>CM076582.1:1043899521-1044327898 GCA_034641835.2 Pinus albicaulis | reverse complement strand
AATTAATTGTAATTTTTCTCATTGGCCTTGATGCCATCCTGTACAGCTCCATTCTTATTTTAATACCCAAGAGGTGATTTTTGAAATACTTTCATATCTAGTTTTCATATCTGGATTTCACATTTCAAGTTGACAATATAACAGATAAGTTGACAATTTTTTCAAATGCAAATCTAGATAAAAGCATGGCTGTCTTTGTCAATGATTTTTGGAATACCTCTTATCGTCTAAATTATTAAAATATGAGTTCTGATTTGTTGCATTGTTTGTCAAACCACCTTTTTTGTTGCAGTATTTGTAAAAACCAAAGTTTGATAATATAAGTTTATTAATGTCCAGCAAATGATCAAAGGAGTATGTCAATGGGAAGACCAAGGGTTAGCTCAACTGGTTTTTTTTCATGTTGTTGGGCATCTGCCTAGTTCAACCCTCCTGGTTAGGCACACTAGTCTATGACTTTAGCGAACAGGGTTACTAGGGATGCCATCCACAAACATGAGGAAGCATCTCTTGGGTTTCCCCACAAGGTTTTCCTTGGGGAAAATGTTAGGTCAATGGGATTATAAGAGTACATCACTAGCCAAAATACAATGTGGAAGTGTGGAAGTGTGGACTATAAAGATGCTAAAAATCATATCAAAACAGATTTTTAATTGTGCTAGAAGCAGAACAACAAGAGAAGATAAGAAAGTACATGACTCGGAGTGGAGATAAAGTAATTACAAGAAAAAGATAATATGTATGATATCTGAGGACCAAAGGAACTTTAGTTTGAACTAGTCATGGTATGCTAGTGCTGACAGGTGAGGACGAGCAATTAGATCAAGGGGGGTCTCCCTGCTAGAGTCCTCAATGACCGCAAAATTTTTTTTGGACTAGTGGATGATGTCCTTTGGAGTGTGTCTGGGACTGATAGGGCTCTACAGTATGATCCTTGTGGGAAGCCCAAATTTGAGCAAGCTCTCCTAACATCCAGGCATGGAAAAATTCTCCTGATGGATGGTTGGCTGTGTGGATTTGGGGGCACCCAGCTCCAAGGCCTTGTCGAGTTGTCTACTAAATTGTCTTGTTGGTAAAATGGTGTGCACGTGTGGCCTGGAACAACAACTCCATAAGGACCTTGTGAGGTAAGTGACTAGTCCACTCCTTTCCCATATGGGAAGGGGATATTGAGAAATATATGCACAGATCGACAAAATAATTGTATTAGCGCTGAGAACTCTATTATCACAGTGGTTTGTGAAGCTTTCCAATGAATGAACAAAATGTATTTCATTCTGAAAGTACCCTATAATATATTCTACTATCCTATTATCAACTATATAATTTAGTTTAACTAATTATATAAATGGATGCAAATTAATGCTTATTTAGAGTCTTGTTGATCAAAATAATAGTTTATTGCACCTATATTTTATAGTATTATAGTATTTTGGTATTAAAAATAATATCTTCTAAAATTTGGGTTTCGAAAATTGTTGATAACTTCTTGACTGAAGTGCTTGAGTCTCTCCAAGGAGATGCAATGAGTCACAAATCAATCAAAGTAAGGCAGCAAGCTTCACATTAACAAATCAGCCATATCTTCATCTTCTACTAGCTTCTTAACAATTCTTGCTTCGCTGCCCAAAAAGAAGAAATCTGAAGCTACTAAGTTCGTCAAAAGGCTCGACGATGTTCCGGAGGTAAACCTCCCTCCTGAGGGTCCGATCAAGGTCGCTTTATCCCTGGCAGATCGGGCCCTGGTGGGTCAATTCACGGGCCTTTGGCCCTCGCCAAGATCCACGGAAAACTGGGTCGTTAAGAACTGGGTTCCGCTGATAAAAAATAAAGTCACCTCTTATTTTCTGGGTAGAGGCTTCTTTCTGTTCGAGTTCAACACCAAGGAGGATAAGGACCTGATCTTCAGGAATGGGCCCTATTTCATGGGACCTCAGGGCCTCTACCTTAACAAATGGACCCCCGATTTCGATCCGGCTGTGGATGTCCCAACGACAGTCCCTGTCTGGGTTCGACTCCCTAATCTACCAGTGCACTGTTGGAACTGGGAGTCCCTCAAGCACATTGGAGATACTCTGGGAAAATTCATTGACAGAGAAAACAACAATGATCAGTATGATTGCGCCCGAATCTGTGTTGAGGTGGACTTAGAGGTGGGGCTTCCGGAGGCCACTAAATTAAAGGTGGGCAGTTGGACGCATGTGCAAGTGCTGGACTATGAGCAACTCCCCTTCAAATGTCGCAAATGTCACATATATGGACATTTTGCAAGAGGGTGCTCGAACAAAGGGGAAGCTGAGAAAGGAAAGGAAGAGGGCTGGAACCAGGTCAAGAGGCCAAAGACATCTCACAAGAAATCTGGGGTTCATGGACCCCAGCCTGCCTCCATCCAAAATGTTCCCCCGCCAAAAAGCCAAGAAAACAGGTATGAGGTCTTAAGCTCTGCTGAAGAGACTCCTCAGGAGGAAGATAGGCAAGATCAACCTTTAGAAAAAATGCCTTCAGCAGAAACAAGACCTGAAGAAAGCGTCACGGCAAGAAACAAGGATAAGCAAACAAAAGCCTCCGAGGAGGAACATGACTCGGAGGAGTCTGAGGAGGATGGAGAAATAGGAGATACGCAGATATCGTTCAGAAGATCTGCAAGGGGCCGCAAATCTGCTAGAGAAAAGAGAGATCAGGAAACTTACAAAGACAAGCTTCAAGGTAGTCAGCCCACTTTGGAGAAACTTCTTGGCAAAAATCCGAAGATGGTAAAAAACCAAGGGCAGGGTTCCAAGGGAGCCCATCATCATAAAAATAAATGATGAAGATTGTCTCTTGGAACTGTAGAGGAATGGGGAGCAAATTGAAAGAAGAAGCAACGAGAAGCCTTATAAGAAGAGAAGCTCCAGACATTCTTCTGATTTAGGAGACCAAAATGGAGGACAAGGAGTTTCTCCAAATCAGTAATTTTTTTTGGAAAGGTAGCAGCGGACATGCAGTTTCAGCACGGGGAGCATCTGGGGGACTGGGCTCCCTTTGGAACCCTCTCAAGTTCAGATTGGTCACCGTGCTGCACAACACCCACTGGCTATTTTTGAAGCTCCAGCCTTTGGACTCGAGGGTGGCAGTCAGCCTTTTCAATGTCTATGTTCCAACAAATATAGGGGAGAAAAGGGAGTGCTGGGACTCCATTAGACATCTGTCGGAGTCAGAAAATTTGGAAAACATCATTGTTGCAGGTGATCTTAACCTCACCTTGCGCATGGAGGAAAAGCGAGGAGGCACAATCGTAAGGGACCCTACAAGGGAATGGGTGGAAGACTTCATGCAAGATTGGGATCTGCTTGACATCCCTCCAGCAAATGGTAAGTATACCTGGTCTAACAAAAGAATAGGTCCTGGTCACATTGCTGCTAGACTTGATAGATGTTTGGCTCAGAGTTCCTTTATTTTGCTGGGCTTAGATTTCAGATTGCATATCCTCCCATGCAGTGTTTCCGACCATAAGCCCATCTTGCTTGAGATGCTAGGCCACAAAGATCTTGGCCCCATCCCCTTCAGATTCAACCCTCTTTGGGTCAAAGAACCTGAGTTCTTGAACTTGGTTCATAACTGCTGGAAACTGCCAGTGAAAGGTTCCCCTTTCTTCATTTGGGAAGAAAAACTTAGAAGACTGAAAACAGTGCTTAAATCTTGGGCCAAAGCTCTTCCCTCTCCTGCAAAAGAGAGAAAGCAGGCTCAAGATAATCTTGCCCAGCACCATGCCCAATGTGAAGATGCAGAAATCACTAAAGAAGTTCTAGGTAAGGAAGCTGAGCTCCAGCAAATCTTCCACAAAGCTTGCCTTTCGGAGGAAGAGCATTGGAGACTGAAGTCTAGGACCTTATGGCTTAAAGCAGGAGACAAAAATTCGGCCTTCTTCCACAAGCAAGCTCAAGCCAGAAAGAGCTTCAATTCTATTGCGGAAATCAAAGATAGCAATTTGACACACAAAGACTTTGATAGCATAAAGAGAGCAGCTTTCAACCACTTTCAAAACCTGTATAGAGAAGAGGGCGTGACGGACCCAAACTCCAAATTCTTGGAGGCGGTTCCCCCTAGGATCTCACCTTCAATGAATCAGCAGCTTGAAGCAAAGATCTCTATTAAGGAAATAAAGGATGCCCTCTCAGACATGGAGCCTGACAAAGCCCCAGGCCCGGATGGTTTTACAACAAGATTTCTTCAAACCTGCTGGCAGATTGTGGAGAAAGACCTCTACAAAATGATTTTGAAATCACAAGACTGCCAGAAAATTGGGGGCAGCACCAATTCAGCTTTTCTTGCCCTCATACCCAAGGAAAAGGGTGCTAAAGAATTTAATCGGTTCCGCCCCATCTCTCTTTGTAATATTGGATACAAATTAATCACAAAAGTTATTGCCAATAGACTTAAAGGTATTCTTCCAGCCATCATCCCGGAGAACCAAGGTGGATTTGTCCAGGGGAGACAACTCACTGAAAACTTCATCCTAGTGCAAGAGGCGATTCACTCGAGCCAGCTTCGCAAAGAGAAAGGTATGGTTATCAAACTAGATCTGGCTAATGCTTTCGATCGAGTCAGACTTAGCTTTCTTTGGGAAGTCTTGAAAAAATTTGGCTTTGGAATGGGCTTTCTAAAATGTATCCGTGCTTGTATTGCTGATCCTTGGATCGCCCCCCTGGTGAATGGGAGAGTAGCTGGTTTTTTTAAAGCTTCAAGAGGGCTTAGGCAGGGTTGCCCCCTCTCTCCGCTCCTCTTCGTCCTTCATGTTTCCGTCCTGAGTTTCTACCTCGATCAGAAACTGGTTGACCAAGAGATCTTGGGGCTCAATATAGCCAGAGGGGTCAAAAATGTTAATCACACCCTCTTTGCGGATGATACCCTCTTGTTAGGGGCTGCCTCTGCCAGATCTGCTCTTAGATTCAAGGAGGTCTTGGATGACTACAGTGAAGCTACTAGCAGCAGTTTAAACAATGGTAAGTGCAAAGCTTTTTGCTGGAACATCTCGGCTCCCACCCTTTCTGCCATCTCAAGAATTCTGGGCTTTACTGCCACTCTCAACTGGTCCTCCTTTTCTTATTTGGGCCTTCCCATCTTTCGCAAATTGGCATACAACAGAGATTGGATTCCTCTGTTGGACAAGTTCAAGGCCAAAATTCAAGCTTGGGGATTCTCTTGGTTAAATCTAGCCGGCAAAACTGTTCTCATCAAAACTGTTCTTAACAGTCTCCCCATCTTTCAATTCTCTGTAATTCTAGCCCCTTCAAGCATCATAAAAAAAATGGAAGCCTTCATTCACAAGTTCTTCTGGAAAGGGGGCAATCACAATGACATGAAAATCCCATTAGTTAGTTGGGAGAAAATCTGCAAGCCCCAGAGTGAAGGAGGCCTCAATTTCAAAGATCTTAGCCTCCAAAACATAGCTATGGGAGCCAAGATCTTCTGGAGAATCATTGGTCCAAATCCAGGTTGGGCGCAAAAATCCCTATGGAGGAAATATTTCATGGGAAAGAGGAAGAGATGTCTAGACGCCCTCCTACCCTCCTCAGGTTCGCAGCTGATCAAGCTCTGTCATAAAGCAGCCCCTTTAATTAGAGACAGAGCGCATTGGATCCCTGAAAACGACAAAGAAATTAAAATTTGGGATGACAACATTATGATGCACCCTCCTCTATCGTCCCACTGCTCTCTGCAAACGCTGTGTTTGTGGTTGGACAACGCTGAATGCACCACTCTCTGGGACATTTCACAATGGGAAGGCAGACATTGGCAACGATGGAGGCTCCCTCCCGTCCCTCCTGCGCTGTCCCAAGCTCGAGATATTTTCCTTTCTTTATTAAATGGTATGGCGCCTCTGCGCGTGGCTAAGAAGGATGCCCGAGGATGGGGAGACGCCCCAGGGCTTTACACGGTTGCACAGGGATACAAATGCCTTCATGATCGCCCTAACGTCCCTCCTAATCCTGCAGTCTGGAACGGGATCTGGAATCGCAAAACCATGCCTAAGGTCGACTCTTTCTATTGGCTGTTATGCCACAGAGGGATTTTAACTGCAGATAGATTGAAGAAGAAAGGATTTCACAGTCCCTCTCGATGCTACTTATGATGTGATTGTGAGGAGAACGCTCAGCATATTATTTTGGACTGCAACTTTTCAAGAGATATCTAGCACAGCCTTCTAAGCTTTTGGAATTCTGAATTCACCTTACCCACGTCCATATCTGATCTTTTTGCAAACTGGCGGAATTCCTACCCAGGATCGCTTCCAAAAAATGAGAGTTTCACAGCTGCATGGCTCTCTTTGCCGAAATTTGCTTGCTGGCAGATCTGGCTTGAGCGCAAAAAAAGAGTTTTCAGAGATGAAAGTCTAAACGCTTAGTTCATCATCACCAAAATAAAATGCCTTTGGAAAGAAAGTCTGGAGGGTCATTTGCCGGATCTAAATCTGAGTCAGCAAGACTTAGAATGGGGTGCCTCGATGGACCTCCATTTCTCTAGTGAAATAAGGCATTACAAGGCCACAAAAGAGTGGCAATTCAGAGGGAAGGAGAATGATCTCTCGGATCTGCTCCTCAAGCATTCCAGATTCTCTTTATTCTTCGATGGAGCAGCGAAAGGCAATCCTGGTTTGGCTGGGGCAGGAGGAATTATTAAAAATAAAGAGGGTATTACTGTGGCAAAGTTCGCTTGGGGTTTAGGGCATTCTACTAGCATGCAAGCTGAAGCCTTGGCTCTTTTGCAAGGTCTCAAGCAAGCAAAGGCTTTCGGTCTTTCAGATATCAGTATCATAGGAGACTCTCAATCCATTATCAAAGTTCTAGTGGAGGATTCCTCTCCTGCAGACATTAGACTGGCAAGAGTAATTTCAAGAACCATAAATTTGGTGAAATCCTTCCGGACTGCTTCCTTCCTTCATGTTTTGAGGGAAAATAATAAAGCTGCTGACTTGGAAGCCAACAGGGCAGTTTCACTTCCAGCTGGCTGTCTCTTGGCATATGGAATTGAGAATTGGGACCCCATTCCATAAAGTTTGTCATGTTTTTTCTGCATTCTGCTGAAACAGTTTGTTTGTCTCTTTAAGATAGGGAAAATAACGGAGATAGACTCGATAGTCTCGAGTAAATCTTCCAGTTTTCCAAGTTTAGGGGCCTGTGATCAGTTAGTGAAAGAAAGGTTAAGGGCTATGCCTGATCAAATGTATCCGGTGAAAGGCATTTTGGCCAAATTCTAATATAAACCATAACCGTTCTTGTTAAAAAAAAAAACAATCAAGAAATACTAAGTATGAGGAATTGGATGACTTCAAAGGGCCTCTCCAACTTGGGAAAAATAATACAGTGAGACACAGATGGAATTTGGAAGCATTGGAAAACTCCTAATCTACCACAAGACTTGAAAAATCAATGGGATGTTCTCACCTCCATGCTTAAAGGTGCAACCCCATTGGAGCAAAGTAAACAGGATGCGTACATATGGAGCCCTACAAAAGGAGAGTAGACTGTCAAATCAGAGTATTCAGTGCTTCAAGAACAACAAGGGCAACAATTTTTTCACCTTTAGAAACTTGAATGGAAAGTTGAAAGCTTACCAAAATCCTAAATAGAAAAATACTCACTATAGAGAACTTGAAAAAAAGAGGAATTTATGGGCCCTCTCAGTGCCCATTGTGTGTAGAAATTTATAAACACAATAATGTGTTTCCGGATTCTCCTGATATAACAATTTAATCTTATGTTAAATACATAATCCTCCCTCTTAATTCTTTGTGGAAATTAAATCGCCAATTGCTAACATATGAAGAAAAATCAATCGCACATAACAATATGTTTTACCGGGAAATATTAAAGCTAAAAACCCCAACTATAATATATTATGTATATAAATGGAACATGTAACAATATCATACAAAGCTAAGCTCATAGAGCTCTCAATACTATATACAATCGTCACACACTGTCATGCAGAAATTTGCATATCTATGCACTAATTTCTCGCCTCCTGACAGCCTGCCTCCACTGCGCAATCTCTGCTGAAGAAGATCATTGAATGAATTCGATCTTGCCTTGCCTTGACTGCACAATCCTCATTGGCATCTCTAATGTGTGTGTAGATGCATTGAACGCGTCACTATAGTTACAACTGATAGTCAAACACACCCTTTCACTTATCTCTCCATTGGGTCTCCACTGGATCTGACATCCAAGTAGTTAACTGTTGTATTTCTTCAGTTGCAAGTAAGACACTACTTGTGAATTAATTAAATAATTAATTCACTCTCATCTTTCACTAGTGTATCTTTAGTTACAACTATCACAACTGATTTTAACTCACTTAACTGAGTTAAACTAAATAACAACTCCCATAACTACTCTTCCAACTCTGTTACAACTGTGTCACACTCAGTGACAACGAAGTCCATCATGCATGAGTCACCAACCACCCTAGGAATTGTGTAATTCCTTCAGCCCACTGATGTGCCACATCTGTTCACTAAAATCAAGTGCTCCAAGAGAATAAGTTACTATTTATTGTCTAATTATTATCAAGGGCTAATAATAATCGACATGCATTCTGTTTTTAGATTAGCGATCTATAAATAGACTTCACCCATTGTTGAGCCCTGAAATTGTCTTCTCTTTTGCCAAACTTCACTTCATTTCATCATTCCTTTATCATTTCATAAACCTAAAACTCAATGAGAATGACTAAGATTACTTAAAGGTTGCATACATTGATTAACTTATTGTACTTTTGTGAATTTTGTTGTCTTAATTATTTTTGAACAGTTTAGCTACAGAATGCAGTCATTCTGTAGCTAGTCAAGCGTTCTGTAGTTGTTTTGGTGTTTAAGTATGTTACAAGTGTCATGTGGAGAAAATGCACACATAGGTGGATTCCAAATCTTTCCTACATCATTCGTTCCCTTCCACAAGGACTGAATCGATAGCTGGAGGTGCCTAAGCACGTGGTCAAAGCAAAAGTCAAGGAAGCTGTCTTCTACAGGAATTAGGACTCCTGATTTGCTTCACAGCAAATCATGAGTCCCAAAAGAGTCGTAATTTGATTTTAACTTCAAACCTACACCTATACCTATTTTTGTTCAATGTTAGTTATGTACTTACATATAAATTAAGTTCTGTAATACCGAGAGAAACAAGTTGATACTTATTTTATCATTACGATGATACTCTGTTTTCAAGACTTGTGATTAATAAAAAGGAGTTTTTACCTTGATGCTGTTCTGAATACAACCTTGAGGAGTTAAAATATTAATGCCGAATTGATAGCAGAGGGCCCTTGCTATTCGAGGAGGTTTTACATGTTTTCTAGATAAGTCATTTTCAATTTTGTTCTGTCATATTTCCTTACTTAGACTGCTTTCTGAAATCATATCTTTTAGCATTATGTTTCATGTCATTTTCTTAGATAAAAGATCCTCATGATATTGTAGTTAGTCTCTTTCTCAAGCTCTTCCAATATATATCTATTAAATGAATGGGATTCAATTGTGATATTCTAAGTTATTAGCATTTCATTTTCTGTCATTTAGTTAAAAAGAAGATCCTCATTATACTACAGTTAGTCTGTTTCCAAAGCTTTTCCAATAAACCTCTAATCCACGAATGAGACTGAGCTGTAATATTGTGAGTTATTGGTTGTTTTTCTTCATAAAAAGATCCTTATCACATTATGATTAATCTCTTTCAAAAATCTCTTCCAACAAACCTCTAACTCATGAATGAGATTTAGTTGTAATGTTATAAGTTGTTTCAACATTTCATAGGAGATCCTTACTACATTATAGTAATTTTTTTCTCAAGCTATTCCAATAAACCTCTATCATATGAATGAGATTTCACTGTAATGTTCTAAGTTACTGTTTGTTTCAGCACTTCCTTTTATGTTTTAGGAGATCCTCATTGCATTAGAATTAATCTTTTTCACAAGCTCTTCCAACAAATCTATAACTAAATGAATCAGATTAAGTTGTAGTGTTTTGAGTTACTTTTCATTTCATGAATGTTCATTTAAAATTTATAATATCCATGGATTAGGATTCTCTGTTTTCATCATTTTCTAATTAGGAACAGAACTTGCAAATAAACTCTGTTTTAATTCATTTATTAAGATTTCATTTTCTCCCTTTTGACATAGATTCAACTTCATCTTAGCATAGAGTAGCATACTAAGAATCAAACATAAAAACGCCAAAACATCAATAAAAAATTGAAAACAACGAAGTAAGAAAAAGGATACTTAGGCACATATAGTACATTACCCTTCATCAGTTTACTAGCCCTGGTCGATAATTTATGTTATCAATTTAGGACACTAAATTGACTAAACACCCATATTCTAAAAATAAAAACTCATCTAAAGATAGAATTTTCTCAACCATATAGAATTAGCATCCTGCTAATTTTAAAATATGCTCGCCATTCTAAAAATAGACATACACCTAAAAATAGCCTGCGGGCCCCACCTAGTGAAGGTGCTTAATTTGCACTAGGATCATCATCTTGTTGAATCTCAACACCCCCTCTCAACAAGATATGGGTTATCTTTCACCCAATCCTGCTCTATGGTATTCGAATTTGCTCCTGGTGAGTGCCTTCGTCAAAATATCTGCATCCTGATATTCTGTAGGAATGTACTGAAGCAACATGATATTTCGCCATACACAATATCTGATATGATGATACCATATATATATATGCTTAGATATATCATGAAACACATGATTAATTGAGAGTTTAATACAACTCTGATTATCACAATGAATCACTGTAGGATCTAAATGAGAACTGAACAAACTGACGAGGATCTTCCTCATCCAGATAGCCTCACATACAGCTTGAATTGCTACCATGTATTCCACTTCCACTGAACTGAGTGCCACAGATCTTTGTTTCCTGCTGTACCAAGAAACAGTTGTAGATTCGATACTGAAAACCCCTCCTGATGTGCTCTTTATGTCCGTTGGGCTGCCTGCCCAATCTGCATCCGTGAAGCCATGCAACTTCACCTCATCCGTCTATCTGTACCATAAGCCATACTCAAATGTGTCGCTGAGATATCTCAGGACATGCTTGCCCGCCTTCCAAAAGAGCTTGGTAGGCTTAACCATCGCTTGACTAAGCTAATTCATCGCATAGCATATGTCCAGTCTTGTATTAACTAAATACATGAGCAAAGCCACCAACTGTCAATAGACAGTAGCATTCACTACCTTTGCCGATGTAGCATCCTCTTTCCTCCAATTTCCTGGAAGAGGAGTATCCATGGGTTTGCAGTCATCCATTTGAAACTTACTGAGTATCTCCCAAGCATACTTGCCTTGAGACACAAACAGTTCACCTTCTCGTTTCCATAATTCCAATCCAAGGAAATAATGAAAGAGACCCATATCCTTCATCTCAAACTCCTTTTCAAGTTCCTCCTTGCATGAGTGTATCAGTTTCTCATCACCAGTCAGTATTAAATCATCAATATAAAGAATAATGATTAAAAGCTTACCCTCCACCACAATCTGGTATAGTTTTGCATCCGCCTCAGTCTTGGTGAAGCCAAGTCCAGTGAAATAGCTATCGATCCGAGTGTACCAAGCATGGGGTGCTTGCTTTAGCCCATACAATGCTCTTTTGAGTTTGCACACATGCGAATCGCTGCTAATGATCTCAAATCCTTCAGGCTGCTCAATGTACACTTCTTCCTCAATGATCCCATTAAGGAACGTAGTATTCACATCCATCCGATGAATGTGCCAACCCATCTGCGCTGAGAGAGAAAGGATGGTCCTTATGGAAGAATACCGTGCGACAAGTGAAAAAGGTTCTTCATAATCAATCCCATCGATTTGTGAGAAGCCTCGGGAAACAAATCTTGCCTTATACTTCTTGACGCTCCCATCAACAACTTGCTTTACCTTGTAGATCTATCTTGAACCTACCACTGATTTACCAACCGACCTTGGAGCAATTTCCCAAGCACTGTTTCTAACAATGGAGTCATAATCCTCCACCATTGCATCTACCCATGTGGGATCCTGCACTGCTTCCTCAAAGGAATATGGCTCTGTCACGATACACTTGCTCATGAGAGCCATGTATCCAGTGAATCGGTCAGGTGACTCTCTCTATCTGTGTTGTGAAGTAGGGACTCCTACATTCTCTGCCGCATCAAGCTTCAGCCTCTTAGCTTTTGTGGTACGATTTCTGCCTGTTCTGATGTTTGGTTCTGCGTGAGTGGACTCCTCCACTCCATGATCCTCCTACTATGGTTGATCCACATCTAGAGGCTCATCTTTGGGAACAAGTAGTTCCTCCTCTGCATGCAAGTCTAGCTCCCTCTCAAGCATATCTCGTGCACCATCCACGACCGTTCTGTTCTTCCTCTCCGTGACCCCATTCTGTTGTGGGTTATGAAGCGCTATGAGTTCTCTTTGAATTCCTTCTTTTCTACATAAGTCTTTGAATTCGTTTGAGATATATTCACCACCATTATCGCTCCGCAGAGTCTTCACTTGCTTCTCCGACTCTTTCTCCACCAATGCTTTAAACTCACAAAACTTTGAGAATGTTTGATCTTTCTTCTGCATGAAGAAGATCCAGCATCTACGAGAATAGTCATCAACAAAAAAAAACATAATACCTGTGTTTTTCTGTTGAAGCAACCGAGAATGGTCCACACACGTCTGTGTGAATTCTCTCTAGGATCACCGAGGTACGGTTCTCCTTTTCATGAAAGGCGGTCTTCACAAACATACCCATAGTACATCCCTTGCACTGATCTATCTGCGCAAGTGTACCCTTGGGAATTCCAGTATAAATCTGTTGCAAAATCTTCAGGGCGCCATGGTGAAGATGGCCCAATATCCCGTGCCATAATTCGCCCTCATCTCGGCTCACCACTTCTTCTTCTTTGCCCACCATTGCAGTGCAAGCATCTACCTCCAGCTTGTAGAGATTATTAACTCGAATCCCTATCCTCTTGGTTTGACCCATTGTTTTATGTCATAGGAAAGCTTTTCCATCGCTAAAAACAACGTCGTAACCTTTGTCCTCCAACATTGTGACTGAGACCAAGTTCTTCTTTAGACCTGGAACATGCATAACATCTTTCAACATAAATGGTCTACCTGACTCCCTCTCAAAGGTAATGGTTCCAATGCTGGTTGCACTGTATCTTCCATCGTCGCCCATCTCTATATGCATTTGGAGATCTTTCTCCTCCAAGTCACTGAACAACTCCTTATCTCCCGTCATGTGGAAGGAAGCACCACTATCAAGATACCAAACCGATCCCATTGCACTTGAAACCAAGCATGTGATCAAACAGAAATCAAGTTCAAATTGCGAGGCAAGGGCCTCACCAACTACATCTCCAAAAACCTTCTTGTTCTTCTTTTTCTATGGGCAGTTAGTGGCGAGATGCCCATGTTCGTGACAGTGAAAACACTTCACTTTAGACAAATCCAGCTTCTTTCCTTTCACCTTGGATTTTGAATGGGATTTCTTCCCCTTCCCTTTCCTCGCTTTGGCAGCCAAAGAACAATCCTCTTCATCATCATGTTTTGATGAAGAGCCATCCATGGTACTCCGCCTTATCTCCTCATGCACTATATCCGACCAAAGTCGCTCCCAATCCAACAGTTTCTCCTGCCCATTGACAAAGCCTTGATAACTGTGCCAACTCTTCAGAAGTCCAAGGAGAGCCAAGCTCACCAAGTCATCATCAGCAACTGTAATTCCCACACTCCCCAACTCATCCCTACATTGGACAAACTTCGTGAGATACTTTGGAATATTGTCGCCCTTCTCCATTTTGATTTTTCTGAGTTTATCTTTCAGCACCAACTTCCTATGGTCATTGCTTATTTGGAAAAGATCTGCCAAAGCCTTCCATATTGCAAATGGAGTGGATTTCCCGTGAAGGCTTGACACAATATGGTCTTTCACACCTTCCAACATAATTCTTCTTGTCTTCGCTACTTTATTTTGCTAGGTGTCAAGTAATGCAGCATCTGTCGAAGTGGCCTTAGGAGCATTGTTATCGATGAACTCCTTCAGACCATTATCTTTAAGCACCACCTCCATCCTGTCCTTCTAGGCTATGTAGTTCGAGCTGCCCTCGAGTGCATACTCCAACCGCAACCCATTGAAATCCATTTCAATGTTTACTCAACTATCGTACCAAGAAATTCTTGCAGCAAATTCGAATTATCCCACCAGCACAAAACTCAACACCGCTTCAATATTGCAATATTCAGTGATTAACATTGCTCCTATACCATGTAGAAATTTATAAACACAATAATGTATTTCCAGAATCTCTTGATCTAACAATTTAATCTTATGTTAAATACAAAATCCTTCCACTTAATTCTTTGCGGAAATTAAATCACCAATTGCAAACATATGAAAAATCAATCGCACATAACAAGATGTTTTACCGGGAAATATTAAAGCTAAAAATCCCAACTATCATATATTATGTATATCAATGGAACCTGTAACAATCTCATACAAAGCTCAGCTCATAGAGCTCTCAGTACAATATACAATCGTCACACACTGTCATGCAGAAATTTGCATATATATGCACCCATTTCTTGCCTCCTGACAGCCTACCTCCACTGCGCAATCTCTGCTGATGAAGATCACTGAATGAATTCGATCTTGCCTTGCCTTGATTGCTCAATCCTCATTGGCATCTCCAATGTGTGTGTAGATGCATTGAATGTGTCACTATAGTCACAAATGATAGTCAGACACACCCTTTCACCTATCTCTCCACTGGGTCTCCACTAGATCCGACATGCAAGTATTTAACTAATGTATTTCTTCAGTTGCAAGTAAGACACTACTTGTGAATTAATTAAATAATTAATTCACTCTCATCTTTCACTAGTGTATCTTTAGTTACAACTATCACAACTGAGTTTAACTCACTTAACTGAGTTAAACTAAATAACAACTCCCATAACTACTCTTCCAACTCTGTTACAACTGTGTCACACTTAATTACAACGAATTCCATCATGCATGAGTCACCAACCACCCTAGGAATTGCGTAATTCCTTCAGCCCATTGATGTGCCACATATGTTCATTGAAATCAAGTGTTCCAAGAGAATAAGTTACTATTTATTGTCTGATTATTATTAAGGGCTAATAATAATCGACATGCATTCTATTTTTAGATTAGCGATCTATAAATAGACTTCACCCATCTTCTAAAAATAGAAACTCATCTAAAGATAGAATTTGCTCAACCATCTAGAATCAGCATCCTGCTAATTTTAGAATATGCTCACCATTATAAAAATAGACATACACCTAAAAATAGCCTGTGGGACCCACCTAGTGAAGGTGCTTAACTTTCACTAGGACCATCATCTTGTTGAATCTCAACATTGTGTCTACAGGAGGAGGAAACCATTCAACACTTGCTCATAGAATGCAAGTTCCCCAAATATTGTTGGAAGGGCTTAGTCTCTCTAATAGAAGCAAAACTAAACTACTCCATCCCACTCAATGAGTTTCTAGCTTAGTGGGAAAATAATTATCCTTACAGTCTCAAAAACCAAATCATTGTGCAAAGATATTGGACCAGCATACCCTCGTTCTTATGTTGGCAGATATGGATAGTTAGGAATAACAATATCCTTAAGAATAAAAATCCAACTGTGGAAAGGGTTATATCCAAAACATAGGGGCAAGCTTCCAAATTCTACTCTACTAAAGGAACAAAATGAATTGATTGGGTTTAGATTCATGCAGAAGAAAGAGAATGGGCAAAGTTTGCAAGAAACAGACCCAATTTTGCAATAATTCCCATGCCCATAAAGGAAAAAAAAATATGGAAAATAAGGTTATCAGAAGAAGACTTCCATAATTGGATAGACTCTCTTAACAAGCCCAACCTCTTTTTCGATGGCGCTTCAAAAATGAACCCTGGGAAAGTTGGGGCTAGAGGAATTATTATCTCCAGTGATAAAAGAAACACCATCTCGTATTATTGGGGCTTAGGCACCATGTCTAATAACATAGCGAAATCCTATGGACTTCTCCTTGGGGTCAAAATATTAAGAGGAAGAAACATAAGGAACCCAATAATCTTCGGAGACTCTTCAATCATTATACAACCAATGTTCAATGGCAATAGTTTAAAAAATGCAGCCCTGCGCTATATACTTGAAAGGATAAATCAATATGCAAAGCAGATTGGGAAAATCTCCTATTATCATATCTTAAGGGGCAATAATAAAAGTGCAGACAACCTGACAAATAAGGCAGTGGATAGAATAATTGGACAGGCCAGCAATGACAAAAATCTTGTCAAATATCCAATCCCACGATTAAGAATATTTGCTAGAAATAAAAAAAAGTCTGAAGGAATCTCTCTCAAAATAAGCGCTCTCATTGTCAAGCTTGGAAACGTAATATATTCATGTACCAATAAGATCCACATTGATATATCTTGGATCTTGCCCACAAATATTCTCCTTCACGTGACCATCAGATATTCAGGTTCCCTTTCTCTATATATTAACCATTGCGCTACTCTTTTCAATTGATATGATTTCCCTGACTGCATTCATGATCTGAGTCCTCTCTGTTTTGCCTTATGTATTAGTGGCCCTCGGCCTTGTCTCCTTGCGAATAGCAAGCATTGCGCTCCCTAATTTCTGCCTCATTGACCTCGCTCCTCAATCAACTCCTCTTCCCCATGCCTTGTTGCATGGAATATCATCTTCACTCTAATATGCTTCTCCCCGCTCCTCATCAGCCATCTCACTTCTGCACTATCTGATTGGGCCTATGATGTGCTCTGTGCTTTAATAACACCATTACAAATCTCTTACCAGAGTATTATGCATCATTCCTGTCTTTTATCATCAGCACTGCACACTTTTGTTGCTCTAGAGACCTCCTGCTAATCAATAGAGCACAATGACATTCGATAGAAATCTGAACAGAGAAATCAATGCCATAATATATACATCACTCCTTCAGCAAAAAAAGAAATGGCTACCAGCGAAGATAAGGCATAGTCATGTGTGTACTGCCGATCACATCGGGTAGCAATAGAACAAATAAAGGAGCAGATGAACCATAATAGAAGCAAAAAAAAAGTGGAGATAATTGTCCTTCGCCAACAATGGGCATCAACCACAAAGGAATTGTTGGATGTTAAAAATAGATGCGGTCACCGGGAAAATACAATCTCCTACCTCACAAAAATTATAGCGAAAAATATCTAAGTATGGATCCAACTCTTTTGACTGGGGAAGTGGCCATAGAGACAGTGAGAACACTGTGAATAAATAGGTAAAATATTAGCACTTTGATCTCTAATGAAAGTAATCAGGCTCATCCAACTCTTAGTAGATATGGATCTAGCACAATCTTAGAATGAAAACGAAATGTATTTTGTTACTTCAGCAATATGTAAAAGTCTATAATCTGAATGCAGTAAACAGTATAAGTAATAGGAATATTAGAAGTAGAAGTGCTAGTCATGTAACAGGAATGAAACATGCCCTGCAGACAACTCTGTTTTTTGGTCTAATATGGGGCAAATCTATAATGAGGAATTAATATTCCTCATTTTATGATATATAATATCATAACCGAACTTGTTAAAAAAAATTGTATGAAAATGTTATTTCCAGGTTTAGGACTATTAAGGCCTAATTGAAAGAAAATAATTGTAACATAAGATCCAATCATGGTTGTCCCCTAATTAGCAACCCTTTTTATTGTGTATGTGTTGTATTTTTTGCATAATTGGCTCCACGTGTGATTTGTATCGTTCGAGTACAATAGGGGGGTGGTATCCTCTCATTGCCTCGATTTTTTACAACCATTTTTGGCGATTTTTCACACATTTGCTTTTGGTTGTTTTATGGCACATGGTTCTTGTGGTCCATGGTATTGTAATTTCAATCAAGGAACTACAATTGTATTCTAATTTAGGGTTAATGGATTCAGGGTTTATGGATGTTGCATGATATACATATTGTATTGTAACATTGTAGATATATAATATATTGTAAAATATTTATAGTTTCCCCAATTTTGGGTTTCTCAAGTAAAATGTCTATGTTGATTGTGTGTGTGTGTGTGCGATTGGATAGTTTATGATCTTATCAAGAATCTATATACAACAATTAATTGTACATGGTTGAAACAACACTCTTGGCGTGTACATTAACAATTTGGAAAATTGTTTGGAGGAAGTAGGTTGTGTCATCCCAACTCTCTTTGGTATAATCATCATCAATCTTCTTTATGTTGATGATATTATTCTCATGGTGATGAATCCTTATGATCTTGACAAGCAACAAAGAATTATTGGGTATTTTTCTCCAGTACAGGTATATTGTTAATACTAAGAAAACAAAATTCATGATAATTAAATAAAAAAACAAGACTTAAGATATTTTCATACTGATAAGAACAACTTGGAGGAAGTGCCTTCTTACAAATATCTCGACATCAATACTTACCACAAGCTAAAATGGAACTATATCATTGAGAAAATGATAAATGGAGGGTGGGAAGTTTATTATGGGCTATAAAATAATTGCAAATCAGCATACACTTGGTTATGGGGCAAGAAAAAACTCCTCTTTGGAACTTTCCTCACTATTATTGTCTTATGCAAATGTGAAGTTTGGGGATGCAATATCTTCATAGACTCATTGAGAAAGATAGAGTAGATCCAAAAGTTTTATAGCTTATAATCCCTAATTTTAAAGGAAATAACCCTATCCCATCCTTCCCATAGAAGCGAGCCTTTCCCACATTCAAAGCATAAATATGAATATGTACCTATTGTATAAGAACAAGTTAAATAACATTGAAAATAAGATTTTTCTCAAGATTGCTTCAACCTCTAACCAAAGCCACCTTTGACTCAAGCAAAGATGAGATAAAGATGCCAAGTCTTGGCTAAATAGTTGGGGAATAAAAAATGAGTTCATTTTGCATATTAATAATAATATTAAAAATATCATTACCTCTAAATAAAAGGATAAATTGCAGTGTGATAAATCATTAGAGAATAAAAGAAAATTGAGATACTATTGGGAAGCGATTGACCCTAATCTTGAAATTTGACTAGTGCAAATAAGAAAATTAACATTGCATCACTTGAGTTCTAGGCTCATTAATGATTTTTCTATTTAGTTCAACATGGATAAAGATGGGATTAATTTCCTTTGTGCAGGAGATTGGGCCATTGATTTATATAGGGTGTTTCTCAGTGATATGATTACTGCAAGGTATGTGGATATTGTGTGTTGGTTAGGTTATGGTGTTTTTTTTTTTTTTAATGTTTAGTGTCAGTCTTGGCTTTCATAAGGGCCCCTTTTTGTCTTAGGAAAATTCTCCTCGACATCCTTCTTATTGAATACTGAAAGAGTGGGGGGGGGGGTGAGGGTGTGAATCAATATTCTTAAAGTTTTTCCTTATTTAACAAATTCACTCTCAATGAATTGATTATTAAGCTAGTTACCTTGAACATAGAACACAATATTCAGAGTTTTATGTGGAAACCCATTCGAGATAAAACCACAAAATTGATTTGTGTTTATTAATAGATGTAGGCCCCCCAACCTATTGTTACAACCATTGCAAGCACCAAATTGCAGGATACACCAATCCCCTTTCAAATTTTTAGGAACCAACTTGTTGGAGAAACCAATCCCCTTTCAAATTTTTGCAAGCACCCACCTGTATGAGACTCCAATCCCCTTTCATATCTCTAATATATATTTTATTTGTTGTTGATCCAATCAAATCCTCTTCAATCACCTTCACTGTTCTTCAAATATTCAATTTTAACAAGTTTCAACACCTTACAAATCTCTATTGTGCAATATGATCTCAAATAATCTAGTTCTGATCTTTCTTTCTGAAACATTCAACTCTTTGTTATCCTTCTACTCTCCAAACAACACTCTTCATCTAGTTTTTCCTTCAACAACCACACTAACTGTCTACATTCTCAATTTGTTTGACTATGAATTTATAAGTTATTGTTGTTTCCTCATATCAAACATTTACAAGGGTTTGGTGCCCATGGTATCATGTCTTGACCGTGTCAAAAGTTGTGTGGCCGAGTTCTAGAGCTACTTCTGAAATCTAGGAAGTGAAATTTCTAATGCTTCAAGATATTCCCAAACTCCAATATTTTGGGTAACTATAAATATTTTAATTGGAGTTGAGCTGACCATTTCCACGCATTGAACATACTTCTATCTAAAGCATTAGAATGCCCCTAATTGCAAGTAAATATCAACATTATTTTAGTAGCATATCCTGTTAAGCAGGAAAATCCCCTCTGTGGACAGAGGCGATCCCTCTAGCCCTAGGGTGGGTCCAACAACAAGGGAACATGCTGGACTCCTGAATTCTTAGTTTATAAATGAAATACGAACCAAAACAAATATCCTACCTTGGTCCAACGTTTTTGTCGTGGCATGTGGTAGCGATCCTTTGATCTTTGTCTTCACGCCTTGTGCTCCGTGTCGGTGACAATGTTCACGCGTCTGCACAAAGATCAAACAAACGATAATAGCATACAAGTGTATACATTCATCTACAACTATTAAACTAGTCAAGGAGAGCTAAACACTTTTCATATAAATGGAAACAAAGTTGGAACTAGAAATCGGTCATGTATTATTGATAGAGAAAAAGAAGTTTACAACCTTATGCCTTGACATTGCAGATCTCCTTTGACGGGTTCATTCAAGTGCGTCTCAAGCATTCGTTCGGTATTGGACTCGATGAGGCAATGGGCCTAAACTCTCTCTCAAAAATGGATTCTTCTCTGCCTTCTTCTACACACCAGCTATAGTAATGAATGTTCAGCTAGCTGAATCAATGTGAGAAGGAAGAATTTATAGGAGAGGAGGAGAAGGTTTTGGATCCCACATAAGGTGGAGGAGAGGTTTATCCCTTTGGGGAGTTGCACAATTGTAGGAACCAACATTCCAAAGGGATAAACTTGATGTGATTCAGTTGAACAAACCATGATGACTCCTCTCACGAAGTTGTTAAGCATGGAAAATTCATTTCAATTTTAAAAAACTTTCCAAAAACACTTCAGTGCGGGTGCCCTTATGAGACAAAGCGCCAAAGGGTGTAGGGCCCAGTGTTAATTTCTCCATGGGCGCGAGGCCATAACTTCTTGCCAGCACCAACCCAAAATCATATGTTTTCGAAGGTCTTCTTGAGGAATGCTCAACAGAGATTATGATCTTGACATGCCAAGGGATGCAATGCCACTTATGGCAAAGTATGACAATACACAAAAGTCACTGAAATGGTCCTCCAATGTTCGAGATGGGGATTGCAGGGGCGGTGAAAAAATGCTGTGTAATGGATGCCCCCTAAAGCATGAGGTCCGAGAGAGAGGGAGGGGTGAAATACTTTATGAGAACATGCCCAAACCAAAACACTGCCATCAGAAGACCTGCAAGAACAAGTACAACTAATATCTCTGATACATGAATATGTGGTATGAGCGTAGCCATCCATAGTAGAGTACATACAATAATAAGATCCGAGGTATGGATGCAACCATCTATTAAGAAGGATCATCAAAGAGACTCAGGTATGGTTGCAGCCATCCAATCAAAAGAGTCATGCATATAGTCATGATAAACCAAATAGTCTCGCAGCCTAGATTTTATCAGACAAAGCCCAGGGTATTATGCTCCATCTCGACTCGAACAAGTACAAATTAAAGCATGCAAATGAATTAACTGAAGTCAAACATGCAAGAAAATCACCTGATTACCAGCCAATGATGAAATATGTTAATAGGCATGAGAGAAACCACCAGTAATGACAATGGCTCTCGAGGTACAACCAGCACAATATGAGGAATGCGAATAGTGAGTTGGAGTCGAACACCTGTGAAATCACTCAATCAAAGGCCAATGACGAGAACCTATCGTCGAATGCGAAGAACTTTCCATTGAGGCATGCAAGCTCCAAGGTATCAACAGAGAGTCTCTAGATAGGCTTCCTGGATAATGAGCTGAAGTCGACAAGAAGTGACCAATTAAAGGAGGCCCATAATGTTTCCCACATCATCGACACAAGACAGAGGAATAGGATGATAGTGAATTAGGACGAAACATAGGATAATGGGTTGAAAACTGCAGAAGGAAATTCTCTTGAACATATTAGCGACATGACTCTCGAATTTGGCAGTATTTGACATCAAGGGATCTAAGGTCATGGTGTCCTGGAAAAGAGCAGATAGAGGTCAAAACAGATAACTCAAACCCATGGAGGCAAAATGAATAATGTGAGATATCCCGAACCCGACACGAATTTTAGACAAGTGTCATGTTCAAGAGTGACATACTGCCGACACGACTGAGAACTGGTTCCATTTTCCCCCGCCATTTCTATCGAGTACCCCAATTATTTTTGGAAACAAGCTTTAAGGGGATAACATATGCTTTTCATATAAGTTTTCCCTTTGGAAAAATCCATCCTAGTACAGTTTATGAGCCCTAGGAAGGAGGAACTCGATAACGTCATGGTGACGATTCCGATTTCATTTAGGTTTTAACGAGTCTGACAAAGGAAAAATTTGGCACCTTTTCATTTTTAGAGAGTTTGGAAAGAAGTGGAAAAGAAAATTCTAGCAGATCCCTTTTCGTAGGTAGTCTCATTGATCCGAAAAGGTAGAAAACAATTTCTGACAGAACCTCTTAGCCATGTTTGACTAAGGTATTCCTTTTTTGTAAATAATCTATCCCAGCCTGAAAAAGGGGTAAACGTATAGTGGGAAAATGAAATTTCGTAACCTTTCATGAGTTCAAAATGACAAGAGTCTCGACAATCTTTTCAATTTTTGAGAGTCCGAAAAGAGCTGAAAGATGACTCCAAGGGGTGACTTTTTCATGTTTTTACCAAGTCCGAAAAAGTAATAAAATACAATCGTCACTTCATTGTCATCTTGTTTAGGACCTGTTTCTACACAAGAAACACACATGAAGCCCATTTTTCTAGATAAAACATAAATAATCGAAAAATAATCTTGAAAACCTAATTAGGGTTTCAAAAAGGTTATAAAATGACAAAAATAGTAAAAACAATTTACTTTTCACTGTTCACTTATGTGTGAGCGTTTTACCATTTTTAACTGTGATCTTGTGGAGTTGACAACAAGCAATCCAGGAGGCCATTCGCAAATATTCTTTCTCTAGGTAAGAGCTCTCATCATTTCCTACATTTTAAACTATGTTTCATGTCCTGTATTCTTAATTTTTGAGGCATTTGGGGGGAATTTTGCCATGGATTGGGTGTGGCAGTCGGCGCGGGTTCTAGGCACGAAGTCACACCAACCTGCCTAAGATTTTAAAGGGGAGGCGCTAATAGGCGCCGCTGTTTGCAAAACAACAGTGCTAATTGTCGCGGCCAAAATTGCATGAAAATTATCCTAAATGGCCCGAATTTAACAGTTCAAAAGTCAATTATGTGGGCACGAAGAGGAATATGAACAAGGCATGGAAAACAATGCATGTATGGATGCCCTAAAAAATTGTGGACTCTTGAAATTATTCCTAACACCATGTCTACGAGCTCAGCTGGAATTATTACAATATCTAATTAGTGTGTGGAACACTGATGGAGAAATATTTTTGATTCATGACCAAGAGTTAGAGATATAAGTCTCTGACATATATTTCATCACTCGATTGTCATGAAGGGGAGCGAAACCGATCCTGACAGGTACCCGACCCATGGTTGAGAGCATGGGCATGCTAATAGACAGAGTCTGCCCAGGAGCTAAGAAAGGATAGAAGAGCGAGAAAATAGATATTCAGAAAATACCTGATTTGGAACTAAGGGTAGTGTTGCACACTATAACACGAGCTGCTAGATCTTAGGCCCCTCACAAAGCTACAAAGCATAGATTCAACTTGCCGTGGATTGTATGGCTCCAACCATTTTCAATTGGGAAGAAGCTGTAACAATCAAACTAAAGTTCCAGTTAACAAAGTGCAAGAACAACAAGCTAAAACAATTTGGATACAGGTCCATCTTGATACCGTTCATATTAGAATGGTTGCTGATATTTCAACGCCAGGAGGTGATAGTACCTGCACCACCAACACGAGAGCCATAGATGATTCGTTGGGCGGAGTTGATGCCTTGATCAAGAGGTGGTCAACACATGCCATGGAAGCCAAAATTATTCGAATGGCTCCGCTGACAACTCATAGTGGTAGAGGACTGGCCATAGACTGGCACCGACTTCATGGACGATCCAAACCTTCCACTCCCAGAAGGAAAGGATTGGGATGAAGCTTTGGGTAAAATCTCATTTTTGATTTTGATGAGCATTATGATTTTTTTGTTTATATATGTTTTGATATTTATCCTTGCATTGCAGATGTTCGCCAAAGAGACCTACATGGATGTCCCCCATAGCACGGAGGGTCCCATGCGATTTCGAAGCAACCCCTCAAGGTGAGGGAAGTGAGGAAGAAGAGATCGTGGGCAACTTGGAGGGACTCACAAGCGAGATCCTAGATTATGTGAGATTCGAGGATGTTCCTCGTGTGTATCAGAGGCACACTGCAGGGGTGTCTAACTGCATCCATCGTTTACTAAGGCGGTTCGTGCATGCAGTGATATGCTACCATGATCACCATGTTGAATAGACGCCTAGGCTTTATTGTTGCATATTTTTTGAGAGACATGATGTCTCGGGATGTAACCAAAACATACACATTTTTTGAACTTATGATGCACGTGGATGAAATATATATATATGCATGCTTATTTTCCTGTCTCTATCTTACTATGTGATGATAATGCTTTTACAAATTTCACAAATGTCTATCTAATACAATATTGGCTACTGCATCAATTAACGCATTCATTCTTCTAGGAATATGCTGATATGTAATATAATCAAAATTCCTTTCTAATAAATGAACACGCAAATACAACCTTAAAATTTGAGGATTTATAACAGAGTAATGCCTATTGAGCTGGAGAACAACAAGCTGAGAGTCTAGGTTCACAATTAATTCACGAATGTCGAGAGAAATGTCTTCGGTTAAGAGTTCAATGACGACACTGTATTCAGCGACATTGTTGGTTGTTCATCCTAGACAAATACCTTGAAGGTCTATTAACTCACCATTAGGATCATAAATCACCGAGGCTACGGAAGACAAATTTTGGGTACTATGCGAGGCACCATCCGCGAAACCAACATAAGGAGTGATGGACATCTACACAGTAAGAAACGACATAATAAGCAGGAAAAACTGCTTGCAAAGCACACCAAACCCAAAAAAATTACAAAAATGAAAAACACACTTATGTACAAAAGGACATGCACGAGAAACTTATGCATAGTATTTTTTGAGATACAACCCATTTCTGGGCTGATTCAAAGGATAGCCTTCATAGTCAATTAACTCATAGGCCCCGTTCTGCAAAACGCGCTTAACGATATAGGGCCCATGTCACATGGGTTCGAATTTTCCTGCCCCTAACTTATCATGAGCTTGGTCATACAAGAGAACTAGGTCTCCTTCTACAAAGGTATGAGGGGAAACTATCTGATCAAAATGAGCTTTGACCCGCTTTTTCTGTGCTTCTATGACTAGAGCAGCAAAGCGGCAAGTTTCATCTAACCTCTCCAAATATAGAAGACGTTCTTCCTTTGGTGAGGTATTGTGCAGTAATTCAACAACTATCTTGAGAGAAGGGATTTCACAGTCAATCGGAAGGGTAGCTTCCATACCATAAAAAAGCTGGAATGGAGTGAATCTAGTTTCATCCTTCACCGAGGTTTGGTAAGCCCAGAGAGCTGAAAACAACATGAGATTCCAGTTGGACTTGTGCATCCCAATCGTACGCTGAAGCATAGTGACTAGAACTTTGTTCATGGCTTCAAATTGGCCATTGGCCTAAGGGTAGTACGACGTTGAGCTGTCATGACACAAACCCAACGTAGAAGTCAGCTCAGCCATCATGTAATGGCGGAAATGACAGCCATGATAGGTGACAATGGCTTGAGGAAAACCAAACCTGGTAACCACATGATTGAATAGAAATTGTGTAGCTGTCTTACCGTCAGCTGTGAGTGTAGGCATTACTTCGGCCCATTTATTGAAGTAGTCCACGGCTACGATAATATAAACATGCCCCACCACCCGAGTGAGGGTTACACGTCATAAAATAGATGCCGCACTTCGCAAAGGGATCAATGGTAATGACGAGATGAAGGTGAGCGAGTGGCGCACGCACCTTACGTTGGTAAATCTGACAATCGTGACATTTGTGGACAATGACAATACAATCTTTGAAAATGGTAGGCCAGAAATATCCAACACGAAGAATTTTTTGTGCAGTAGCATACCCAGACATGTGACCGCCACATGCACCATAATGATAGTCATTGAGGAATTTTTCAGCTTCCTCAAGGGTTAAACACCGACGGAGAATGGAATCAACTCCGATGAGGTATAGAGTATCTTCGACTATGCGATAAGGTTGTGAATGATGACAGATACATCGACGATCTTCTTTTGTCAACTTAGACAAAAAGGTGGAAGTTTGGAGATAAATGATGATATCACTGTACCATGGATCGAGGGTGCTAATTAGAAAAAGAGTGTCATCTAGAATGCGGTCCTCAGAACTAGAGGGAGCAGAGGTAGACGGTAAAGAGAAGATAAAATCGAAAAAAACCAATGATTTCTTCGATTTGGTGGTAGCGAACTCAAAATCAAACTCTTGGAGGATGACTATACACTTCAAGTATTTTCCCCCAAGCAATTGGGGAGTCAATATATAGGTCATGGGGTTGCAATAAAAAATCACGGCTATTGTGCAAAGTAAAATATAATGGCAAAAAATTTGGACGGCTTGAAAAGCTGCCAACACCAATTTATCGACATGTGCGTAACGTGTTTCGGTATCGAGAAGATTGCGGCTCAAATAAAAAATTACGTGCTCGTCACCATTGTCGTCGTCCTGTACTAGAACCATGGCAATAGTGCTAAATGTGGCATCCAGATAGAGGGAATAATCACAATGATAATTGGGTGGATGTAAAAGAGGACCATTGATAAGAATTGTCTTAAGTGCATCGAAATATTTTTGGGCAATCTCATTGCTTAAGCAATCGTGTGAGTCCTTTGGCTACTTCAACATAGTTTGGTATAAAACGACGCAGGAAATTAGATTTTCCTTGCAAACTCTACAACTGATGTAAAGAGGAAGGGGAGGGGAGATTAACAATAGCTTCGACCTTAAGAGGGTTAAGACAAATTTCATCTTTAGAAACGATAAACCCAAGGAGTATACCGGAATTGACGTAGAAGAAACATTTATGCGGATTGAGCTGAATATTGTAGCATCTACAACGAAGAAAGATTTGACGGAGGTGATCGGGGTGGTCCTTACGCTTAGCGGAATGAGCCGGAAGGTCATCCAGGTAAGGTTGAACAATGCGCTTAATATCATGGAAAGCGTATGACATTGCTTGTTGGAAAGTAGCACCAGCGTTCTTAAGGAAAAAAGGGAGCTTCTTGTATGCGAAGGTGCCCCATAAGATAAAGGCGGTCTTGTGTTGACAAATGTGATGGGAGTGAGATAAGGGAAAATATCTCACTCCCAGCACATTTGTCAATGATCTGGTTGATGAAAGAAGTGGGATAGTTATCCTTAGGACAAGCACGGTTGATGTCACGGTAATCCACACAGACTCAAATAGTACCCTTCTTTTTATCCACAGGAACGATGTTAGAAACCCATTTTGTCAAGGGGATAAGATAAATGAAGCTAGATTTGAGAAGTTTTTCAACTTCCCCCTTGATAGCGGCTGCCTTTCTAGGGTGCACGGGACGACGATGTTGGCGAATAGGCTTCGCGTCAGTATAAGTAGGGATCTCGTGCACAAATATACTCGGGGCGATGCCTGGCATTTCTTCGTAGGTCCAAGCGAAAACTTCTTGAAACTCTCGGAAGAGACTAGTATAGACCTCTATCTCATTAAGAGAATAGGTCGCCCCATTGTGGATGTTATAAAAAACCCCCGGTTTAATGGAGATGTCAATAGGCATCATTTGCGTAATGTTTCCCAGGTTACCTTCCACGAAAACTTCATGTGTAAATATAGGTGTCTGAAGTGGATGGGAAGGAGCTTGGGAAGTGAACTTCTCAAGACAAGTAGACATGGCCCCAAGGCCACACATAAAGGAGGGATGATGATGACTATCGTCCCAAAGAGGATCCTCGAGAGACATGGTTTCCATGATGGCCTCATCAGTGGGGAACATCTCATTCAAAGAGTCAGGAGAATCCTAAAAGCCGAGCCAAGGGGATTAAGAATATGTGTCGAGAGACACACTCAAAGGAGTATGATCAGAAGGAGGAGGAGCCAAAGCCGAGATAACTTCACAGTAATCAATTTCTATTATGCTTAATGACGTCGCGTCACCAAATGAATCAACCTGCTCAGGCGAAGGGATGATCTACGGATCAGAAGACGTGGATATCATGTTGACTTGAACAATGTTGGGTGGAGGAAGAGAAAAAAGACCCATAAGAGCGAGATCTTTTAAAATTCCAGGTCTGATGCTCTCATAAGGCATAGGAATACGATCCACATATGGAATGTTGCTCTCGGAGGAGGTGGAAGTGAAAAAGGATAATTGATTGACAATGATGATCTTTCCTTTGTGCGGAAATCGAAGAACATGAAAGAGAGTGGACAAGAGCATAACATAGCAAGAGTCCAACTGCGACCGAGGAGAAGATTATAATTGAGTTTGGCGTCAATGACTTCAAACTCAACATTAATTGTCTTTCCTTCCAATGTTATAGGTATGCTGGCGAGAACACCAAGAGGGCGAGACTCATTTCCATCAAAAGCTTCTAAAGCGTTTGGAGACAGATTTAGGGTTGGAGAACCAATGGCTTTCTAGCATGCAAAAGACATGATGCAAGTAGATGCACCCTCGTCCACGACCGCTCGATGGATACTCTTTCCATTAATCCCAACTTGGATGATCAGTGCAAATTGGTGAGGGAGACACGAACCAAATTTCCAAATTGAAAGTGATAAGGCTGGAATCGGCGGGGTCAACCCTTCCAATAGCAGATAGCAAAGCCTTTTGTTGTGACAGACAACTCTAAAGTACTTCCAATGCAGAAATAGCGGATGGCGCCTGAGCCAAATCCTAAAAAATACTGTAATGCGGAGTGGCACGGTCATTTGGGTTATAGGAAGACTTATGGAGTACGCCTTTAGAAGGTGGCCATACAACAGGCTCAGGACTTGGCCTTTCAATGTGAAGAGGGCCAGAAGCAGGTGGGGGAGGAGGACCATCTGCAATATATTTCCTCGCTGCCTGACGTGGTTCTGTATAATCTTTCGATCTGGTAGTAATAGAGATGGGTGCAACACCATTCATCATGAAAACCTGATAGCCAAAAGGGGTGGAGGACTGAGGTTGCTCCACCATCCGAGTTTGCTGCGATGGGAATGGTTCTTTAAGAACAGTCGGAGTGCCTTGAGTGCCTTTGAGCAGTCGAATCACCTCGACCCGTCGTGGGTTGTCCTTGGTGTAATGCACATGATCACAAATCAGACAAGGGTACTTCGGTTTACGTTTCGAACCATCATCAACATTAGGTTTATGAGAATCCTGTTTCGGGGTATCGACTTTGGCCTTACCTTTACTCTTTTTCTTACCTTTGGAAGTTTTATCCGCTGACGTGGACTAGACGAAATTTACTTCCGTGATCTTACCAGGATTCAGAGGTGGATGAGAAGCAGTGTCAGCAGAAGAAGTAGATTTTTGCTTCGCAGAATTTGGAGAAGACTTATGAAAAGTCTGAGACACAAAACCAATGATACCGTCGACAGATGGCATCGTTGGTGCTTTGGTAGTTCCATGTCGCGGAGCATCAGGCAAGAGTTCATACAACGTGCTAGATTGAGAGTACACGAGATCGAGGTACTGGGCATGAGCGATGGCTTGTTCCTCAGTAACACATTCCCCCATAGAGATGTCCTTAGCAATTAGACCAATAAAAGAGGTAGTGAACCAATCAGTCAGAAGTTGATCAAGAATATAAAACTTGATCAAACGACGAGGCTGCCTCCATTCATGAATATGATCGGAGATATGAGTAGCCCGATCCTGTTTCAAGGATGTTAGGAGATGTGTCCTAGTTTCATAATGAACTGGTAACTGAAAGTGCGTGAGAAATGCCATGGCTAGAGAGTTGAAATCTTGAAAAATGCTGTGGGAGATCTCAATGTACCACTTTGCAGTGGAACCAGTGAGATTCCTTTGGAAAAGTTGTAGTCGAATTGAATTGTCAACCCAAGAGTTAGAGGACCACCAAAGATGGTATGTCATAACATGTGCTTGGGGGTTTTCTCCAGATTTCCTTCAAATTTGGACAATCGCCAAGGATTTTAGTAGGAACTGGGGGTCAATATGGATTATGAAGGATAAGATCATTCGTCAACTTCGGCACATCAGGCAGTTCCAGCGTAGCAAGAAATGGAAATTGTGGATTGAAAGGAATTTCAAGCCTTTGATAGAGACCAGTATTGGAATTCCAACCAGGTTGGGAAATTTTTTGACCCCATATGTTCTGTCTCGAAGGATTTTGTCCATAGGGTTTATAATTCTGATAATTATGCCCATACACCAGTTGAGGACCAAGATATTGATTCTGGGAGAACCACTGTGGTCCTGTCTAAGCAACATATGGATTTTGTTGCGGAATGTAAGAAGTGCCTTAGGGCGGGCCTTGTACAATCGAAGATTGACCTTGAGGAATAAAAGGTGGGCCTTGAGGCTGCACGGGTTGTCCCTGGGGTGCAGGTTGACCCAGATACTGAGGTTGAATAGGTTGTCCCTGGGGTGCAGGTTAGCCTAGATGTTGGGGTTGGATAGGTTGTCCCTGGGTATAGGTTGGCCTGGATGTTGAGATCCACTAGGCTGCCCCTGGGGTACAGGTTGGCGTGATGGTTGAGATGATCTAGGTTTCCCCTGAAGACCAGGTTGGCCCAGCTAAGCAGTAGAGGGTTGACCTTACTATACAAAATTTGAGCCTTACTGAATTAAGGCCGGTTCTGTTGCACAAAAGGTTATCCCTGGGAGAGATAGGTTTTCCCCTGGGGAACATAAGACACTCCCTTTTGAATATGAGGTTGACCAGTAGGACCATAGGGTTGTCCTTGTTGGACCGAAGGTTGTCCTTGTGGACCATAGGGTTGTCCCTGTAGGTATGTTAACTGGTTGGGGTAAACCAACATCTGAAGCGTTTGAACATATAATGGACCCTACGGGAGAGGCCCATAGTGATAGATGTGATTTACGTGCTCATCATAGTAATGCAGAGGATTGATGGGAGCTTGAACTTTCTGAGAACCTTGAGGGAAGTAATTCTATTGTTGAATGGCCATCATATACTGGTCATACGTCAAACCTCCAGGAATAGGATGAGAGGAGATAGGTGCAAGTAGGTTGATGGACTCTCGATATGTGAGGCTGTGATCCACTCATGACGGGTCCAACAGGTATCATGGAAGTAATAGGAACCATCCCACGAACATCAAAAGATGGTGGTAATGACAGAATCACACTAACGTAAGGTGTGGATGAAGCCACACAAACGGTGGGATGGGTTGGGATAGATGTAACAACCGTCAACGCGACAGGAGTCAAAGGGGATGGACCTGATACAAACGATCCCTTCGAAGGAGCCGACGTACTTGACCATATTGGATTCTAATACAAATATGTAGCACCATAAATGATCTGAATCAATGAATGATAACCAGCCGAGAGAGATGAAGGCTATGAGGAAGTTTTACCTGAGACATAAGGAAAATTCTATGGAGGGACTGATATTCTCTCGTAGAAACATAATTCTCTTCACTACTAATAGGACTCGTGGCATCCATGTTGGATGAAGACATGCTGTTAGCGAAAAGGTGACGAGCAATGGAAAGTAAAGCACGGGTTAATGGTGATTCAAGCGGTTGCGAGGGATCTTACCTCAAAAAGGCCCAAGCGTCCGGAGGTTGCCAATTGATATCAAATGGTTCCTCAAGAGGAGATCGAGTGGCAAGAGGTTGAATACTCGAAATAATAGAATGCCAGTAGCCTAGAGTCCTAACAGACTGAGATGTCTCTGAAGAAATTTTAGCGTGTGATCATAGGTAATTAATTTTATGACATTGAAACAAAACTATGCCTTTTCATATTTTAAGAGTCAAGAAAGGGGAAGAAAGGTGACTTTAGACACTTTCAGTTTGGGCGAGCTTGAAAGGACAAGTACTCGATGATATTTTCAAATTTTAGAGAGTCACAGAAATATCAAAATGATTACTCAGGAACTCTAAGCAAGAGGGTGTACCAAGCTCCCTTGAACTGCAATATACACCTTGGTTATCAAATGAAAGAGAAATGACCAAGGACTTAACATACGTGCAGGCAGTCTCCCTGAATGTTGTGTTCAGTTTATCACGGTTACAAGGCAGAAGACGCAACTTCCTATGGATAAAGGATTTCAACCTATGAGGGTTTCCCTTTATATACTCGATGGTACAGGGAGTACAAGTCCGTGCTAGTGTTTTCTAATTCCAGATGGCGAACGTCAACTACTAGGTTTAATGATGTTGAAACACGTCAGTAGCCTAGACCTCTAAATGTAAGCATTAAGTTTCAATTCTTCCTTAGGTTGATTGAGTTCATTTTAAAGTTTATCTTGAAATTATGTTTCATTTTCAAGGCCTTACCGAATGTAATCTCAAATCTCTAATGCACAACTACATAAGAAAGAACCTCATTCCAATTCGATGAACAAATAGCTAAGAGAGGGATGGAAGTTCACAATCAAGCAACACTCAGTCGAATGCAGGAAGAAGTTTTCCTAATGATACTAACACAACCAAAGCAAAAAACGAAAATATTCTCTTGTTGTTCACTTTTTAATGAGAAAGCTGCTAATGCAAAAGACTACTTGTGATTTTCCAATAGAGAGAAAGAATGCAAATTTTGTTCTTTTATATGAATGAGAAGCAATAATGCACTGTTACACTAAAAGGACAAAATGAACACTAGTTTCGAGCAACTCAAATGAAATGATCAAACATGAAGAGACCAATCCAACACAAATGTAAAACACACTCAAAACATAAACGCATTCCTTCACGCAGAAAGAGGACTTTCAAATCGACTCAATGAGCAATGTGATCTATGCTTAGGGTGACAGATGGAAGGTCAAAACGAACACGAGGATGACAATTATACGACCCAACGACATGTAGAACCGAAAGAAAAGACCAAACAATCTGTAAACAAGCTAAAAATATGAAAGAATAGACCGAATCATGCACCACTCAGAAGCTCAATGAACATGCAACCGAATGAGTAATCAAAGACACCTCGAAACTCTACGATGACAAGCCACACTGACCAGATGAGATAAAATCAACTGAAAAGAATGATACAGGGAAGCCAAAACAATCCAAGTGGACTAATCCAGGAGGGAAAAACTAATCCATAGGGCAATATGCACTATAAGGGAAGAGGCCTAAATCCAAACCTACAGGATTCAACGCGATTGTTTAGCTGTAATCCACCTGAACAGGGAAAATCGCACCTGTAAAACAGGCAACCCGCATCGATCGGCATGAGTGTTCGAGAAACAGCGGTGTTGAGCAAGGAAACCCTAGAAAGGAGAAGAGGCATCTGAGGAAAATCCAGGCTTATCACTCTGAGGATAGGTAGGATGGCTTGAAACAATAAGTCAAGAAAAACAAAGCAGAGAAGTGGCAATACGACCAAAGTTAGACATACAAGAAAAAATCTAAACGAACAATGACAGACGACAGACATACTGATCCCCAATATGGTCGCCAACTTGTTGAGCAGGAAAATCCCCTCTGCGGACAGAGGCGATCCCTCTAGCCCTAGGGTGGGTCTAGCAACAAGGGAACATGATAGGTTCATGAATTCCTAGCTTATAAATGAAATACAAATCAGAACATATATCCTACCTCGGTCCAACACTTTTGTCATGGCACGTGGCAGCGATCCTTCGATCTTTGTCTTCATGCCTTGCGCTTTGTGTCGGTGACGATGTTCACGCGTCTGCACAAAGATCAAAGAAACGATAAAAACATACAATCATATACATTCATCTACAACTATTCCGCTAGTCAAGGAGAGCTAAACACTTTGCATATAAATGGAAACAAAGTTGGAACCAAAAACCAGTCATGTATTATTGATAGAGGAAAATAAGTTTACAACCTTATGCCTTGACGTGGCAGATCTCCTTCGACGGGTTCAGTCAGGCACGTCTCAATCATTCGTTCGGGATTGGACTCGATGAGGTAATGGGCCTAAACTCTCTCTCAACAATGGATTCTTCTCTACCTTATTCTACACACCAGCTATAGTAATGATTGTTCAGCTAGTTGAATCAATGTGAGAAGGAAGAATTTATAGGAGAGGAGGAGGAGGTTTGGGATCCCACATAAGCTGGAGGATGGGTTTATCCCTTTAGGGAGTTGTACAATTGTAGGAACCAACAAGCCAAAGGGAGAAACTCGACATGATTCAGTCGAACAAACCATGATGACTTCGCTCATGAAGTTGTTAAGCATGGAAGCTTCGTTTCTATTTTAAAAACCTTTCCAAAAACAGTTCGGTGCGGGTGTCCTTCTGAGATAGAGCACCAAAGGGCACGGGTGCCCTTCTGAGATAGAGCGCTAAAGGGCGTGGGTGCCCTTCTGAGATAGAGCGCCAAAGGGTGCGAGGCCCAGAGTTAATTTCTCCATGGGCGCGAGGCCATAACTGCCTGCCAACGCCGACCCAAAATCATATGTTTTTGAAGGTCTTCTTGAGGAATGATCAACATAGATTATGATCTTGACATTCCAAGGGATGAAATGACACTTATGGAAAAGTATGATAGTACATAGAAGTCACTGAAATGGTCCTTCAATGTTTGGGATGGGGATTTTAGGGGCGGTGACAAAATACTATGTAACATATCCTTACGAATTTTGTTTAGATAAATAATTTCCTTTCCTTGTCCCTCTCGTCAATTATAGTTTACTTTGCCAAAATTTACTTGAGTTTATTTTGCATGAATAGTTGAATTAGACTCAGTCTGTTGCATCACAACAACTCCCATTACTACAAAAGTGTGAAAACTTCGGTACAATCCCTTTAGTTCCCAATCAACATCCTTCTTTGTTCCACTCCACAATACCAGAACATGATCATTGACCCCAATAGAAAAGTGGGTATCATCCCAAGGCATAAACATTATAATATTTAATGTTCTCTTTGCATGGGCCTTATCTTCCAAGACATTCATGTTCCACTTAGATGCATTCATGTTAATAATAAATACTTGGTGTTCTCCCCCATGAACATTGTAAGTTGTAAACAACATGTTTCTGTTAGGGTGCCAATTCATGAATTTAGGCCAAATAATTTTCCCTAGACATGCACATTCCATTTTCCTAAGCATTGTTAATGCCAAGACACTCCTTTCAATTTTCCAAAATTTCACAACCCCATCAAGTGCACGAGTTACATGAAGATAACTTTTTTTTTTTTTTTTTTTTTTTTTTTTCCCACAGAAAAAAAATCGAACTTTCTATTAATATTAGAGAGTCACAAAACATATGCATATCATTTCATATCAACTCCTGATATCCTTCTAGAGAGGGAGAAGAGCAGTATCGACATCCTTGGGTATGCACAGGTACACCAAATGCTGTCTAATCAAAAATAACTTTTCACCGAAAAAAGAGGCACTTCCATTCTTTCGTATCTCCCGGCATATCACCGAAACAGAGATAAAGAAAGAGTAGGAAAGATACCATCAGCATCTGAAAAAATAAATTTTCAGACATAGCAACATAACAGTAAACCTGTAGAGACCGGCAATAGGCACTATCCCGATCTCGAGGTCAGTTGAGTAACAGAATAAGAAAAGGAAACTATTTTTTAGAGAATACGGTATCGGAGGGCCTCCTCATATGAGGAAAACAGCCCACAGAAAATATAAAAGTAATATCCATAGTTTTGAATAAGGAACATAACAGTTTTAAAAGAAGTTTAACATAACATAAAATAACATAGAACTATCATCTGCGACATGGTAAAAAGGAACAACAAAGAGGATAAGATGTCATCCAAAAACTGGCTGGGCAATAGGATTGATCACCCCACTGTCCATCTCTGTCATAGACCAGGTCCCCAAATCTTGTTGAACACCTGTTTTAGATAAAATGTCTGCCTCCTGGTTTCTTTCCCTGTAAATGTGGCAAACAATGATTTCATTAAAAAAACTTTTGATACGAAAAATCTCATCAAGCAAAGGAAGCAAAATATAATTCCTGCATTGTTGAGTCCTGTTGAACCAATTTACAACATTCTTTGAGTCACCGAAAATCTGAACCTGTCTCATCTGTCTCAAGGATAGCCAGCAAAGAAGGTGATGTAAGGCCTTAAGCTCAGCAAAATTATTGGTCCCCTGCCCAAGGCCAATTGAGGCTCGAAAATAATTTTCAGGAGTAACATAAATAACCAAACCTGCTCTACACCGTCCATTTACATCTGCAGCCCCATCGAAATAGGCCCACGGAACAGATTCCCTAATAAGTTCAGGCTAAATAGAGCAATGGATTGAGCGCCCAGATGGAGATGGAATGCTGTCATAATTGCTGCCCCTTCTGCGGCCAATTTTCCAATTGGGAAGGGAAGATCTTTGAAGATAACTTGGTTCCTAGCTAGCCAAGTGCCCCAGGCTATCAGAAGTGGGATGGAGCGGACTTTGTCATCAGAAGCCTCCTGCCACCACTGGGACCATTCTTGCTGGATGCTTTCTCCTTCCCACCCGAGGGGAGTTGCATGAAGATAACTAAGATAAGGATTTATTGCAATTCATTTTAATTTCTACTTGTGCTAACTAGAAATGAAGTTTTCTTGATCAACGATAAATGCATATTTATTGTTTCATATTCCCGTAATCAAATCAACTTTCTCTTTTCTTTTTTTTACTTTGTTCTTCAATTTGAAAATTTTCACTTTCCGACTAATCAAAACGTTCATAGGAAGGTATATTAACCATTGTTACAAATAATTTTGATTGGCCACATCTTAAAGCAACGATTATTGCATCTATTGTTGATCTTGGCTTCATAACATCTACCGAACTCATTGCTGCTACTCTTACAATTGCCAAGGGAATAACAAGTAAAGGCTTTGGATGAGGTACCATCCTATATCCAATCCATTCATATTTAAAACATTATGAATTTGTCTTTGTTTGTAGTTTTTTGCAATCAATAGTCAATAGTATAAAACTTTCCCAGGTCATTGGTTCCCCTTTATTTTATATATGAGCTAGTTGTGCTTCTACATCTGACAATGTTTTTCGAGCCTGCCTTAGTTGTATGATTGATTTCTCAAGCTCAAAGTGTTTGCCATTGACAAGAGAAATTAGACCAAACTCACGCACCTTCTTTGTTATTTTTACAACACTACTGTTGTCTTGTTCATTAACCTCTAGCTTGATTTGATTGGAAGTTGGCTCCATTGGATCCATTTTTAGTAGAATATTGAATAAATATCATTCCTTTCTCTAGCAAAAAAAGAAATTTCACTCTCAAATAAAAAGTTGTGAGGAGGTTATTGATCTTGGAACAAGATTTTGGATGTGGAGGTATTGTCGATGTGAATAGCTATTTCGAAAATACACTAAGAGAAAAACATGAATAGAGAGAGCATGAGACAACTTCCTCCTTTCCCTCTACCATAAAATAAGAATGAGTTTCCTTATGAAGAAAACCTGCCATTCTCATACTTGTGAATTGAAGCATAAACCTCTAGGACTAACCCTGTAAACACTAGCAAACCAAAATTGCTCTTCAAGCCATATGATTAGCTTTCACTATATTTGTATATATACACACAAATATGTTCAGTGCATCTTTTCCAAAATCCACTACAGTGATCAAATCACAACTCCACTACACATAATCACCCACAATAAGGTGGTTCAGGTTGTGAGATCAAACAAATTTCAATGATGGAATTCCATGCATGAGTCACTATAACATTGACTCACATCAATGAAACTAACTTTATTTAGCAATCCTTCCTTTGAAATCAATGACACTAAATTTATTTGATAATCCTTCCTTTGATATCAGTGATAACATATGTTCAACTGATCCAGATCTTGTGGGGAGGCCCCCAAGATCTAAGAAAATCGAAATGGATCTGACAAGATCTGCAAAATTAGAATGCCATAAAAAAAAAAGAGAACACAAAGAAAATAAAACCACAAAGAAACTTATTTTATTAAAACAAAGAATAACTGTAGAAGCTACATTGTGGCAGACAATCTATCCTTTTACAAACTAAGGCTTGTTATTTATAGCCTTTTTTGAGTTACAATACCATGTGTAGATACCATAGGCCAATACCATGGGTAGATACCACTTACAATACCATGGGTAAATCCCATGTGTGAATGAATACCATGGGTGGATACATACCATGGGTCACTTACAATACCATGGGCGAATAAATATCATGGGTGGATGAATACCATGGGTCGATGCCATTTACAATACCATGGGTGGATGGATAACATGGGTAGATGAATACCATGGGTTGATGTATTTTATTTGAATTGATGCTCCTCATAAAAAACAATGGTGCAGTAACGAGGTCCCTCTTACAAAAAGCCTTGTTGGTCTGAAGACTCTTTGAAGGGTTTGTGTAGTTAACCTGAATAGCATTATGATGAGCAGGAACTGAGGATAAAATTACTATAATGCTTGTGGAAACCATTTTGTGATATTGATAGTGTGCGACCTAGCAAATGGACTTCGATGAAGTGTGGGTTTGTGGATGAACCAAAACCATGACAAACGAAGATCCAAGGATAGAGATACCCTGTAATGCTTGTGACCAACTTTGTTACTAACAGTGTGCGGCCTAGCAAATGGACTTCGATGAAAATGATTTTGTGCGGTTGACCCATACCGTGATGTTGATTATTGATGAAATAGCAGGTGCCTAAATAACTTGGGGTGGGAGGGAACGTCTCCAAATAACCCAAGCCGAACGCTGCTATGCTGAAACTGATGAATGTGAAGCAGGTGCTTACTAAAGCGGGGTGGGATGGCACGTCTCCAGAGGGAACCCGCTCTGAATGCTGCTCCAGATTTAAAATGAACATAACTCGGTCAATATAACTCAAAATATTTATTATAACCTGTTTTTGGAAATGGAATTATCATTCTGCATCTTCTTATATGTTTGAAACCACTATCTGAAGACTCTAGACTCTCAGATTCGCGCTAGAACTGTCTCGCCGTCACAAAATTTCTGAAAAAAAATAGTTGATTTTAAATCAACGATAACTCCCACATACGGACTCTGATTCAACCGATTTTTTTTTTTTTTAATTAGGTGATTTTTCAAGAGGAGCTCAGATATATATCCATTTCTCTAAAATTTTTCACTAAAAACTGTGAAAAATGACAGGAGAGCCGCCGTCCATGAATTGTCGTCAGAAAAATTGCTTCAACATTGCTGATTTTGAATCAACGATATCTCCCTCATCCGAACTCCAATTTGGCCGATTTTTTTTTTGAATTTGAGTATTTTTTCACAAGGAATCCAGATATGGTATTGTTTTTGGCAAAATTTTCACCAAAAATTTCATATCTGATCTGAAAAATCGCCGCCCAAAAAAATTCATGGATTTTGCTGAAGATTGCTGCAAAACATTGAAACTGAAATATGTTTCAAAATCTCATTCCCATGGAGGTGTAACCTGAATATGATACCACTAATATAGATATTTGGAAGAGGCCCCCAAGATTTAAAAATTTTAAATGGATCTGACAAGATCTGCAAAATTAGAATGCTAGAAAAAAAAGAGAACACAAAGAAAATAAAACCACAAAGAAACTTATTTTATTAAAACAGAGAATAATTGTAGAAGCTACATTGTGGCGGACAATCTGTCCTTTTACAAGATGAGGCTTGTTATTTATAGCCTTTTTTGAGTTATAATACCATGTGTAGATACCATAGGCTAATACCATGGTTAGATACCACTTACAATACCATGGGTAAATCCCATGTGTGGATGAACACCATGGATGGATACATACCATGGGTCACTTACAATACCATGGGCGAATAAATATCATGGGTGGATGAATACCATGGGTCGATGCCATTTACAATACCATGGGTAAATTCCATGGGTGGATGGATACCATGGGTAGATGAATACCATGGGTTGATGCCATTTTCCATTTGGATCATCAAAACTTCTTGTGCACTCCCAAATTCATCTTGGTTCCCTTTCCCTTTAAACTCCACTTGGTAATATGTTTGCTCTGCATGGAATATCATGGATGTTATTTTCCCTGGTTATCATATTCATCTTATTTGGGTTTCAATTTTCTTGGCTCAAGGCTGGACCACTTGTTTTGTATTGGTCTCTAGTTTGTTACCATAGGGTCTAAGGTTTCTTATTGCTTAAATCTTTGTTTTATGCAATTCTGGTACACTCTTTGTTTTGTTATGATTGATCAATTCTTGGGAGGCATTTCAAATTCAGTATGTGGAGTGGAGCGTACATTTATTTCTTAGATTCATCTCACATTTTTTATCATTGAGAATTCACTAGTCTGAGAATCTTGAACCATTCTAGACATGAAGTAGATCATGAGGTGGAAACCACCCTTAATATGGAAGCATTGGTGACTCAGAGTGAGAAAATTAAGATTTTGAAATAGAAATTCAAGGAATTTGGATTATTGTTATCAAAATCCCCTCCTCTACCATTTAAATGAGCATGCAATAGTTGAGTCAAACTTTACTCATAATAATGACATGGCAACACAACAAGTGGATGGCAAAGAATTGAATGTGATATTTGAGACTCATTGACACAAAGCTCATGCCATATAACTCTTTATTTTTATATTTTGTAAGGTTCAAAATATTCTATGCTTTTATTTTAAAATATATACCCATATATTTTATCTATAATTTATCAACTCATGCTATGAGACAAAGCTCAATATAAAAGTTGCATTTTTGTTCATACTAGTGCTCTCTTTCAACTTGCAGAATCTCTTTTGTAATCTTATATTATCTATCATTGTTGTAGCATCCTTTTATTAATATAAATAACACTTTATTTTTATTTTTTTATTTTTTTGTATTTTAAGATAAGGAAGAAAATCAACATTGTTAAAATAAGAACAAATTCTCACAAGCTTAACAATGAAACTGGGCATTGAAAAATTCCTAGAACACCTTGGGACAAAAGAAGTTGTCATCTTTATGACACCAAGAGGGTTGAAGATGAAAGGAAATTTCTCTTTAAATTTCCTACATATACCAAAATTATATCTCAATTTCAAAAACTCAGTCACAATATTAATCTTCCGAATCATCTAACTCATAAAAAATATGGTGATATTGGAACACTTCTATTAATGTTTTATAAGCATAAAAACAAAATTCCAAAGAAATATAAGTAATACATTGCCTTTCTTTAGGCTCGATAGACTAGTTCAATCTAAGTGGACATTAACCATCATCATCATTTAATCTGTAAAACTTAATACTTACGTATATAATATTACAATGTACAAATACTTTAGTAGTTTGTAATTGTTAGATATAATTGTAACGATTTTCATAGTAGATAAAATCATAATAGAAAGAAAGTTTTCATGCAAAATAATCTAATTTTAGAGAAAAAGTGTATGAAACCTAAATTTGAGCCACCTAATTTTCAATTGTTATAAACCTATTATTATCATTTGTAATGATGGAACTTCAAACTTAGGTTTGATAATTTCCCTACTTTATTGTCAAACCACAAGCTTGTATCCAATTAATATATAATTTAAAATATGTTTTAAACAAGTAAGAGTTCAATTTTAACTACTTATGGGCTCCAAAATTACAACAAGAATGATGTCCTCCTCTTGCTCCCAACTTTAATCATCAACGCGAGATTCATAGAAACTTAAGAGGTGTTGTGCAATTTGTTGTTCTTATATTGTATCTACTCACGTTAATGATCCTATAGCTAATGAAAGGAAAATGTCACCCTAGGTCTTTCTTCTAATGGCTTGGGTTAATGGAAATCAATTCATGGTTTCTATTGAAAATCTTATTACAAAGGAATCATTCAAAGAAAAACATAATTAATCAACCATAAATAATTCAAATTGAAAGAAGTAATTCTAGGTAAAGAAAATTGCTACCATTAGATTTGAAAAACGAGAAATATCATTAATCCAAGTTGCATAATTCAAAGTACAATAAATCATAAACAATCATAACCAAATTCACTGAAAACTACCCATTTCCTTACTTCCCTTCTGTAGAACACCATTCCCCAGTGCCATTGGTGGTGTTATAGAAAAAATGCACATTGTTATGGAGAATGGTGCTTAAAATGAGATATTATCTATTGTTCTATAGGAACAATCATGGAACAAAAAGAAACTCTATGATGTTATAGGGAATTGCCTAGTTAACCAAAGAAAGCTACAAATGAGTATGAAATTGCTTAGTGCTCATAAAAATTATTCAACTAACTTTAGAAAAAAAATCATTAATCAACTATAAATTCGAAGAAGTAACTCTCCATGAGATCTAACTTTACTACAGGAAAGGAGCACATGCATACCTGAAAATCTATATGGTAGCAATTTATGAACAACCAACAAAAACATAAAAGAAGACTAGGAAAGGAAAGTACAAAGAGCTTCTTGAAGAATTTTTAGTGGACGCTCCCCAGGGCACTTAAGGACCTAAGAAATCACCCATATTGAAATGAACATGAACTTCCATTAACATATCAAAATATAATACATTCTTCAGAAGTCTGAAATTTTTCTTGGGACTGAAATTAACTTGTACAACAAAAGGAAGATAAACTAAGTTGAACTAACTCTCTTCAAGTTTGGAATCCTAAATTTATGCAATCATGTTAGGTCCCTATATTACTAGTATAGTCCCTTATTTTTGTTAGTGTAACCCCCTTATTGTTATTGTTGTACCCCTGTAACCCAAATATTGTTATTATTATGCCCTTACATTATTATTGTTAGGTCGGCTAGGATTATATTGTGAACCCATGGACTCCTATATATAGAAGGAGGTTTTGTCATTTGTATCATCCAAGAATTGTTCATTTATGTAATTTAAAGTAGGTTTCTCCCTTGAAGTGGCTTATTTCTAAGGCGTTGATCTCTCTTTTCTTCTATTTTTGGAGCGAGTTTCATAACATTTGGTATCAGAGCTTTGGATTTTAGGGTTTTGCTACTCCAAACAAGTCATCGTGGAATTTTCGCTATACCTTTTTTTCTACGAAGGTTGAGAAGCTGAAATTTTCACAGAGCGAAGACAAAATCCTAAGGAACTTCGTGTAAAGATTTCAGATCTTGGTTCGTAATATTTTTAGAGATATAATTTGTGGAAGTTAGGGTTTTTTTTTTTCAGGCTCTCGAATTTCACCTAAAAAGGTCATCATGGAATTTTTGCTACAACTTTGTTTCTATGAAGGTTCAGAAGCTAAATTTTTTACAGAGCGAAGCCTGAAATCCTGAGGAACTTCCTATTAAAATTTCAAATCCTGGTTCGCAATATTTTAAGAGATATGATCTGTGGAAGTAAGGGTTTTTTCAGGCTCCCGAATTTCATCTCAAAGAGGTGATCGTGGGACATTCATCAGAACTATCTCTCTGAGCATCAGATTGAAATTCTGTAAAAAGTTGAAGCAAGTGCATGGAATTTAGTTTCATGTGTATCAATTTCAGAGCCAAAGGAGGAAACAATGACACTGGCACGTCATAAAAGTTTGATATACTGAACCAATCCATAATTAGGTCATTGTGAGAGATTGGACATAACTTTGCCTTGAAGAATCCAAAGCAGGTAAGGCCTGTGGAATTCGAAAGAGGATTTATAGGGCCACTACAGGGCCAAATTTATGATATTTAAGATCCAAAATCACAGAGATAATTTGGTTTCAATATCGAGCTCCACAAAGGAAAGAAAAAGGTGTGTATTTTTTTCTTTTTGAATTGGATAAGTATTGAGTGAAAAATCAGTTTGAAGTGATTCCAAGGGCATATTGAAGCATATATATTTCAGTATTAGGTTCTAAAATGCCACCTAAAAATAATTCAACACCCATTAATCCTTAATAAGGCTCTACTATGACTCATGAAGAGGAATAAGTGCAACATGACATATCAAAATTACAAGAGCAAGTGCACCAAATTTCGCTCTCGCAAAGAGCAACAAAAAATGAAATGGAAGTTTTGAAGAAAGGCGTGGAAGCTAAGATGGATGGTATGAAGAAAAGTGTGGAAGCTAAGATGGATGGTTTGAAGAATGGCATGGAAGCTAAGATGGATGGCATGGAAGCTAATATCGATGAAAAAATGAAGGACAACATGGAAGATATGAAGAATGATCTAAAAGCAGACATGGAAGGTTTGATGACAAGGTTAATACAAGAAATTATTCCTAATGGCAGAAATATAGTAGAGGAAACTCATGATGAGAACAAAATAAATGTTAATCGTAATTTCATAAACTCTAATGTTGGATTGAAGAACCACCATATTCGAAATATGGATATGAGGAAGTTTGATGGCAAGGATCCCGTAACATGGATACTACAGATGGAGCAATATTTTAATCTCAATAATGTGCAAAACACACAAAAGATACTCATTGAAACTTTACATTTAGAACAAAATACATTTGTATGGTATTGATGGCTTTGCTCCCGTAAAAAAATTGTCACTTGGTTAATTTTTACGGAGGAAATGATAGCAAATTATGAGGATACAAAGAGCAACACCTTATTTAGCCAATTGATAAATCTCAAACAAAAGGGTTCAGTGGTGGAGCACATTGAGGACTTCCAAAAATTCAATATAAGGGTAACTGATATTCCATAGGAACACATGGTTGATTTCTTCATAGGGACTTTAAAGGATAACACCCAACATGAAGTTCGCGTTTGGGAACTTAATTCATTGGAGAAAGAATTCAGGTTGGCAAGAAAAATTGAATGTAAAATTATGGTGACAAGAAAGCCTACCATTCAAATATATAAATATGGAAGTGTTGCTACTCTTAGACTTCCACAACCTATAAGGTTGACACCACAATAATTGGAAGAAAAAAGAGCAAAAGGCCTTTGCTACAATTGTGATAGCAAATACACTAAAGGTCATAAGTGTGCTAAGAAGAAATTATTTTACATAGGTTGTGAAGAGGAGGAAGAAAATGAACAATAAACTTCAAAAGAAGAGGATATACACCAGGAACCAACCCTAGAAGAAGAAGAATAAATGATTCTGACCATATTGTGTAATGCATTGGCAGGAATTACCACTCCTCAAACTCTCAAGATAGAAGGACATATCAAGAAGAAAAAGGTAATAGTGTTGATTGATTCAGGTAGTACCCATAATTTTATCCATTGTAAGGTAGCCAATGAATCGAATTGTTTCCTATACCCAGCACCATAATGTCAAGTGATGGTTGGAAATGGAGGAACTATAAATTGCTCTGGAAAATGCTATAATATCAAGCTAACCATCGGGGAATATGTATTGAATAGTCCAATGCTTTCCACTCTCATGGGAGGTGATGATGTTGTATTAGGAGTACGATGGTTATAATCTTTGGGGACAATAGCTTTTAATTTTCAAGACTTTTCTTGAATTTTTTTCGGAAGGAAAGGAAATCAAATTATTAGGTATCGCAGAGAAGATAGGAAAGATAATAAGCTCTAATGTCATGACAAAGCTTCTGAAGAAAGAAAAACGAGGCATAATTGCAAAATTATGGTCACTAGAAGTTCCAACATCAAAATCATCTATTTCTCCAGATCTCCAAAAAGTCTTGGACAATCATTCCACAGTGTTTGAAACTCCCAAAGGACTCCCACATATTCATGATCATGATCATGCTATTCATTTAATTATAGGAAGTGTTCCTCCAAACATAAGGCCTTACAAATATCCTTATGTCCAAAAGAGCGAAATTGAACGTATGATTGTAGAAATGTTAGAGGCTGGTATAATTCAACCTAGTCAAAGTTCTTTCTCTGCTCCAGTAGTATTGGTGCACAAGAAGGATGGATCATGGCGCATGTGTCCGAATTATAGGGAGCTCAATAAGCTCACTATTAAAGATAAATTTCCCATTCCTGTGATTGATGAATTATTGGATGAATTACATGGAGCAATTTATTTTACCAAGTTGGATCTTCGTTCAGGATATCATCAAATTAGAATGAAGACTGAAGATATTCCAAAAACAGCATTTCGAACTCATGAGGTCATTATGAATTTTTGGTCATGCCTTTTGGCCTTACCAATGCACCTTCTACATTTCAAGGGTTGATGAATTCCATTTTCAAACCCTTCCTTAGAAAATTTGTGCTAGTATTTTTTGATGATATACTAATCTACAGCAGGTCTTGGAAGGATCATGTTCAACATGTTGATAGGTTGCTCAAACTATTGCAGGAGAAACAATTATATGCAAAAACATCCAAATGTTTCTTTGGAGTACAAGAGGTGGAATATCTGGGTCATATTGTATCTCATGAGGGTGTTAAGGTAGACCCTAACAAAATTAAAGCCATTAAGGAACGGAAAGTCCCCACAACCATAAAGCAGTTGCGAGGATTTCTCGGGTTAACAGGGTATTATCGCAAGTTTGTTAAGAATTATGGGAGAATAGCAGCACCTCTAACAACATTATTGAAGAAAGATGCATTTTCATGGACTCCCGAAGCAACTAAGGCCTTTGAACATCTTAAAGAGGCAATGTGCCTAGCACTAGTCTTAGCTACGCCAGACTTCACAAAAACCTTTATTGTGGAATGTGATGCCTCAGGAAATGGAATTGGTGTTGTTTTAATGCAAGAAGGAAGACCCATTGCTTTTGAAAGTCGTTCAATCAAAGGAAAGTATTTACAAAAGGCTATTTATGATAAGGAAATGTTGGCAATACTACATGCACTAAAGAAATGGAGACCTTACCTAATGGGAAGACACTTCAAGGTAAAAACTGATCATGATAGTCTTAAACACTTTTTGGAACAAAGACTATCTTCAGAAGAGCAGCAAAAATGGGTCACAAAGAAGTTGGGTTATGACTTTGAAATAATCTACAAAAAAGGAAAGCTTAATGTTGTTGCAGATGCACTCTCAAGAAAGAATGAAGAGGTGGAAGCATTGCTTTGTGCCATTTCTATTATCCAACCAGATTGGATAACCGAAGCAAGAGATGAATGGAAGAAGAACGAAGAAGTGTGGACACTCATTCAAAAGTTGCAGCAAGATCCTAGTACATCTGATACATTTAGTTGGAAAAATGATTCCTTATGGTACAAAGATCGCTTATATCTTTGTAAGAATTCCCAACTAAAACAAAAGATTCTTCTGGAATTGCACACTTCTCCTTTAGGAGGACACTCGGGATTTTAAAAACTTACCACAGGGTGAAGAAAGAATTTTTTTGGGATGGCCTTAAATCTGATATTCGAAAGTTTGTGGCGGAATGTTTGGTTTGCCAGCAGAATAAAGTGGAAACAATTAAGACCCCAGGACTTCTACAACCCTTATCCATTCCAAGTCAACGTTGGGAGGAGATTTCAATGGATTTTATCACAGGTTTACCTAAGTCCGAAGGAAAGAGTGTCATCATGGTGGTAGTTGATAGAATTACTAAGTATGCACACTTTTGTGCATTATCTCATCCATTTAAAGCAAGTACAGTTGCTACTACATTTATGGACAGAATTCAAAAGCTACATGGAAGCCCAAGGGTTATTGTGAGCGACAGAGATCCCATTTTTACTGGAAATTTTTGGACGGAGTTATTTTCTTGTTTGGGTACTCAATTAGCTCATAGCTCATCTTATCATCCCCAATCTGATGGTCAAACTGAGATAGTAAATAAATGTTTGGAAGGATATCTTCGTTGTTTTGTATCTGATAAAAAAACACAATGGGTCAAGTGGTTACCTCTCGCTGAATGGTGGTATAACACTTCCTTCCATACTGCAGCAAAAATGACCCCATTTATGTCACTTTATGGATATCATCCACCATCGATCACATCATCTTTAAGGGAAAATTCGAAGGTTCAAGCAGTGGAAGATCACATCGAGCATCAGCAAGAAGTTCTCCAACTCTTAAAGGATAACCTGAATTTGGCACAAAATCGAATGAAACAACAGGCATATCAACATCATAGCGAGAGAAGTTTTGATGTAGGAGATTGGGTATTTTTACGGCTACAACCATACAAACAAATGTCCCTCAAGCAAGCTAAGAAGGATAATAAATTATCGACAAAGTACTATGGTCCTTACAAGGTGTTGCAAAAGATTGGTACTATGGCATACAAATTGGAGCTTCCTGCTTCTTCGCGAGTGCATCCAGTTTTCCTTGTTTCATGCTTAAAGAAGGTTATAGGTGAAAATCTTCTAGTTCAAACAATACTGCCAGAACTTGATGAGGAAGGAAAAATCATATTGGAACTTGAAGCGGTCACGGAAACAAGAACTTGACAGCTATGGAATCGATCAATTTCAGAGTATCTCATCAAGTAGAAGAACTTACCCACTGAAGATTCTACATGGAGTATTATAATTTATACATACATAGAGCTACTTCAAGCATTGAGGACAACACTTTTGAAGGAGAGGGCACAACAGGGTCCTCATATTACTATTATAGTCCCTTATTGTTGCTAGTGTAACTCTTTATTGTTATTGTTGTACCCCTGTAACCCCAACATTGTTATTATTGTGCCCTTACATTATTATTGTTAGGTCAGCTAGGATTATATTGTGACCCCATGGACTCCTATATATAGAAGGAGGTTTTGTCATTTGTATCATCCAAGAATTGTTCATTTATGTAATGTAAAGGAGGTTTCCCCCTCGAAGTGGTTTATTTCTAAGGCGTTGATCTCTCTTTTCTTCTATTTTTGGAACCTGTCTCATGAAATTAAAAAGTAACATCCCTGGTGAAATACTGATTCCCTCCAAAAATATCTAAATTTAGGTCAACTGGTTTCTTGGAGTGATGGGTTGGAAAGTTGAAGCTTCATTGTTAATGCAACCTTGATAACTTAAGCAACTTTAGTTCACATACTAGTAGTCTTGGGAACATGGTCTTTGTTTTCTTTTAAATCTATTGGAGAGGGATTTCTTGCATTGTCATGTTAAATCAACATAAATGAAATGCCAAAGAACACAAAAACATAACCTTGACCATATTACTTAAGCAACCTACTTAACTTCATGGTTTAACATGTGAAATACCAAAAATTCATATTGGGAAGGTTAAAAATATATGTTTTGTGTAGAAAGAGAACTATGTATGGGCCCTCAAAGCATTCACTACTAAGGCCCCTTACACCCCTCCTACTTATATTTTTTCCCATCCTTGGGAAAATGTACATTTTCATCCCACTACCCCTTCTACTTCTCTTCATGTTCATGTTGTGTCTTGCATTTATGTATAATTTCCCAAACTATATATTTGGTGAATTCCTCCTAATGATAAAAACCTATTTCTTCCTCAATTATCTTCCAATATCTCTCCTAGTTTGTTTGGTCAAAGTTTGATTTAGGTCTGAGCAAGAGTGGCGTGTTAAACTCTAGGCCAAACCATCATATACCCAATATTTGTACTAATATATTGTATAACGTAGCCCTTGCTACAACAACTTGTAAGGTGATAGGGGAATACGGTTCCATGATTTGAAGGTTGTAACGTAGGGATCACCATCTTCTTTGACAAGATAAAGTAGCCTTGTACCCTAATAATATGAGTGTTTCCTTAAGGTGCGATATAGATTCCTTCTGCTTCCTTCTCCAAATAGGGGCAACTACTTGATCAAAGGACAAAATTTCATGAGTTTATAAGATTAATTTTGGTTTGGAGGGTTCAAATATAATCCATAAGGAGTTGGAAAAATCTTCTTCCTTGTACTCTTCATCTCCTTATCCCTTAATACTTCATGTCTTAGCCATGAGGCTGGCACATTAGTTGCACATTTCTCATAAGAGGGTTAGGGAGTCACATGTGCGTATGAGGAAGTATGAAGTTATGAAGGTAAAATTGACCTAATTTTTCCTTTTCCTCCATATTGCTATTTTGATAGGCTTGAATTAATTATGATGGTGTTTGAAAGTTTTGCTCTCCTTGTTGTGCTAGACTAGTAATTTAGTGCTTGCACCACTATTCCCTAAGGAATAAAGCATAGGTCTTGGTAGGTGACCTATATTCCACCATTTCCATAGTTATATGGGACACGCTCCCCATGTATGCTTCTAATGTTTCAATAAAGTTGTCTCTAATTGACACTTCCCTTTTTTGTTTCATCCAATTCTTGTCTAAGTGCTTTGTTTTCTTTAAGGAGTTGTTGTTTGCTGCTTCCCTCTTGCAGTGTTAAGACCATAATATATTTCCTTAGTTGATTAAGGTCTTCCAATGGTTTTACATAATCTACCATCCCTTTTTTGGAAATATCCTACTCTTTCATTACCTCGTGTGTCTCTTGGAAGGCCTCCTTATCCATATCTCTGAAATCAAACAAGAGGAATATTTTCTCCAAATTGTTTGGGGTATAGAAAACTAGTAGTCGAGTGAATCATTGATGAGATAATACTTGATGTTTCCCCCTTTTACCTTAATACTCATCTCATTGAGGTATTATGGGAGGAAGAATAACACACTAAGGGTCTCTGCAAGCTGTAAGTGTGGTTGGTTCCTTAGTTGGTATAGGAGCCTAAATTGACAAGCATAGACTACACTCGATATTATTTCACAAGATATATATATATATATATATATATATATATATATAAATATGTTAAGCCACCTCATTCTAGAGGGTAGGAAGAATACCTCTTTTTACCCCATTCTTATCTTCTAAGCATTAGTCATGCATAAGAAAGAAGTTCCTCTTGGCAAGAGTAGCTTCTTACCTTTGTTCATTCTCCCATTTCTCTGTAAGAATTCCAAACACCCCATTGATAATATCTTCAGTTACAAATATTTCAAGTTCCCTAATAGCAATGACATACTTGTTTTCCCCAATGCTCTAAAAATTCATGGAAAATTCCTTGGATACCTTTTCATCACACACTCTCAAATTGTTGAAATAATCCATCTAATAATATATTTAAAAAATTTCCACTATCTTAGAGTTTTTGAAGACTCTAGAAGGGTCTATAGGCTCTTTGTAATAAAACCTTTCCCCCATTTCCAAAAATATGTATGTTATGTTATTCTATGGGAAGGTTGTTGTCTTGAGGTATCCTATAGATGTCCATGGTTGAGGATTTTCTTTGAGGCAAGGTATTAATTACAATCAACAATGAATTCCCCTCTCTTTTTTCAAAAGTCGGATAAAGGACAATCATCAGAACAATTTAACCAACTAAGAGGATGCTTAACAAAAGGAGAGTAAATGGATACATTACTTATATGTTTTCTAGAAAATAGTAGTGAACTCTCCTTCCTACATGTAAAAAAATTGGCACACCCTTTTGTAAGGTGATATGCTATAGTTGGTTACTGATGAGATGAATTACCCGTTTTCTAATGTTTTCCCATGATATTGAGTATGATAATGTTGGTATTTTTAGTGACCCTGTAGCATCCAATATCTTGTAGGGGAAGGAGAAAGGTCATCGAATGTTTTGTTATAGGCCAAGAGAAATTCAAAGATCTTATCTGCATGTGCCTTCGATGTTTTAATAACTAATCTAAAGGTGGAAACTCAACTATCAGGATCAATGTGCAATGCTTGTTAGTCTAGCGATATATTTATTATCACAATCTGTCCTACCAATTTTTGATATCATCAATTATAGTGAAACACTTTCTATTGATTAGAAGCCACAATTATCTATCATTTCCCTTTTCATATGACATGTGTGGATAATGACTTGAATTAAGTAATATCGAGTTGTGAAGTTTTCGTTACCACCTTATTATTCTTTTGGAACTTGTAACATAATGATATTTATATGCAAGGCAATGATAAGTAAGTTCTTAGTAGATCATACTTGTGAGTAATTGGACACTATTAAATTGTTGGAGTAGGCATTCAATTTTACTGACAATAGGGTCAAAATGCCACTGTAGCATTTCTTGGATATAGGGGATCTTATAGAAGGTGTATGATATTGAATCCAATTATTCTTGAAAGTCGCTATGACTAAAATGACCATGTTTCTTGATGAATAATTTATGCGAAGTGAAGAATAATCCTTTTTGTAGCTTTTGAAGAAACTTGTAGCTTTCCTGAAGATGTTTCAATATTTTACGTGGGAAACACTATAGTGGCAACTTTTTTGTTTCTTATTTAAGGTTTGAACCTCGAATGTTGCACAATATCCAGTTAGAGTACTAGGGAGGATGGAGGGGTTACACATGATGCTAATATGGTGGATGGTGAAGGGTGATGATGAGGCTATAAATTTTGAAGGGTGAGAGTTGAAAATGCAAAAGGACGGAGTTTGTTGACCTGAATTATAGGTCTAGTTAAGTGTAGAGAGAAATGGATATGTGAATGGTGGTGTTGGTAAGGGAAAGAAGTAGAAGATGTAGAGGGCCTTTAACAAAAGCTAGGTTTGTTAAGTCATAAAGATATGATTTTATATATGATGAAGTCAAGGCTTTTTGATAATTTTGTTCTAGTTCCATGTTTTAAGTTTGATTTATTGTGTAGGTATTGGTTAAATAAGGAGAGATGCATATACAAAACAATATATGAATCTTATCTTTCTCTCTTTTTCTTTTTTCTTAGGGTAGTGGTGACATTTTTGGTTTTCAACATTACCATACTCTTACAAGCCTATAAATGTTTTCTTGAAAAAGATTTTTCCTTTTTCTCTTTTTCTTTTTTCTTTTTTTTTTTCTTTTTCTCTCTCTCTTTTAATTATTACAAACTTGAGGTTATCCCCTAAAGGGCTCTTAACTTAAAAATCTATCCCAGATGCCTCATTAAGGTTTTTACCTAGGGAAGTATTATTATTATTATTATTTTTTTTTTTACTTTTTATTTTATTTATTATTTATTTTTTATTTTATTTATTTATTTATTATTATTATTATTTTTCTAGTTCAGGGTTTGGATGGATTAATGACAATCAATCACATCCAAATCTTGCTTATTTAGTATTTTTATAAATTTCTCCATTATCAAAGACTTCTTGTAGATTTCAAGTCTGAACCCATTCACTAACAATGGGATTTATTCTGTGTCTATAGTTATGATTTTTATTGAAGATTTAAGTAAGTTTTCTCAATTATGTATGGCTTTAGCCAATTGGTTATGATTTTTGAATCCTTGAAGTTAAAATCACATAATAGTTCTCATTCTCCTTCCTTGAGAGTCCTAGGTTTGATACAATTATCATGCCAAATTTTCCTTTGTAGTTGTATTGTCTCTGTGTGGAAAAGAGCTCGCATCTTTTATTCATCTAGTGCATTGATCTATTGCCTCCTCTCTTCTTGTGAATTTATTAAATCCTTTTCCAACTACAGGATTGTGCTCAAAGTAGCAAATTTAAACATAATGGGTAGCATGGATTTCTTTCCATAGACAAATTCATAGAGAGATAAACTTGTAGTGGTCTTCGATGTGGTGTTATATTCCCATGGTGATTTTTTCAATCTGTTGGCCCAATCTCTCTTGTTTGAATTATTTGTTTTTGTGAGTGTATTTTCCAACTCCCTATTAATTACTTCAAATTTTCTATTAATCTATGGGTGGAAAGCAGTGGATTTCTTATGTTGGATATGGTGTTGCTTTATGATCTATTCAATGATATTTTAAGTGAATTGAATACCTTGATTAATAACTATCTCCCTTGGGAATCCAAATGTGTAGATGATGTTTTCTCTTAAGAACTCAACCACTATATATAGTGTGGCTACCTTAACTACCTCAACTTCATACCATTTGGTTAAGTAATCTATGTATACTAAGATATATTTATTTTTCCTAAAGGGCGATCTGTATGATCCATGAAGTCCATACCCCATTTATCAAAGGGTTCCAATGAAACTTTAGACTGGACTGGCATCTCACTTTTTCTATTTGGTTTCCCCATCCTTTGACATTCATCATAGTGAGAAGTGTATGTGAAGGCATCCTTATGAAAGGTAGGCCAAAAGTAGGAAACCCTCAAAATTTTGCAAGTTATCCTCTTTACGACATAATTTCCTCCACATGGTCTGTCATGGCATTCTTGGGGAATGTCACACACTTCATCATACTTTACACTTCTTATTAAGATTTGATTTGGTACAAGCTTAAATAAACCTCTTGCAATCTAATTGTAAGATGCACTTTGTTTGGAAAGTTTGCACCTTTCCTTGTTCGAAAAGTGTGAAGGGAAACTTAAGGGGTTTGAATTGAGATGGAAAAGTGATGTTCATATGGAAAGTTGTCATTTATCATCCCTTCATCGGAAAAAATTGTTGGTCTTGATAAAAAAGTTGTAACAACATTTTACTTTCCTAGGTTATCAACTATAGTTAAATCAAATTGCTATAGTAACAAGATCCATCTGATCATTCCACTATCGATATCAAGTTTTTTTTCATTAGATATTTGATAGCAACATGATCTATGTGCACACAAACTTTTTGGGCAATACCATAGTGCCTAAACTTATTAAGAGAAAGAACAATTGCAAGAAAATATTTTGGGTGACTATGTAATTTAGCTCTGCATTAATCAATTGTTTCTAATAAAATATATTGTATAAGGTAAGTTATCTTCTTGTTAATGAAGCACTACTCCTATTATTCTTTCTAAAGCATCAATATGGATACGAAAGGGTAGGTTCCAATTAGGGCCTTGTGGGATAGAAGTATATGTAAGTTTCTCCTTTATGTAATCAAAGGCTTCTTGGCATTGAGGTGTCCATCAAAAATATGTCTTTGGATGGCAAGGAAAAAAAAGGAGAAGTAATTTTATTAAAGTCTTTGATAAATATTCTATAATATCCTTAATGGCCAAGAAAACTTCTAACATCCTTTTAATTCTAAGGAATGGGATGATGTTTTATAATGTTCACTTTACTCAAGTCCACTTCAATTCCTCTTAAAAATAAATGATGCCCTAAAACAATCCCTTGATTCATAAGGGAATGGAAGTTTTCACAGCTAAGGGAGAAATTCAATTCTTCACATATTTGAAGGACTTTATCAAGATTGGCCAAGGATTCTTGGATGAAGTTACCATAAGGTGTGAAATCATCCATGCATATTTATACAATATCATGCGAAAGGTATAAAAAAATACTCAATACAACTTTTTGGAAAGTGCTAGGAGTTTTGCATAGACCAAAGGGTATCACCTTATATGAAAATGTACCCTAGGGGTAGGTGAAGGTAGTTTTATCTAAGTCTTTTGGATAGATTGGTTTCTAATTGTATCCACTAAACAGATCCAATAATGAAAAAAATTTCTTCCATACTATTACATCTACAATTTGGTCAATAAATTTGAGATAAAATGACCCTTTCTAGTGTTCTTATGAAGTTCCTTGTAGTCCATCCATATTATTCATTTGCCATTTTTTTAGGGGCAATGATTCGGGATTCTATCGTTTCACTGTTAGAAATTGGATAAAGGACCCCAACATCTAAATTTTTTTGCAATTCTTCTTTGACGGTACCCTTTACTACAGGGTTCATTCTTCTTCGGGGTTGTCTAATGGTTTCATAATGTCCTTTGATATAAATATGGTGATTACAGATGGAGGAGAGGGTTCCCTTCATCTCCCTATAATCCCATGCAAAATTTGCAATGTGTTTTTTTACGACAATAATATTTTTTTGCTTTTGATTAGCAGTAAGGGCAGTGCTAATTTTTAGTGTTTTAGATGAGCATATTCCTATGGTCTTCATGATAGGTTTATTAGATTCAACAATGAGTAATTTTTCCCATAAATTCTTCTCTTAAGTGGTGAAATTTTCATATGGTTGTTCATTGTCTATGCCATTTATTTGCATGACAATAAGGCACTAATTTTACAATAAACTGGAAATTAGAGAAACATCATCGACCTCAATAATGCTTATGGATTTTAAATTGTGCAAATGGGATAGGCAGATGTGTGAATATGGTCCTCATATTCTTCTTCCACCTAGGTGGGAAATTCTACTTCAACCAATGGATGAGTAAGGGAGTAAAGTAAGAGTTTTTTAGGAACTACCCATTGATTATTGCCATATTACACTGCGCATTAGCGCACATCGTAAAGTTTATGGTTTGTACTTAAGGGTTCGCGCGGTAAGCAGGATGCGATGCGATGCGATTGCATATCGTAGAAAATAGGAGATACATCTATTGCAAAACGTTAAAACTTGTGGGCAAGCGAAATGAAATGTGCTGTGATTGGTCACTGTGTTGTGTGACCCTTCAACCAAATTTAAGCGTGTATGCCGAGCCTTTCTAGTGTTAAATTGCATCGGAGGTGGAAAAGGGAAATATAATGTAAAACCTTTGATACGCTGAAATGCAATATGAGATTGGACACGATAAAGTTCGAAGTTAAGATCTTATGTATTCCAAGTCCGGGGCTATGTGATTTTATGAAGAAAACGTTGGAAGTAGAGGATGACTCGGCTAACAAAGGAAAGGTTGAACACAACAAGAAAAGGCTCGGATAAGTACAAGGACCTGACCCTTTGCAGAATAGTGTCATGTATATGCGGCTATGAGTGAAAAAGGAAAGGCTGAACGCAAGAGAGAAAACTCTGGGAAAATGACCCAACACTCGTGCAGAGGTGTTATGTGGTTGCGTCAGTTTGATAACAAAGACTAAACGTGGGTAGAAGGAGACTAGGGTAAGTAACCCGACACAAAGAAAAGGAGCAGAGAAGAGCATAGAACGCTGTAGGTAAGATATGCAATAGGCAGAGGCGGTGTAAAGAATAAAGGCATGGGTCAAGTAATGCATCAACACTATTGGAAATGTAATTGCAGAAACATAAAAGAGAAAGGGACAACAAGCATAAGAGGACAAATGCACAAAAAAGCGAACAAAATGATGGGCTGAGTAAATAATTGATTGTAATTGGAAATGTATTATTTATTTTTATATTGTTTGTGATGCAAAGGAAAGTCTTCGTAGGCAAAGAAAAACTCCAATTTAATTCTGAAATGAGTAGACAGTGTTGTAACCTCCTGAAATGATGAGCGAGAAAATGAGAAGGTGGAAGGCAAAGAGTCGTGCCTGTTCATTTCATATTCCCATGTGGAATGCAAACAGTGAGAGGGTGATCTCTTTAAATGATGTTAATGTCATATGCATTAAGAGGTTAGAGAGTGGAAGAAGAAGATAGAGTAGATAGAGAAGTTGTGAAGATCCAGAGATGATATAAAGAAAATTTGAAGGCTGGAAGGACAACAATGAAGAAGGAGAAAAAAATAGCTGATATCCAGGTAAATCAACATATGATTTTATTGAAGAGTGAGGAAGTTGGTGCTTCCATATCAAGTTGTAGCTTGATATATGTCCAGTTGTATTTGGTTGAGATAGGAGCCTACTGTGGGTTGTAGCCTACAGAAAATACATGGGAATTGGTGCTTCCGTTTCAAGTTGTAGCTTGATAGATGTCCAATTGTAGCCGGTTGAGGTAGGAGCCTCCTGTGGGTTGTATCCTTCAAAAAAAATATGGGAGTTGGAGCTTCCTTGCAAGTTGTAGCTTGCAGAATTTGAGGTAGTAGCCTCCTGTAGGTTGGAGCCTACAGAAAATCAGTGGTGAGAGGGAGTTGGATCTTGCCTTTGCATCACAACAATAATAAGATGTGGTTTTCTCCCTTATGGGTTTCCACTTATATCTGTTGTCCATGTGCATGATGATTATGTGTTGATGCTCTGTATTTAATCTGCTTAATACTTGCTGCTCACATATTATGATTGTTGTTTCATTATATATTAAGTTGATCATGAAATGAAGGTGTAAATGAGTTTAAAGAAAAGTTTAAAAGTCCATGAATGTATTAAACTGATTCACCCCCCCCTCTCAGTTTAACTAAGGGTTCAACACTTCTTATTTCTCCCAAGCCTCCTAAGACATCCTTCCTTAATGTACTTGTTATATATGGGTACATATTTAATGTCTTGTAGAAGAGGGATTTTGACAAGTCCTTATTTTTTCTTAAAAACTTAGTTTCTTCATATGTGTAATTTTTATTAATGGTTATTATCTTAGGATAGGGCAGAAATTGTGAAGTTTTTTGGGGAATGGGTTCCTTTCTATCTGCTTATAAATATTATATTGGTGGAGGAGTATGAGGATATTGTAGTAACTTCCCTAATATAAGGTTAATCTCTTGGACTTTTAAAGAATAGGTTTGGTATACAATCTCGTTATTTTAAATGGGTTGAGCCTATTTGATATTTGGACTAAAAGTGGCTAGAGAAAGATTTCAAGGTTATTTTGAAGGAGTGGTGTCTTAGATTAGGTTTCTTAAGATTAGGAGGGGGCACCAAAGCTGATGGTTGAGCCATTGGGGTCTCCATCATTGTGAAAATTTCTTCCATTTATGGTTTGGGTTTTGGAATTGTTGATTTGGATATCGTCGTTGATTAGGAATAGTCTAAGGAGGTGGATTAGGTTAACACCAAGGATGGGATTAAAAATGTGAGTTATAGCCATTAAAATACCAAGGAGGGTTATATTTCATACCTTGTTGGAATGGCCTTGGTGCTACGAGTCTCTTGTGATCGATGAAGCACATTTAATCCATGCTTACTTTTGCTCCTTAGAAAATGGCCTTGAGTCTTCGAAATGAAATATATTTGTTAGTTAGGAGATATTCTTTACAAAGGGAACATATTTCTAAAGTAATGAGTGGACACTCATCATGAGGGGGAATTTTCTTGCATTCAGGCCAAAAGATGGCTAATGCTCTTTCTACTTTTTCCTGCTTTCTCCCTGCTTGTAAAGTGTCCATATGTAGGTAAAGTGCACGTTGATTTTCAAATTTTGTATCTTCTAATATTCCTCCTATTTTATTTTTCATGATTATAGAGGAAGGAAAAGAATTTACTAGATTCTTACCACCTATGCATTTTTTCTTAGTGGCTCTAAAATGGTGCTTGAAGATTTTCTTGGTGTCACCACAAACCAGGAGATAGATTACTCCATTTAATAGGATATTAGGTGTCTCCACAGATTATTCCATAACTCCCCTAAATATCACAAGTTTGAGCTAGTCTTCATCCATAGTGAAATTATGTGCTCTCCTGTAGCTGAGACAAAGCCTTTCCTCGTAGTCTTCTAGAGATTCATTTCCCCTTGGGTCATTTTAAAGATTTCATCTATAATATCTCTAGGTTTGCAACAATATTTGTATTTGTTACTAAATTTTTGGTTCATTTAGTACCAGTAGGAAATGTTATTGCCTTCCAAGCTTATAAACCATCTGAGAGATTAATCCTTCAATGTGGAGTGAAAGAGTTTAAGCTTTTTCCATTAGTTGTATAATCATAAGTCCTACACATAATAGAAAACTTAAACAAGAAAGTGTTAGGGTCTTTAGTAGGAAACCCATACAAATGAGGTCGTGTAGAGGGATTGGTGATCTTCATTTTTTCTTCTCCATTAGTTGCCCTAATAAAACATTCAAAAATCTCCGTTTTTTTTGTTAGTCCTAATTTTGGCTAAAAATATTGCTATGTTTTTTTACTTCCTCTTCCTTTAAAAACACTCATTTTCATCCTTTATGATGATATTTTCCGATAAGTTTCCCATAATAATACTTCCCTAAGGCATTTTTATTAAATTTTAAATTTTCAAATTTTTTGTAATTAAATGCATTGTGAAAGGAAATTGAAGATTTTAGTAGATTATGCAATTCATCATGTGTTGTCATATTTACACGCAAGCTCGATAAAAACAAAGACATGGGTTTTTCTCATAGGTATCCAAGGATGGTGAAATACCTATTTGCTCGAACTAACACTACCTCGAGATGCCTGATCAACACGAGTGCTCGAGTAGCTAAACCATAGAATAAATTGCTAACAAAGCCTAGATTCAAGTTTGAAAAATTAGATGCATGATTTGAGGGACCAAAAAGGAGATTAGGACAAGATCTTAATATTAAAATAGCTTGTAATAATTTTTTAACATGGTTTATGCATATTTTGTTAAAAATATGCCTATAAAGGCAAATGATTAGGCTTGCCAAGACACATGATATATTTATTTGTTTTAAAGACTCAAATTTCGGCCTGTGAGTTTAAATTTAAGTTGCAGACTCGTTGATAGTTATTTTCATCAAGTAAAGTGTTGTTGAAGTGTTAACTTCTGTTTTTAAATTTGTGTGCTTGTGTGAGCCATTGAGGCCCCCCATATCTTGGGATAGTACACCTTGTATTTATTGTGCAAATACCTTGGTAAATATTTGCTATTTTCTATTGATTTTATTCAATTTTCCATGTTTATATCCATCTATATTCTGAGTTGAAATAGGCTATAAACTCGCTTATTGGATAATGTGTAGATAGACTTAAAATCTAGTTTTCAAATGGTTGTTTATATGTGTTTCTCCTTCTTGTTTTATGAATGTAATATTCATTTCTTAAATCTCTTAATGTTCTTTCAATATGAGTTTTATGAGCTGGTTATCCAAAAAGGTAATTAGTATAACAGTCATAGACTTTTAGTCTTACATAAGTAGCCATACTTGTTTAATTTTTTCTTAATGGAATATATCACTTATCGAGGTATAAATGTATCTAAATATCATGAATTAGTTATTGATTGAAGGATTTGAGTGAATTTTATGATAAAAAATAGTTGGAAACTAGCTACTAGTCACTATTCACTAGGTACTAGTTCCTAGTTCCTAAATATTTAAAATTTTGATTAGAAATTAGTTATTAGAGTATATATTGATTAAATATATTTAGATACGAACAATATATCTTGATTTGATTAGCTCAGATATATTTTGGTTCCATTGGCTTGATCTATTTTTGTTTGATTATCATAGATATCATACTTGTATTTGATGAGCTACGTGACAATTCCATTGCATCATTGAATTTGTATTGATGCCCATAGCCATAAATTTCAGTGTCATTTTTTATTATAAGAGGTCAGTTGTTGTTTGAAAAATAAATTAATCGGTCAAAGTAACTAAGGCACCAAGAGTGCCATTCACCAATTTTCTAGAAGAAAATGGCCCCAACCTCTTGAGGACTTTTCCTTTTTCTTACTAATATTTTAAACACCATATTTCCCTGCTTTTATTTTCCACTTTCCTACAAAAAATGATGATTCAGGTGCATGATAGTCAAAGGTTTGTGTAGAAGACTATGAGTGACAACTCATATTCACTCTCATAGATGAGGAAGGTCATAATGCATTCTCGTCATTATAAATAGTATTAGGTCTATATTAAGTAAGTTGATTAAAAGACTACTAGAGTGTCCACTTTCCTCCACCGACAAGGAAGGCCCTAGTGCATTAGTCAACCTCTTTGATTTTTTTCCTAGAAAAAGCCTGTATTTTCATTAATAAGCTGAAAAAAAATACATTCTACATATGCACATGAAGTGCATTCCCTGGGATTTGCCTTGATCCCACACGAGGCTAAAAATAAAATTGCATAAAGCATACCGGATAATGGCCAAATGGCCCAAGAAAGATATACAAACAACAAAAAAGTAAAAATAAATTGAGGAATATCAAGAAGCACCAATCTTCCCCTTCTTTCCTTTCTTTTTCTGAACCTGCTTTCAAACCCCCAGTTCAGTACCAACTGGGCCCAAAGCCAGAGTGCCTTCTGATAAATTTAGAGGAGGTTATTTATTCGAGTCCGAGATTTCAAATACATGGACACGTTTTGTGACCCCCAAACCATCCTATGTGTGTATCTCATTAAACTGTTGTTCTAACACCGTATCAGTTTCAAAATATGTCATATTATGTTGAAGCATCATTAATGGTCACCACACTCCCATGTAAGCCATGATGTATGTTGGTTTTCCAGAGTATCCTATTCCTCCTCCTCTGATTGGTGAGGCTTAGAGTATTGCAAACCTTTTTGTTTATTTGATGGCCTCTTCTTCTTTTTTGGGTTATTTTTTGCCTGGGGACATGAGTTTTGTAAATGGCCAATTTGAAATAATTCTCGGCATATAAACATCGTGTTATAATAATACAATACTTGTGTCCAGTTGATATCCTTATGTTTCAATAGAATGTGGCCATGAATACCTTTACTAAGATATCCTACTAGGAAATTTTTCATAATTTGTCCATTTTCTTCAGTTTAGGAAGAACTCATCCCCTATGCTCTTCCTAGCTCCTCACCAGTCTTAAACCATCTCACCAAATCAACTTTAAGTGTTGAGCTTTATACCTACCTTTCCCATCGAATGGACTGCAATTCCATCTCATTGGCCCTAACCTAGTCCCCTTGACCTAATCCTCATTTAGTGAGCCCAAGCCCAAATCAAAACAAATCAAACCCTTATGCATTTCTTAGCTAGCCTAACACCTTTTTCATCTAGCCCTCTTGACTGTGATTTTTGTGGAGAGAGCCCTCTCCAACTTGGTAGGGCTAGATACCAAGTCAAAATATTGGTTTGTGGTTACCTCTGTTGGGATTCCTTCCTCAGCCTTGGGATTCTGGTGGAGTGATAACATACTGGCGCCGTTACCAGGGATCGAAAGGAAAAATCTTCCCTGGCAAAGAACGACAAAGATCAGATCTAATTGTTGATGGTGAACAACAGTTGGAGACATATGAAGGCTGAAACATTCACCAGGCTACTCCAACTTGATTGAAAGACTCCACTGAAGGATCGACCTTGCCAACAGGAAAACGGAGGAATCTCACACAAAGGTCGGGTATTCAAAATGGAATTGTATTCAAGATGTAATAGGCTTTCTTGTAAATTAATTCTTTTCTTTTCCTGAAACTACCCTAAAAGTTTTCCAGAGTTTGTTGTTGAAAAAGATAATCAAAGTTTTGATTCCGTCTATTTGAAGAGTGTAAATACCGAGTTTCCCTTTGATTTTGATCAAGATCAAGACCTCTTACCTGAAAATTGTGCATATCCTTTTCAAGCTGATGAATCTCAAGAGATCAAGACTGATCCTATAGCTTCTGTACATACTCCTACATCTTGTAAAATTCCAGATAGATATAAAACACTCATCTTAACTCTTGTACTCCATGCTTTCCCTGAAAATTATTACAAATATCTTCCTAGGTTTGATGGAGAATATGGAAACATCTCTGCTGAGAAACACATTCATAGTTTTGAAAATTTTCTCGAACTTTTTGAGGTTGATGAAGATGATGTTAGTATCAGGATATTCGCTCTATCTTTGCAAGGCGAAGCCAAGGAATGGTTCGAAAACTTTCTAGTTGCAAGTATTTTTGATTTCCATAAGTTTGTGAAAGTATTTCTTAATGAAAAGGTGATCAAGAGGAATCCTTTTCTGATTTTAGAAGAATATGATAATTTGAAAAGGCAACCAGGAGAAACAGTGAAATTTTTTTTAGCTAGATTCAATCAAGTATACCATTCGATCCTTGCTGATATAAAACCACCTCTTGGTTCAGCCCTCTTACACTACCCAGATTCCTTTGATCTGGAAATGGAATTTTGATTGAGGGAAAGGGACATTACAACACTTGAAGAAATGTAGGACAATGCAATAGTTGTAGAAGATAATTTTCTTATCAAAAGGTTAAATTTGAAAGCAGAAGAAAGGGAAAACATAGAGAAAGAATGCTTGACATCTTCAGAAGTGAAGCTCGACATTTTAGTTAGTACATTAGAGGAAATGATGCAAATGATCACCATGAGAGATGAAATTTTTGTTCAAGAGGACCATGTCGCACTGATTGAAGAAAAACAAGTTTCTGACCTGAAAATTTTTCCTTCCTATCCTAGTTATAATATATTTGAAAATGATTTTATGTATGCATTAAGAGACAATAAAGAAATCAATTTTATAGATCAAATTGCAGACGAGAGATCTGTAGATCCGACATGCATGCTTGATGGCATTCTTCCTTTTGATGATTTACCTAAGTATGATCAGTATGACAAAAATAATGTTCTCCAAACAGAAGCTAATATTTGAGACCAATCAACATCTGGTTTGCGGGAGGAGGAAGTTCAGTTTCAGTAGCTCAAACACAGTGATCAACCAATGCATATCAGTTATGGTAGTAAGGAGGAAAGTGTAGAAAATTTGGAAGCGAGTGAAGAGATAACTTTCATGCAATCAGAAATCAATAGTCATTAATATTTTATCTTGACAATCAAGAGGATAATGAAATTCTAGATCAAAGCTCCTTACCCTTGTGTTTCTCATCATTTGTAAAAATAAGAGAAAACTATGAGCAGACAGATAAGCGAATGGTCAACATTATAAATGATAAAAATTATCCTGAACTGGTTGAGGAAATCATTTGCGACATAGAACCCTCCTTAAATATAGATTTGGAGCCCTCGAATGCCATTGAATGTCAGGTTGCAGATGAAGGCTTGGAAATTGAAACATATGATAAAACGATGCAAGATAATTTTGTACCATTATGTTTTCAAGCATTTCATTTTTTAAAGGAATTTTTTCATAATGTCTCTAAAGAAAAAGATGAGCAGCTTGTAGAAAGTCATGCATTCTTATTAGAACTAATTGAAAATAGGTTGCAACAGTCTTTTGAAGTTTTTCATGACCCAATAGCTGATGTGTTGGATGATATATGCAATAAAAGTCCTTCTCCATTTGCTAACTATGAGCCTGAAAAAAGTGTTTATATAAACTTGATCCGACAGTCGACTTCATTGTCTTGTTTATCAGGAGTCTCATTACAAAGCTCATCCGAAAATTTGCATCCATATTAAGAAAGTAAGGGTAAAGATGAAATTCCATATTCAAAATACGAAGACTACCTAGAGAAGAGAAGTAACGTATTAGATGGGCTGTAAATTAATATGTATTCCTATGAAGATCATTTTGCAGAATTCTTGAGGTTAGACGGTGGGCCGATGCTTTGAAATTTCATTAATATTCCATCTGATTTCAAGTTTTCATGGGAGTTGCCTTTCAGTAGTTCTCTTTTCTTGCTCATAACCAAGCAATTGCAGAGAATTCAACTAGCAGCCAGAATGCTTACATGGTTGCTTTGGCTGTTCCATTTCACTTAATTAGGTAATGAATGGATCAGTTAGAGTAGGTGTGTTGAATAACCCCAATTCTAATTATTTTTTTTAGTTTGTCAGTTATGTTTTATTCTGAGTCAGTTAAGTCAAACTTGAGTCAGTTTGTGTCATTTAATTGTCAAATAGTTAGTCCTGCATTTCAGTTTCAGTTATTTTTGACGGTATTGGCCCAATGGAAGAGGGACTGATCTGCAAAACCCAGATATCTGCGGTTCTTGACACCTCTTTCAAAGCTTCCATCCCCAATAAGGCCAATGTTTGTGTTAGATTATGCATTCTGCCATCAATGATCAATATCACTCTTTTCATTCTCATTTTAAGTGTCCCACTCTAAATTTTTTATATCATTCCATTAGGTCATGCTAAAAACTGTTTCACTGATGGTAGCCCTACTCAATAAAACCTCACTCTCCCTCAGAAAATCACATTTGCTGACTCAACTTCATGTCTTGTTGAGCATAATAATACCTATGAAAATGCTCATTTCACCATGTCTTGTCTCAGTCAAAGTCAGTCATGAAGATCAGGTCTTAAAGTCTCATTAGGTCATTAGGGTTTTGTTTTTCAAGGTCATTACTCTATCTAAATAAAGTCAACAAGCATACCAGAGTGACTCAAATAAATTTTATCTTCCTTTACAGAAGATCATCACTTTGTAACTATTCCATTTTTCAAGTTGTAATTATTTCAATGATTTTTATATCAAAATGTTATTTTGATATAAAATCAAATATGTAATTTATTTTTCATTTTTCAAATGTAATTTTATGTTTTTATATATAAGAAGTTATTCCCTAGCTGCCAATTTAATCATTCTTGCCAAACTGAAGCAAAGAAAGTCAAGCTCCATTAGCTAAATCAACTTGCAAAGCAAAAAGTCAGAAAGGTCAAAGAGTATCAGTTGTTAGGGTCCTATAAATATAGGATTCATAATTTTGAATTGAATTTTGATAGTCTTCTAAAATATGTACATACCTTGCTTTCTGCAAGTTGTTTTCCCATATTTTGAAAAATATAAAAGAAAAAAAGAAAAAATAAAAATGAAATAAAAAAAGAGGGTAAAAATTCCTAAAAGAAAGATCAAAGGACTTAAAAATATATAGACCCCAAAATAAAAAGATGAAAATAATACATGAAAGTGTGCAAGTCCAAATGCCACTACTTTTTACTTTTTGCAAATGATTATGGCAGAGTGTCAATAAATTGCATAATCCATGATGAGTGAAATTGTTTAAACTTGACTTGTCATGTTTTCAATTTCCATGTTTTAGATAGTGAAATAAAGACTTGTCAAACAGTTTAATCCTGACAAATCAGTGGATAGGTAGAGAATTACGAGGAGCTCAATAGTTTAATTTGAGCCCTCAGATGAAATAAGGTAGAATTAGATATTTTTTGCTTTTAAAAGAATAAATGTTTCAAGGTTGCATGCTTAAATGCACCTGCCAAAAGGAAGAAAAAATGTTAGAGTAATGTTGGGTAGGTATAAAGAAGTGGGAAAAGGCATGTAATATTCATCACCGGGCAAAAAATCACTAATTTCTCATTCTCCTGTAAGTATTTAATGTTTTAGACTATCAGTCAAACAGGCTCAGAGCATTTCTCTGACTTTTGTTGGGACTGGACCCAAGGCTCGATGACTGGTTAGTTGCAAATGTTAAATTCTTATGTTAAATCCCCATTTATCATTATTTATCCCTTATTCATACATTTTAACTCATTTTCATAAGTAAAGACTCATTCTTACTTAATGAAACATAAAACCCCATCTGATTAACTTCCTTCACTCAGAAACATACAAAAACCCTAAAAAATGCTTTATCCTAAGTAAATTGGTGAAATGATGAAAATACAAGCTTTGCTTTACTTATTCACTTTACTTAGTCATATTGTGTATTTTGTGTGCATTCCATTCCCCTTGTCATATTAACTTTTAACTTAGTTTATTAAATCCTTAAATAAAACCTTATCCTATTTTATCTAATTCCCTATATCTAAATAGCCCCAAAAATCCACTATTACAAAGTTTTTAGACCAAAGTTATTATCCACATGTCAAATTAAAACCCAAATAAAATGCCCTTTGGTCTAAAACTAACTCTAAATAAATATCCCGCCCCTATAGTTATTAAATCATTCAAAAGATTTAATACTATATAATAAAGTAAAAAGCAGCACTCAATGTGTTTTATTCAGTCATATTGCAAGTGTTTTAAATTAAATACATTACCCTGCTCATCAGCATTTTGGCCTAAGTTTTGGATGATATTTTATCATTTTATAAAGGTTAAAAAGCTTGGAAGTGCCACCATGATAAACTCCACCTTAAGCAAACAATGTCATTCCTCCCCGCATATTTCTAAATCCAATGTTTAAATAAAATAAGCTAAGGTTTATTTTAAGTAAACATTAAACCCCGCCCCTATCCATATCTGCTACGATATATAAAGCCTCATACTTTATATTGATAACCCGTCATATAAACACCATGCGGCATATACATTTAAACCCCATTATATTCCTTTAACCATTCTTATATCCGCCACCATATCGAAACCTTGGTTAAAGTCATATTGTATAAAAGTTTTGAACTTTTAAACACCCGCTTAACTTTATCCTGGTCCCACCTTTGATTGCCCATAGCTCTTAAAAAAATCCTGACCCTTCGCTCCCTTACCTCAGATCCGACGGCGCAATATCAATATCGCGCACAAAAACTAATCATCTGCCCAAATGAAAAATGGACGCGAAATGGGTGGTTTTTCCCATTCAGCGCCCTGCGACGTGTCAGTATTCTATTGGATCGTGTTCATTTGCTTCAAAACCTCTTACCACCTTAAATGGACTCGATAACCGCTGTTGGTTTCACTGTTTAAATTGAAACCGCCGCCCGCCATAAATTAATCCTGCATTCAATGCAAGAAAAAATGAATAGACCAAAGAATAAAACCTTTGTTAAAGGTTAATTATACGTTTATTCGTTTGTTTCAAACTCCAAAAGAGCTCTCCCGACTGTGTTAAAACTTGTAATTGCTAATTATCCACAGAAACTCCAAATTGACCCGAAATTCCCTATTGAAGACCAGTAAAGCTATTTTCCGCTCCAGTAAATCCATGAAAGACCTCAAAATCAACCGAGATCCTCTCAAAATCGTTTCAACTGCCGAATACCTGCATCTTAAGGTATTTTTTGATAAATTGAAGCCTGCAAATTCAATTCTAAACCATTAGTAATTAAACCAGGTCTTCAATTAAGAGATTTTACTAGACTATTTTGCCTAAAAACACCTAAAAAGAGGCCAAACCCAGAAAACCCTATTTTCTACTGTGAGCCTTTATGTAGCCAAATTCCCAGTTTCCAAAGCGTGAAAACCAAATTCAAAGCACCTAAAGGGTTAAAACTGTTGAAAATACCCTAAAAAACCCTTTTTTCCATTAAATCAACTCAGAAAACCATTGTTTTCTATTTTAGGCTAGTTTTTCATCCTCAGATAAAAGAAATTGAGAAAAAAGCCCAAAAGAATCCATCCTCAGCCTTAAAAATTCTCAATTTTATCTCTGTTTGATATAAAAATCTCCTGCAAACAGTCTAATCTTGCAGTACTTATCCAAAATGACTAAGAAATAGAGCACAAGCAAACCTGTTATATCCAAAACACTTAAATCTGAAGGATCCAAAGCCCCTAAACCTACCCCAGTCATCACTGCCAAATCTGCTACAACGGTGAATCCCCTCCAACCACCTGTAGTTGCTGTAAAAAGCCTCCCTTTGACTGATATTGACTACAAAATTGTTGATCCTGTTGTAGAATTCAACCTCTTGGATATACACAATTGGTGTTATGAAAAGTACTTGGATAAGGATGAAATACCTATTTGAGAGACTCATTTGCCCAAATATATAGTTCCATTGACCCACCCTAGCCAATATCTTATCAGATTATGTCAAAAATATTATGAACCAGATCAAAGGGCAAAGTAAATGCTGATAGAGAAATCCTTTTCACCGTCACAGCAGATTCAATAAACCAAATGCTTCAATTACAGTTTGAGCCTCAATCAGTCCCCCTGACTATAGAAGCTTTGACCCAGTTGTACTTAGGTCTAGAATTTCCTAAGAAGTTCATGATATTTCAAAAATTTATGCCTTCCCATGTTGACATTCCTAAAATAAACCCTCCTTATTCCACTGCTAAATTTCCTGAAGGGTCTAGACATATTATCTTTATGCTCTCCTGTATACTTGGATACTTTACAGATGGACACACTGATGAGTCCATTCTAGGTTTCCTGTCCACCTTGTCTCCAGGCCAACCTCCATCAGTCATATTTGACTTTGCTGGTTTCATAGCCAACAATATCCATCATCAGCTGATAAAATTACCCACTGAAGGAGTTTTTAGATACTCATCCTATCTGTTTCACTTATTCTTATTCTTTCAAGCTGATAAATTTCCTATTGCATTACAAAATATGGACTTGGAGGGTAAGCCTCTATCCATTATCTTTTGGACTTCCTTGCTCAGGAAAGAGGGTAGTGATTTCACCTACACAGATTTTTCAAACCTTTTTCTACATCCAACAATGAACCTTTTGAATAAAACAGAGCAGCCCAAAATCAGTGAGGAGATGAAAAGAATCATGCAACTTTCATAACAGAGTAAAATGGGAGATTGGTATCTCTAGGAGAAGCATACAAAGTTAAGAATTTTTGGATCCAACTTATTACCTTATAGGTTTCCTAGATATATGAGCATGAGAATTTTTGCACTAGAGTATTTGATACAAATTCTCAATTCCGATTCTATTAACTTCATGGCTGCCAGAAAAAAGACACAATTTAAGTTAAATAATCAGGTTGGTACCTTTATCATAAACCATAGAGATGCAGAAAAAGAAATCACAAAGAGATTAGCAGAGTTTAAATTTCAAGAAAGTTTTCTATGGAACTATGATCCTCAAGGAATCCTGAGCGGTCTAAGGGTAAAATTCAAATTAACACCCTTCGTACATGAGCTTAAGCCTGAGATTGAGAAATTTTCCAACTAAGTTGAATGGCTGGAAAATACACTGATATATATATAACAAGTAATACAAAGACAACAGATAAAATAGACACAGCACAAGCTCTAGAACTTGTAAAACAGCCAGAGACATCAACAAAGAGAAGCAGGGAAGAAGGTGGTTATACAAAAGAGACAACAACTGAAACCAAATTCAAAATAATCTATAACAAGAGGCTTAAAATCAGTTCAGTTGACAAGGAGAAAGTAACAATTGATGTTGATGAGACAGATGTTCCAGTAACTAATGATGATATAGCCACAACTATAATCAATGAAACACTTATGGAAATAGAAAAGGAATCAACAATCAATCAGAGTGATACACAAATGATTAAGAAGCAGCATAACATGGAGGCCTCTTCCTCACAAACAACCGAGGAAAAGGATTTAGACATCAAGGAGAAATACAAACAGTAAAGCAAAAGAATGAGGAGATCAAAACAGAGATATATTCTCAATTCCTCAAATAGAAGCCTGGAAATAAAAATAGGCTATTTTCAGCCTTTGATTATTCTAGTAACAAGATGATCATGTCATTTCTACAACCTACTACCTCCACACCTAAAACAACAATAGATTATAAAAAGGTGGACCTTGAGGTTGATACAGAAACTATCCATGAGCTAGATCAAATTGAATTTCACAGTCAAAGCGCAGAGATGCTTTATTCTACAGTAGCAACCAATTCAATGAGTGAAAATAAGCTACAAAACACCATCATTAATATGTAGGATCAGATGAAGATAGACAAGGCATATTTATATGCCAAATATCTAAGGATTAAAGCCTTAGAGAAATTAGTTTTACAGGTGGGATATGATCCCTCAAACATTCAAGTAGCAGAACTATTGATAAAGAAAAATAATGATGACATAGCAGCTTTGAGGAAACAACTCAAGCTTCCTCAAAGTGAGCATCCAAAAACCAAGGAAATCATTCAAGATCAGAGTGAGAAAGAAGAAATGATGAACCTCATTCTTAAACTGACTGCTCAAATCAAAGAGATGGAGACCCAAATGGACCACCTTGTCAAAGAAAAAGAGACTGTAAAAGAACATGAGACTCCTATAATTCCTACAGTTATTCTAGTAATAAATACAATAGTGCCCTCTACTTTAGGAGAGAAATTAGCACCAAAGGGCTCACTAGCAACTACAGTGCCAGTGACTTCAGCCAATACTTAAGCTACAGAATCTTCTACTACAAATGTTGAGCAAACAGATGAAGCAAGCCAGATTGTTAAAGCCATGGAAGAAATGTCTTTAAAGACAAATGAAATCAACAACCTGAAAAAGATGATTGAAAATCTAGAAGCTACAAATAAGACAACTCTGATAAATGCTAAAACCCATGAACGGAAAGCAATCAAATTGGGAGAACAAATCAAGAATTTGCAAAAAGAGCTAACTTTCATTGAGCAGATTTCATATGTAAAAAATCATCTCTCGAATAACATTATTGAAGCCATTCACAATCAATGGCCTTCAATTCAGGTTATATATGAGCAGAGAGATTTGTTGTTGGCAGCACAGATAGAGATACAAAGGACAAAAGATGAGTTGACTGATAAGCCGGCTCAGGCTTTAAAACTCATCACATTCTTGAACAGTAAGAACATGGAGGAACTTGAAGAATTGAAAGTCTCAGACAGGACAAAAAAAATCTTACAGATAAAAAAGGTTGTAACTAAGAAGAACTTGATGAATAATCTTGAATAAAAATGTAAGTAATGAACATTGCCATAACAAAATTTATGGTAAAATACGCAAACTTAAGACAGAGGGGCCTACTAGACATCCATGTTTTTAATGAAAAACTTATGCCCCAGAAGTATTATGATAGAAAGATCATAGAATTTGATAAAGAAAAAGTTAACAAGCCACTAGCACAAGGCACTCCCACAGGGAAAGTCCTCCTTCAGTATTTTGAAGATCTCTTCCTTTTACAGCATGAGATTAAACATCTGTTTGTCATCAAGCCCACTTTTGCTAGATATACAAAGGTTGATGAGAATTTCAAGAAGTTAAGGAATGTCAAAATTCCCAAGGAAGAACAATGGAAAACTTTTACTGATTTGATGTAAAAATAAGATGTGAAACAGTCAAATGAACAATTAAAATAAAAAGACAGTTTGCTGATCTTATTGTTAGAAGACAATTTTACAGCAGTAAATCAGTTAAGCTAATCGGATGAAAGAGTATCAGCGTTAAAGGTCATCAGGTAAAGAGTATCGGATGAAAGAGTATCATCGAAGGCAAGTCAGAAGCCAGATATTTTCTAGCAGCTGACACCTTGACAATTAAAAGCTCCTTGTTGGATAAAGCAATTCTATTTTTTTGGATAAAAGATGACAGCTTGCTGTTTGTTAAGCAGCCGTCACTTTTATTGTGTAATTATATTTGCCTTTTCCTAAAGATATTCCTAGAATTATCCTAGGATATTTGTAATTACATTTTGTATAAATACTTCAACATTAGAAGTAGTCAGTGTGGAATAAAATTGCTGGACTTACTATAGATATTTTTGTTGAACATTTGACACGTTGTGTGTTTGAATTCAAAGTAGCAGACTGGAAAAGTTGAATGGAATCATAATTCAGGATCCCTGTGATAAGCTGATGAGTGAAGTACTCCCTTCTTGTCATTGTTTCATTTTCTGAGTTTCATGCAATTCATTATATGTTTATTCTATCTAAATGTGTAACTAGGAGTATTACTACATGATTAGTCAAGTGCTCCCTGTCTTTAACTAGTTTCCATTTTAATGTTTTCTGTTGATTTCCAGTGTTGAGAATTCTTAATTTCTCTCACTCCCATTTGACCTCTGCCTTCTACTTCCATTTTCCAGATCAAAGGATCCTTAAGTTCCCTTTATCCTGATCATACCACCTCACAAAAAAAACCACTTTTCCAAAATCTCTGAGGGTTATCTATCTTGCCCTGAATATATTTTTACCTTTTAGCCTTGATTGCTAGTGATGCTAGCTTGATTTAGACTCCATAGCCCAATGGACAAGTATATTTCTCTCTATCTTACCTCCAAGTGATTTTTTCCCCACCAAACCCTTTAAACCAAAACCAAATTGTACTTTCATAACTAGCCTAATATTATAAATCAAAACAAAGATAAATATTAAAGAGAGAGCCCTCTCTGAACCCTAGGAAGGCTAGATCCTAGAATTTAAAGTAGGTTTGTGGTTACCTCTAGTATTATTTGACTAAAAACTCAAAATCCCACAACTTAAGAAATTACTGGAGTGATAACATTAGTGTCAAAGTTTGGGAAGAAAAAGTGAACATAAGGAAAGTGGGTAATTCAAATTATTAATCTAATCCACTGGATTATAAAGCCATTTAAAATCTCAAAGAAAAGTTTGTTTGTTTCATTCATCCTTCAACAATCCTCAACAAAAGATAAAATTCACATTTTCAGTGAGAAAACAACCAAATTTCGAGGGTCACTATGTGTTTGAGACGGTCGCTACACGTTTGAGGGAGACATTGTGCATTTGAGAAGGGTTGCTGCGCGTTTTCCTGAACTTCTCAGACTATTTCGCCTAGACGCTGCGCGTTTGAGAGGGGTCGTTGCGCGCTTGCTGTGGACGCTGTGCGTTTGCTCCAGATGCTGCATGTTTGCTCAAAAATTACAAAAACTACCTTTCAGCCTCTCGCTCCATCAACAAATGCCAGATTTCTGCATGGATTTTCTTCAAGGCTCCATTGATCAGTGAGTAAGCCCTAGAAATTATCTCAGTGGTACATTTTGTGTTTTATAATCATTTGAAGATTTTTCTAAGGAAGAATCCCTAGTTCTCATTTCAAAAACAATCCCTAAACTGATATATATTTCCCTTCCCATTCCTATATATATTTTTCCATATCCCCAGTCCCTAAAGCAATACTATTATGAAGACCTTTAAATCCTAGGGTTTTCACTAACCTAGGTTCCCATTCACATTCCCATTCCCTCCGTTTCCCAAAACACTTCCTTTCATTGCACATTGTCTCCATTTCATTCCATCACCCTAGGGTTTCTACATCAATTATGGCTGAAAAGGAGGATAGAGGTACTAGTGAGGAACAGAGACCGAAGAAAAATCCATATAAAAAGGGAGGGAAAGTCATTAGACTTGAACCAATAACCACTATAGAGCTTATGGCATCTCCTCTCACTATGTCATGTTTCAAGCATGGGGGCTATTTTGAATTTTGTGAGAAGTGAAGAAGATCTAGTATCATCCTATGTTGACAAGATTGTAAGTTCAAAAATTCTCAAAAAGGAAAGTGCTAAAAAATGTTTGCAACTTGAACAACCGGAAAGGTCTCGTCACTGTGATTCTGGTGCCGCAAACGATTCGCAAAACATAGGTCATATGTAGAAGTTATTAAGGTTTGAAAATTCCAAGTAAAATCCAAAAAATGACCTTTGACTCAGTTTGACTTATGAAATTTTATAAATAAATAAATAAATAAATAAATAAATAAATAAATAAATAAATAAATAAATAAATAAATATATATATATATATATATATATATATATATATATATATATATATATATATATATATATATATATATATATATATATATATATATATATATATATATGTTAAATTTGATTTTTCATAAGTTTTTATCAGCTAATAATTGGGTGCCACATGGCCCCAGGCCGGAGGTGGATAGCGTGGAATTTTTTTTTTGGGTCAGCGGGATTCAAACTCGAGACCCGTGCTTGCGTGGAAAGAGGACCGACCGACCTGCCTATTCCAAACCCTTCTTAACCATTGTGGGTTTACAAACGTATTGTCGTTTAAAATTTAAACGAGAAAAAAAAAGGGTTAGGGCTAGCCCCGTCGGTGTGTGACCAGGGCTGAGAACCTTAGCCCAAGACTTAAATCCGCAGAGTGGAGTCGGTTACAAAACTGCGTCATGTGCCAGGGTTAGTTGCAACATTAAATGTGGCGGCTTATCCACACGGTTTTGCAGGCGTTTTGGGTGGAGGCGTTATGTGACCACCATTACCGCACTAAAATTAACCACAAACTGTTCCGCCAAATTTGGAATAGCTTCCACCATTTTCAGATATTCCACTAATTTGGCGCGGCTAACTGGAGTTCCTCTAGTTTTGGAGGAGGTTTTCAAGGGATATTGGGAAAATTATTGTTTTGGTCATAACTCCTTGGATTTTCGACCAATTTGGAGGCATGGATAGTCAATTTTTGGTCTTCTCGACATTTTGAACACATTGGCATAGGTTTCAGAGCCATCAGAGATCATATTGTGTAGGTTTAGCTTTGCGAAAGATAAAAGAGCCATCAGGGCCACTAGGGTGTTTTTAGTGTATTGGGCATCCATTATCTGTTTTCTGCAAATGAATAGTCATTCCTGACTAATTAGAGCATTCTAAAGTTGGTTTAATAGATAACACAACCATTTGAGGCTTTATTTCACATGTACTTACCATTTTTGAGCAATAAGATATGAGGGACATGCCATTGGGAGCTGGACCAACAGATGTACCCCAGGAGGGGTGAACTGCTTCATCAAATTTGCTGAGTATTGTTACATGTGATGTTTAATTTTATGTTATTTACTATTGTACAATGTTTTTTAAGCAATTTACATGCTTTAATCTTAGACAGAAATATGTTTAACTAAGTTAAAACCATTTGTTTCACTTGCAAACTTCAAAGAACCTTAGGCACACATTTTAATTATTGTTTGGATACTTAGCACAACAAAACTAATACATTCCATTAAGATCAACAGGTCACTCTTGCCGGGGTTAATTTCACTATGTCCACTAATATCATTGGAGCTGCTACAGGGATTCCATATGTAGGAGAAAAATGCTTTAAATAAGGAAACCTCGATCATTGCTACTATGAGCCATATCTTAAACCAAGATAAATGGATGCAAAAAAGACAATTTTTCCTTTCTCTCATCTCCTTGACAGATACGTCCCCATGATGAAATTCATCATGAAATACTTCACCTGTGAGAGAAGGTTTTCTAAACTCTATTCTTGTCATATCCTGCTCCTCATGCACTTCACTAGAGTCAGAATGCTTCACATACCCTATTATCTCTCCCGCAGCATTGAAAAAATGGCATATATTACCCAAAAGAGAGATTATGGTCATCAAATGCAGAGTCTTTTCCATCACTCCCTCATCAAAATGATATTCATGCATCAGCTTGATCAATTGAAAATTCCTTGGGACACCTTCATATCCAATGAGATTTTTACTACCCCACCTAGTCAGTATGGCCAGAATTATCATTCATCATCTCATCCTCCTGCATCTATCCCTTCATCTTAGCCTGCTGTTCATACATCATTACCAAGTCAGATTCATTCACCTCATATTGATCCTTCTTCTTCACCTTTCTATAACCCTACATCATCATCTCATCATGATTCTGAGTCATCAAGCAGTGAGGAAGATATTGAGGCAACATGGGCTAATTTGGCTAAGGTTGAGCCATTTCCCAAAACTTACCAGAGAGGCTATATGCATGTGCTTTCTTCACTTGGAGTGAAAGGGTACATACCTTCTTCATCAACACAACAAGTGGATAAAGGTAAGGAAAAGGTAATAAAGCCAAGCATTGATGATGAGGAGGGAAAACATGAGACAGAGCATGAATTTGAGTTGATTGACCTAGGTGAGGAAGATGAAGACAAAATCACCAATGCAACAATCAAAGGCAAAGAGGCAAAGATTAGTGAACTTGAAACTAATCTTTAGAGGGTCAAGTATGTGATTTACTTCCTTGAGCAAGAAAATCAGTAGCTGAAGACCAAGCAGGCCATCAATAAGGTGAAGTGTATCAAAGCAAAAAGAGAGGAAAAAAAGGCTAAAGCCTTGCTTGAGGAAACATTGGAAAGGTTTGGTGAACCTGATGATGAGGAGGATCAACCTCCAAGGTATAGACCAAGGACTAGAGGTCTAAAAACAACTCTAGCCTTAGAGAAACAAAGGGAAGCTGACCTAGCAGCCCAACTCACATCAAATGAACAATTTCCCTAGAAATAAGCAAGGACAGGGAACCATGGCTTGATAGAGCCAATCTACATTTGGAGAAGTTCCTAGAGAAGGCCAAAAAGGACAATTACTTGTTGAGGAGAAGGGTCAAAATTCATGCACGGAAAGAGAGAATTGCATTGGCCAAGATCAAAAGAGCCAATGCTAAAATTAAAAAATTGACCAAGCAAGGAGAGAAAGAGAAGTTAGATATACTTTCTGAGGTGTCACTCCATGGCTCAAGAACTTGATGAGCAAGTACCCTCACCATTTTGACAAAATTTTGGCACACTTTGCACTTCTGTTCATTTCTGTTTTTTTGAGTATTTTTGCACACAAAATTTTTTCCAAAGGTGCAACGACCTGGACGCTACTCTATTTTTTGGGGCCTCCAAAGGAAAAATGGCCACCACTAGCATGTTCATATTGATGAGGACATCAACCCTAGAAAGTTTTAGAGTTTTTGGAGGAGAATTTTTCCATCAAAAGTGCCAAAAACCATCAAATTTTCATGTTTTTTCCTCCAAATCTGCCTGGTCACTGCACGTTTACCAGTCTTGGGATAACATGTTTTTGACAGAGAAAATGAGCACCATTTTTAAAATTGGAGGTATTTTTGGAAAATAGACTCAATTATATTTCCAATGAGCTATCATGGAGCTATTTTGGACACAGGGAAGGAACTAAAAACCAACCTTGAACATAGGTCATTTTTTCTGCCTAGACGCTGTGCGTTTGACAGGGAAATTGCATTTTACACAATCTTCATCAATTTTTTGAGTTTCACTGAAGTTTGAATTTTTGCCTTGGGAAATGAGAAATTACTTATGTAAATGGTCAAGATGAATCTAAAAATCATGTTTTTAGTTTTATCCAGGGTAGATACATTAGGTAAGTCAATCAATTGAAGTGTAATGAATCAATTCATTAGAGATAAGAATGAGTCACTTTTCTCATCCTATACTTTAGCTATCAGTTCAACTTTTTGTGTAATATCTCCCTCACCTCATGGATTTGACCCCTGAGGATGAGTGGAGGTGGTTTTGAGGTCTATTTAGCTCAGTTATTCATAGGAGTCAATGGTTGGCATTAGTTTGGATGTTAATGTATTGATCAAGAACCAATTTGGCCTGGATATTAGTGAAAAATTGGAGCTATTTCCTTGGGATTCATGTGGTATGAATGTTTGGCATAGTTTTTTCTCTGTGATCATTTGTATGGATGTTTTGTAAGTTCATAAACCTTTTCATATCTATTATATGTTAAATTTCAAGTTGAAAGGCATAATACATGTTTTTCATGCTCTGTTTTGGGAAATTTTTCATAATCTGTCCATTTTCTTCAGTTCAGGAAGAACTCATCCCCTATGCTCTTCCTAGCTCCTCATCAGTATTAAACCATCTCACCAAATCACCTTTAAGTTTTGAGCTTTATACCTACCTAGCCCCATCGAATGGATTGCAATTGCATCTCATTGGCCCTAACCTAGTCCCCTTGACCTAATCCTCATTCAGTGAGCCCAACCCAAAATCAAAACAAATCAAAACCTTCTGCATTTCTTATCTAGCCTAATTTTTTTTCATCCAGCCCTCTTGGCTATGATTTTTGTGGAGAGAGCCCTCTCTGACTTGGTAGGGCTAGATACCAAGTCAAAAGCTTGGTTTGTGGTTACCTTTGTTGGGATTCCTTCCTCAACCTTGGGAATTTGGTGGAGTGATAACATACTAGTGCCGTTGCTGGAGATTGAAAGGAAAAATATTCCCTGGGAAAGAACGACAAAGATCAGATCTAATAGTTGATGGTGAATAACAGTTGGACACATATGAAAGCTGAAACATTCACCTGGCGACTCCAACTTGTTGTAAAGACTCCACTGAAGGATCGAACTTACCAGCAGGAAAATGGAAGAATCTCACACAAAGGTCAGGTATTCAAAATGGAATTGTATTCAAGATGAAATAGGATTTATTTTAAATTACTTCTTTTCTTTTCCTGAAACTATCCTGAAATTTTTCCAGAGTTTGTTGTATGAAAAAGATGATCAAAGTTTTGATTCCACCTATTTGAAGAGTGTAAATACCGAGTTTCCCTTTGATTTTGATCAAGATAAAGACCTCTTACCTGAAAATTGTTCATATCCTTTTCAAGCTGATGAATATAAAGAGATCAAGACTGATCCGATAGCTTCTGTACATACTCCTACACCTTCTAAATTTCTAGATAGATATAAACCACTCATATTACCTCCTATACTCCATGCTTTCCCTCAAAATTATTACAAATATCTTCCTAGGTTTGATGGAGAATATGGCAACATCATTGTTGAGAAACACATTCATTGTTTTGAAATTTTTCTTGACCTTTTTGAGGTTGATGAAGATGATGTTAGTATCAGGATCTTCACTCTATCTTTGCAAGGCGAAGCCAAGGAATGGTTCAAAAACTTGCCAGTTGCAAGAATTTTTGATTTCCATCAGTTTGTGAAAGTCTTTCTTGATAAATGGGTGATCAAGAGGAATCCTTTTATGATTTTAGAAGAATATGATAATTTGAAAAGGCAATAAGAAGAAATAGTGCAAAAATTTTCATCTAGATTCAATCAAGTATACCATTCGATCCCTGCTGATATAAAACCGCCTCTTGATTCAACCCTCTTACACTACCCAGATGCCTTTGATTTGGAAATGGCATTTAGATTGAGAGAAAGGGACATTACAACACTTGAAGAAATACAAGAGAGTGAAATAGTCGTAGAAGCTAATTTGTTGATCAAAAAGTTAAATTTGAAAGTAGAAGAAAGGGAAAACATAGAGAAAGAATGCTTGACATCTTCAGAAGTGAAGCTTGACATTTTAGTTAGTACATTAGAGGAAATGATGAAAATTATCACCATGAGAGATGAAATTTTTGTTCAAGAGGACCATGTCGCATTGATTGAAGAAAAACAAGTTGCTGACCTGAAACATTTTCCTTCCTATCCTAGTTATCGTAGATATGATTGTTGGGCCAGAATTAAGGTATGTTTTCACCCTATAATCACTTCGAATTATGGCACAGTCTTAGGAATTATTCCTCAATTTGACAATAAAGAAAGAAAATATTTATGAAAATCAGAGAAATTGAGCTAACGACAAAAAGGAACGTTTCTATAACAAAAAATTGACTTATTGTATCTCCGTATGCAAGAAGGCAGAGCAGCTGAACCAACGGCAAACGGAAGACACCCGACAGACACGAATGTGTGAGCTGGAATAAGGAAAAGAGACCGATTCAAGCTCGAAGACTCAAACGATAACCATGTGCAGTGACTTTCGTTTGGAGAACACTATCTCATTGCATGAAAATGCCTTTAAAAAGGCCAGGGACGAACTAGATAGGGAGTCAAATAGGAATTTTCCCTCTGTAATCAACGCATCAAGACAGAGCTGTCAGATTGTATTCCTGTATTATCCTTTGAGTTAATTAAGAGTTTTGATATTTTGAACAATTACCTTTTGAGGTTTTCATCGCGTTAAAACTTCTAGTGGTCTGGGCCCAACCCCTGGGAGTTTCCTCGCCAATTTCTGTGCTGTGCGTTAGTTACAGAATCCATGTCCAGTTATCTGATGTGATTATAAAATACTTTTATACTCAATAAATTTATAGTTTTTCTTCCTTCAGAATAGTTTAGCATTTGTACTTCTTTCTTCAGAATGATCACATTCGTATCTTCTGGTTTATATAAGAATGCTTCATAGTTGTTAGATATTTCCATTTTCTTCCAACACCTTTGCAATCGATTTACGAATCGTAGGATAATTACCGCTCAATGATTACTTGTCTTTGTGGATTAAATTGTCCTTTCAACACAGTAAGGCGTCCAATTGTTGATTAATGTTAATTAGTCAGTTTACAAAGAGAATTCCATTGCAAAATTATATAAGTAATTGCTGTTCCTTTCATTTAGACTGCTGTTCAATTCATTAAGAATGTTGTTCAATTCATTTATATTGCTATTCAGTTCATCAAGATTGCTGTTCAAACTATCATTATGCTGTTCAATCATAGGTTTCTCTTTTCTAAGCTAGATAGAATAATTAGCCATAATCTACCAAACCATTCCTCTTTAAGTTGATTGAATTCAGAAGAGTAGATAATCCTTTCTCATAAACAACATAGAGTAACTATCAGTTGATCTCACTTTCATATATTGTGCTGACACTCTTGAAATAAGAAGACTTACCTCGGGTTGACAATTAAATGAAAAGCACTAAGGTTGCCTATAATAAACCACCTTTGTGAAACCAAAATTTTTGGCGCCATTGCTGTGGAGAGTGTTAAGAGTGATATCCTTTATTCATGTTTCTCCATTGCTGTGAAGAATTGGGTATTAAAAATGAGAGGTAAGAACTTGCGTGCCAGCAAGCAAAATGCTTGCTCTCTAGCCCGCTTCTCTGCAAAATTGTTCAAAGACCAGTAGAATAAGCGCTCTTGTTTTATGACTAGGAAGAAAAAGATAGAAATAATCGAAATAACTGTAAAAAATCCTCACAATCCCAAGGACCGGTGATCCTTGGAAGAACAACATATATAGACGAAATCATTAGGAAAGCTGAATGTCAGGCATCCATAGGGCCTAGAACTATTTCCATTCAAAGTCCTATCACACTCCCTCAAGCCGCAACCTCACCATCTGTAGTCCACGCCGAGATTCACGGTGAAATAGAAGGATCTGAGTGAAGCCTTCAAACTGCCGATCATATAGGCACTGACCCTTCGAGAGAGGGAGTTTCTTGCAATTTACAAGAAGGGGAAGGAGAGACTAGCAGCATAATTCAAATAGAAGCTCCAGAACCTAAATCACCTGAAACAGTGGTCGAGACAGAGGTACTCAGGATCCCAAATAAGGAAAGCACTGTAAAGCCTCCAATGCATCCGCCTCCCAAACCCCCCAAGATCACTCCTCCAGAACAAGAAATCCCGAAAATTTCTGGCACCTCTTCGATCAAATGGCAAATAATCAAAATCAGAATCAGAGGCAGACTTCAACATTGGAATACCCCATTGTTGATCATGCTTCAAACACCCCTATGAAAGTCATTCCTTTTCACAACATTCCCATCTTCCATGGTTTGACCACATAATATCTTGATGCATTCCTATTTGAGTTTGATGTCTTATGTAGGGGGTATGACTACACCACTGATCCTTAGAAGCTGAAACTATTTTCCTCTACCTTAAAAGGAACAACACTACGCTGGTTCATGGGACTAGGTGGGGGAACCATCAATAACTGGGATGAAATGAAGAACATTTTCCTTAACAAATATCAAGACTATTGCCGAACCTGAGACCTGGAAGATGAAATCTTCAATATGTCAGCAAAAAACAATGAAACATTAGAATAGTACGTGGAAATATTTCAATACAATTTACAAAGGTCCCCATATACCACGCTATCTAAGGACATCCTAAAAGCCACGATGATTAAAGGAATGAATGAAGAATGGGTTGAAACACTTAACATAATGGGAAAAGGAGATATTTACCAGGAAGAATATGATGAGATTATTTCCCTGTGTATTAGATTCTCTCGGGGTAGTGCGTGCAATCGGCCAATTGGGCGTGATTCTATGAAAAAATATCTTAAGCAGTCCAATGGCAACGTAACTAGAGCAGAGTTTGGAAATTAGTTGGAAGATTTCAAAACTAACATTTTGGGTACCTTGACAACACAACTTGACATTTTACAAGCCAAGCAAAAACAATCTATAACAGAACAAAACTTGGCCATATTTTGCCCATGATGTCGAAAAAAGCACAGCCAAAGGGAATTCCCTTTAGACATGGTTCAGACTTGTGCCATCTGCACTAAGGATCATACCATGGACCAATGTCCTTCACTTCCTGGGCTGAAATCAGTTTACAAGGAAGCAGAGGAAGAAACAAAACTAGTCTACCTAATGAATCAATGTCGACAATGGCAGGCATGACTAGGTATGCCACAAGACCTGCCTCAATTCTTTTTGTCTCCGCAGTTTAACCAACAAAACCCTGAAACAACTTGGCAAAATCAAAATCCTTTTTCTACTTGGCCAAACCAGTCATTGACTATACCACCCTGGCCTACACAACCGTCATCAAGGAAAAATTGGCCAAAATTTCCTTGTTCTCCCCCTTATTGGAAAAATGTTCCATATCAAGCCCAGTGGCCAAACCCTCCTCCTCAAAACACTAATTGGAATTGGCAGCGATCCCTGGGAATTACCAATCTACCAATGGGGGCGGGAACTCAAAATCAACCTACGCGTCCAGCTCCATACCTAGTTTAGCATAACCTGTAGCTAGTCATACGCCCCCAATTACCATCCCAACCTAATCCTAATCCCAACAACATACCGGCTCAACTAATTCAGATCATAGAAAATCCAAATTCTGGCACTGAACACAAACAGTGCAACGAACTAAGGCTAAGATCAGGATGTAGTATCTTACCTATAGAAGACACGACTCCACCTCAGTCCCGAATTGAGACCTCAACAGAACTTATCTAAGAAAATATAATAGGGAAAGAGGTAGGCAAAGATAAAGAAACGATTGACCAACAAGGACCTGAAGAACTTAGGATGTCTCCGCCTCCATTCCCTGAGAGGTTAAATCTACCTAGACCGATAATCTCTCCGGACTTTGACATCTTGGGGGAGTTAAGAAACCTCTGTATCAGAATTCCTCTCCTCCAGGCCATCCAAGAAATTCCCATCTATGCAAAAGACAATTAAAGAACTATGTGGGAAAAATCAAGTAAACAAAACAAAGGTTGCGCCCACTGTTCATGTGGTAGGGGCGCTATCTGATTTTTTATTGGGTAACGAACCACCCGTGAAATATGAAGACCCAGGAAATCCCATTGTGACTGTGCAAATCTCGGGCCACTCATTTCCAAATACATTGGTCGATTTAGGGGCAGCCATTAACATCCTAACTACGGAGGCCTGCGAAAGATTGGGCATATCATCTTTAGTACCTACGACTACACTTCTGGAGCTAGCTGATAGGTCTATTATCAGACCGGAAGGAATAGTGCATGACATCTTGGTCTCTGTGGAATCATGGGAATATCCAGCTGATTTTTTAGTTATTAATCCAAAGAATAGAATGGAAGGGCACCCATTGGTTCTTGGGCGACCCTAGTTGGCTGTAGCTGATGCTTACATAGGCTGCCGAATGGGTAGCATGAATATCACTAGAGGGGATTCTATAAAAAATATAATTATTTATCCGCCTGCCAAACCAAGCTTACCCATGGTAAAAATTCACAAGCATCCATGTACATACTGGGAGCAAAACATTCATTCACCTCTGACACTAGTGGAAGCTCTTGAATTTAAGGATCAAACTGAAGACAACATAATCAATAATTTTATGAGTCAACCACCTACATATGGAAATTTAAAATGCCAAATGTTGAAAACAGTCCTCGAAGGTGAAGCTCAAGAGGATCCCATGACAGACAATGAGGATCAATATATTTCGACAACTGCTATATGTAACAACATACCTATTGAGATTGAACTGGAAAGATTCTGAATATTAATGGCACTTTGGATGATGAACAAAAAAAAAAATTCTCATAAAATTACTTCGGAAGTATCAAGGGGAATTTGCTTGGGATTACCCAGACATGAAGGGTTTAGACCCTTAGCTATGCACCCATCACATTTATACCGATCAAGAAATCCGTTCCATTAGGAAACCTCAGCGACGACTAAACCCGCACTTAAAAGAGATTGTAAAAGAGGAACTGCAAAAGCTATTAGATGTGAATTTCATTTATCCTATTTCAGAAAAAAAAAATGGGTCTCCCCTCTGGTAGTCATCCCTAAAAAGAATGGGAAATGGAGAATCTGCGTAGATTATAGAGAATTTAATAAAGCAACACAGAAATACCACTTCCCCCTCCCCTTCATTGACCAGGTCCTAGACACATTGGCAGGGAAACAATTATTTTCCTTCCTTGACGAGTTCAGTGGTTACAATCAAATCCAAATAGCTCCCGAAGGTCAGGATAAGACAACCTTTACCTGCCCATGGGGTACTTTTTCTTACAAAGTTTTACCATTTGGGTTATGTAATGCCCCAACCACATTTCAGATGGCCATAATCAGAATTTTCTTTGACTTAATAAATGAGAGGCTGGAAATATATATGGATGACTTCACACCATATGGAGAGGACTTTGATAAGCTCTTGAAACGCTAGAAAAGGTGTTAAAGCGATGTATTTCTACTAGGTTATGTCTAAGCAATGAAAAATGTCACATGATGATGACTGAAAGGGTGATCCTAGGTCACTACATTTCTGCAGCTGGAATATAGGTAGATCCGGCTGAGATAGAGGTAATCCTTCTATTAGCCACACCTTGTACATAGATAGAGGTATGCAGATTTTTGGGATATGCAGGATATTATCGCAAATTTATAAATAATTTCTCACAAATAGCCGCACCTTTGTATGCATTAACTGGAAATTTTTAATTCCATTGGACTGACAAATGTGACACCGCTTTTGCAGATTTGAAGAAACTGGTCTTGAACACCGATTCTACGTGGACCTAACTGGAAACTTCCTTTTCACATCTCTTTAGATGCATCCGACACAACAATAGGAGCAGTCCGTGGCCAAGAAGAAGACACAAGACCTTGTGCCATTTATTATATCATCAAAAACCTCATTCCTGCCGAATTAAATTATACCGTGACCGAAAAGGAGTTCCTAGCTATCATTTATGATGTTAATAAATTTAGGCACTATATAACTGGTTATCAAGTATTCATGTATACTGACCACTCTGCCATTATATATTTAGCCAATAAACCAATCAAGAATGGGAGAGTAACTTGTTGGTTGCTGTTATTACAGGAATTTGATATAATAATCAAAGATCGTCCAGGAAAACAAAACATAGTCGCAGACTTCCTGTCCAGGGTTCCAAAGTCGAACGACACCCTAACAGTTGATGATCAGTTCCCTGATGAACATCTATTTGCTGTAGCGGGAAAAAAACCATGGTATGCAGACGTGGAAAATTACCTGGCAGTAGGGAAGTTGCCCAGACATTTAACATCAAGAGAACGGAAGCTGATTATACAACGCAACGCAAGATTCTCTTGGATCGGTGGATACCTCTTCCATACAAGGGTCGACATGCACATACGCAGATGCATAAGAGAAGACAAAATCTATGACATATTACGAGCCTGTCACGATGAACCTTGTGGTGGCCATTTCGTAGAACGCAGAACAGGGCATAAAGTGTTACAATTAGGCTATTATTGGCCTACAATTTTCAAAGACGCAAAAAAATATGCCCAGGCCTGTGATAGTTGCCAGAGAATGGGCCGCCCAGGCCAAGCTGATGAAATGCCACTACAACCACAATTGGTGGTGGAACCATTCGAATGATGGGCGCTAGACTTCGTTGGACCAGTCAACCTGCCATCAAACCAGAAAGTCTACATGTTGGTTGCCATAGATTATGTAACCAAATGGGTAGAAGCAGTGGCCTTGTCAAGAGCCACGGAAGAATCGGTGATCAATTTTATTTTTGAGCTATTCGTGCTATACGGTTTGCCACGAGAAGTGATAACTGATGGGGGGCACAATTCGTAGGTAATAAAATTACAACCACCCTAAGGAACCACCATATCGTCCATAGAGTTACGTCTCGTTACCACCTGCAGGAAAATGGGCAAGTCGAAAGCACCAACAAAGTCCTAGAGGAAATCCTTACCAAAACGGTATCAGCACATCGCCGGGACTGGGCCACTAGACTACCAGAAGCCTTATGGGCTTATTATACAACCTATAAAAACACCACTGAATATCCACCATATCAGCTAGTATTTGGGAGAGAACCTATCTTCCCTATTGAATTCGAAATAAAAACTCTTATAACAACCCAAGAAGTAGGGTTGGACTTAACAGAAGGCCAAGCTAGAAGGCTCCAACAAATAAATGAATTAGAAGAAATACGACTACTAGCCCTGCAACGCACAACGATCATCCAACAACAAAGAGCTAAGTGGCATGACAACCTTATCAAGAAGAAGGTATTTCAAAAAAGAGATTGGGCACTCCTTTATGACCCAGATTCCAAGATTTTCCAGGTAAATTACAAACAAGGTGGCTCGGTCCGTACGAGATTCAGGAAGTACACAACAATGGCACACTCACCTTGACCACCATATATGGGTTTGGTTCAACATTTAGAGTCAACAGACACAGATTACGCCTCTATCACAAACCTCTCACAAAATAATCTTTTTGCCAACATGTACGAAACGATCCCACCATCCAAGTTGTGGCACAAAGGGGTGATAACCCCACAAACTCAAGTACATGAAAAGTTTGCTACCATCATTTGTAAATAATGTATATAAGTTTTTTACTTTGCTGTAAATTATTCATACTCACAATTTTTCTCCTCTCATCCTCTTAAGAGTTGTGTTTTTTTCTCTCGCTGTTCAATCCCTGAACGTCTGTTATTCAATCCAATTGAACATCTGCTGTTCAAATGGATTAAATAGCCGTGTTTTTGTGTTTTTATTTTTCTCCTTGTTCAATCCTTGAACGACTGCTGCTCAATCGTCGAACGACCACTGTTCAACTGGATTGAATAGCCATGTTCTTGCATTTTTATTTTTCTCGTTGTTCAATCCTTAAACAACTATTATTCAATCGTTGAACGATTGCTGTTCAACTGGATTAAACAACCGTGTTCTTGCATTTTTATTTTTCTCGCTGTTCAATCCTTGATCGACTGTTTCTCAATCATCAAACGACTGCTGTTCAACCAGATTGAACAACTGTGTTCTTGCATTTTTATTTTTCTCGCTGTTCAATCCTTAAACAGCCGTTGTTCAATCGTCGAACGGCTAGTGTTCAATCGTCCAATGGCTGCTGTTCAACCAGATTGAACAGATGTATGTTTGCATTTTAATTTTTCTCGTTGTTCAATTCCTGAACGGTTGCTGTTCAATCCAATCGAACAACTGCTATTCAATCGGATCGAACAGCTGTGAGCTGTGTATTTTCTCGCTATTCAATACCTGAACGGCTTCGGTTCAATACTTGGATGGCTGCTGTTCAATCGGATTGAACATCCATGTTTGGCGTTTTTTTCCCCATTGTTTAATTCTCAAACATCTGTTGTTCAATCCTTGAACGACTGCTGTTCGACGGGATTGAACAACCAAGTTTTGTGTTTCCCCCCTGCTGTTCAAACTTTCCAAACGGATGTTGTTCAATCCAATTGAACAATTTCTATTCAAATTGAATAACCTTGTTTTTACATCCTATTATTCCCTTTATCCAACACCCCTTCCCTAATCTACACCCGAGCTATAAGAGCATCTCTGAGCAGGGAATGGTCATTGAAGAAGAGAGGGAAACAATAAAATTACCAATATGATGATTCTTTGGCACTATAATCCTTAAACAGGAAGCTGACATTGTACATACATGAAATGAAAAGCTAAGTCCTCCCCAGTTCAAATATGTTATCATACAATACATGACCTTATGATGGTATAGCTTTCTACACTATTCGAGTAATATTTTCCTCCAATATGAAAAGATGAGAATAATGGGTATTAATTGTATTGGCATTCTTTCAATTTTCTCACCATCCCTAACTCTTAAGGAGTTAATGAGCCTCCCTCCATGTATAAAGAAGCAACTGTTATGCATTCATGCAAATTTTTAAAGAGGATAGGGGGTCTCATCACGAGCCAGCCTACCATGATCATAAGGATTTAACAAATGACATGCCGACAATGGCCACCACACCAGGGTAATGACCTTCTCATCTGCTGAAGGATAGGAGGTCTCATCATGAGCCGACCTAATCACTCTGTTACAATCCTAGTGAATGACATTTTGACTATCTGGCTATCACACTAGCACAATGACCTCCTTATAAATCAAAATGCTATGATCCAAAAAAAAAGTACTGTGCTTACATGAAAATTTTCAAGAGAGGATAGGGGGTCTCATCACGAGCTAGCCTACGACGTTCATAAGAGCTTAGCAAGTGACATGCCCACAATGGCTACCACACCAGGTTAATGACCTTCTTATCTGTTTGAAGGACAGGAGGTCTCATCAAGAGCCAACCTGATCACCTTGCTACAACTCTAGTGAGGGGCACTATGGTTATCTAGCTATCATACCAGCATGGTGATCTCTCCACAAAATTGGCAAAATAACTATTTTTACATAAGGATTCCGACTCATTATTTTGGGTTAAAATAGAAACCTTGTCAAGGTTATGAACACCTGCTGGTAGCAGTGGCTTTTCTTATGGTATGAAAGTATGCTTCATCAATAGCCAATTACTCTTATATATAATTTATCTTCCATTCTTCTTCCATAAGCTATTACTCGAATTAGTGATAATTATAATCTACCACATGAATAACTAACAGACATATGCTTACATATTTTAACCCCGGGATGACAACACCAATCATTACTTGTCTCAGTCTTGCTTTCGTCATAAATTTTTATTGAAGGAGGACATCATATCATAATAATAGTTATTCTATTCCCTCTCCCTTTTCGGTCACTTCCGCAAAAGATGCAATTATGGCAAAACTTCCAAATTTGACCTTTACACTGGGTATGCTAGTAATTACTCAACCCCCTGAAGCTTGAAATCCACGACCTTCTCCTTCACGTACAGGTCATTATTACCAAATCTTGACATTCCCCTGTTCGCATTCATGATTGGCCAAATCCCTCTTGTACTTGAGGACATGGGCACCCTTTCTTCAATGGAGGGGGTGTAATTAGTCTTAAATTAGCAAACATGCAAAATTTCTGCACAAATCACGTTAGATACATCAATAAGACCAAAAGAAAACTGCAATTAAGGCATGAAGTTACCTGCGCAGAACCGCAATCCCTCTTTCGCCCGCATACAACATTAAGTTGAAACAACATAGCTGAGAGACAATACAATCAGAGGAAGAGACCCAGGAAAGCACACCATATATGGGAGGAAATTCCCTTCAGAATGAACCTGTAAACTTTCCAATTTCAGATGCAGCTAGCGCCATCCTCTAGCAACCCGGCTGGCTGACATATGTACACCGATTACAGTGATTTGATACGGAAATTGCAATTGAGTTTCTGCAAAATTTGCAAGAAGGTCAGACCAGAATCAAGGGTCGAATTATACCAGTCACAGAGGAAATTATTGATGGAGTCTCTGGAATACCAACAAAAGGAGAAAGATGGACAAAGAGACATCTCCTCCTACGAGAGGCAGTAGCAGCATATCAGGATCCAGAGGAGCCATTGGAGTGAAAAGGGAAAGGGATTAATCCTACCTCTCTACACCAACCATGGCAAGAACTAACAGTGTTTATCCAAAGGTTCATTACATGTGACAGAAGTCAGGACGTGGTAAAACCTCGCCAGCTTAAACTCTTAGCTGTACTTAAGGAAAATATTTCAGTTAATTTTCTTGCTTTCTTAAATTCCATATTGCATGATACTGCTGTTTAATTAAGAAGAGCCAAAAATCCCCAAGCAGTAGTCAGTCAGCATGGGTTAGTTAAACTAGTCATCATACATGAGTTGGATAAGCATTAGATAGCCTGGAACAATTTTGTTAACCCTGCTACACAGGAACCTAAAATAAACCCTGGCAAAACCAAAATTGAGCTTCCCAGGGTAAACATACCTAGAAGAAAAAGGACCTGAACTGCAACCTCAGAACCAAGCAGGAAAAAATGGTCCAAAACACTTCAAGGAACCTCGGACCCCATAGAGGAGGCAGGACCATCCCACCCTTAATGCACCCTTACAAGGCTTCGAGGAAGAAATGGCTCGAGTCCTAGAACAATTGAGGACAGACTATGAATCTAGAAACCCATCGGGAGTAGAAGAATAAGAGGAACCTATAGATAAGTCTGCCACCACCAGCAGTTCTAGTCACACTGAAGTCCTACCCGACCAAGAGGAACCACAGGATGATGAGGCTCTGTCCCCTCTTGAGAATTATGAGCTGAATAACGAAGGGCAGGCAGAGGAGAGAACAGAATCATAAAATCAGTCAGGTGACACTGTCCCTGTGGAGCAAAAAATAAGCATATAAACAGTCCCTTTGACACCAGGAGGAAGCATTACCCCACCCAGTTGGGACCCTCATGCAGAAGTAAACTCTAAAGATCAAATAAGAAACACCATCACAAGAAACCCTGAGGTTGGAAACACCATCCCTGAAAATGGGAATACCACTCCTCCACCACTTGCTGAAATCAGGTCAGGTGAGGTTTCAGTCGAAAATAAGATTAAGAAATTGAGCAGGACTTGCAGAAGATTAAAGAAAATGGTGAAATATCTGAGGAAACAACTGAAGGAGGAGAGAAGGGCCCGAAAGCCAATGAAGGAAACCACCACCGTAGGAACTCAAACAGAATTAGCCGCCAACTTGATAAACACTGTTTAAGCTGAGATGTAGACTGACTTAGCTGACATCATTGAGGCTGAGGTACAAACCGACTTGTTAGCCACTACAGAGGCTGAGGTACAGAACAATTTAATCGATTCAGCTGGAACTGGGATACAGACTGAACAAGCAGGTACTACTGAGGTCAAAATTCAGACAAAACTAGCAAATACCATTGAAGCTTCTACAAAAATAGAGAAAAAAACTACAAAAGAGAAGGTGACCCAAAAAAAGGAAGCTCCTGCCTATGCCCCCCTGGTAGAGAAAGCTGTTAATCAGAAATTACACAATGAACTGGTGCAAACACAACATGAGCTAGCACAATGTAGGAAGGAGGTGGTGCCAGCACAAGAATACCAAGCACTACTAAAGAAATTCACAGACCTCTCCTCCACAGAAGATGAAACATTTGCCCAGCTCAGAGAAGAATAGGCAAAGGTAAAAAGGGCACAAGAGCAGGTGGAGCAAGCTAAGAAACAAATCACCATGATTTGTTCTTTGTATAATGATGCACTATCATGTAGGGCACCGGCCACCAACTATGCCCTGTTCTTAACATAACGATATTTACTGCTGAAAGTCAAGGTCGTCAGGGCAGGAAAGCCTACAAATTTCAGGACTATAGAAGAGTTTCTCAACTGCTGTAATGATCAATATGAACAAGTCCAACACCTTCTATGTGAACTTTACATGCACAATTTCTTTCTAGAAGAGGACACAAACAACAATCCTAGTCCCTTTATAAGAGATGTTCAACTCCAAGCCTTCCTCTCATTCACCAAGAACCAGATTAAGTGGGCCAAGGCCTATAACATCTTCCAAAAGAGAGAACATGGCCTAGAATTGTGGGTTAGAGGGGAACCTACAAAACCCCGGCAACCATTTATCCAGCACAAGAACTTCATGCAAAGGCAAGGTGTAAGGACTAGGCTGGGGCCCATCCATAAGGACATCATAGAAAATGGACAGGAATACTTTGAAGAAATTGGCAATAGCTAAACAAATATGGATGGCCTCCACGAACAACGTAAAGAATAGGGAACCATTTGGCTACAGGAATTTCAAGGCTGCTGCCTCCAGATTCCTCTTGTACAATAACCTGGTCTTTAGCATGGGGCTTGCATGGATAGGATGTAGGTATAGAAGCCCTCTTCTCTGGTATCCTCCCTAGGACTATAATCATAATTATGAGTTACCATAGGGGCACGCAAGCTCTGCCTTTGCAATAATGAGACAAAAACAGGGTTTCCGAGCATACAAGGAAAAGGTCTACCCTGCCTACTCTCTAACAAATTTGCATCTCAACCATCTATTTGCATGAGGACATGAAACTTTTTAAGCACGGGAGTATATGTTGGGCTGGAATTGGGGTATGTTTTCACCCTATAATTACTTCGAATTATGGCACAGTCTTAGGAATTCTTCTTCAATTTGACAATAAAGAAAGAAAATATTTATGAAAATCAGAGCAATGGAGCTAATGACAAAAAGGAACAATTATATAACAGAAATTTGACTTATTGTATCTCCATATGCATGAAGGCAGAGCAGCTAAACCAACGGAAAATGGAAGACACTCGACAGACACGAATGTATGAGTCGGCAGAAGGCAAAGAGACAGATTCAAGCTCGAAGACTCAAATGACAGCCACACGCAGCGGATGTCATTTGGAGAACACTATCTCATTGCATGAAAATGCCTTTAAAAGGGCCAAGGATGAACTAGATAGGGAGTCGAATAGGAATTTTCCCTCTGTAATCAACGCATCAATACAGAGCTGTCATATTGTATTCTTGTATTATCCTTTGAGTTAATTAAGAATTTTGATGTTTTGAACAATTACCTTTTGAGGTTTTCATCGCGTTAAAACTTCTAGTTGTCTGGGCCCAACCCCTGGGAGTTTCCTCGCCAATTTCTGTGCTATGCGTTAGTTACAGAATCCATGTCCAGTTATCTGATGCGATTGTAAAATACTTTTCTACTCAATAAAGTTACAGTTTTTCTTCCTTCAGAATAGTTTAGAATTTGTACTTCTTGCTTCAGAATAATCACATTCGTATCTTCTAGTTTATATAATAATGCTTCATAGCTGTTAGATATTTCCATTTTCTTCCAACACCTTTGCAATCGATTTACAAACCGTAGGATAATTACCGCTTAATGATTGCTTGTCTTTGTGGATTAAATTGTCCTTTAAACACAGTAAGGTGTCCAATTGTTGATTAATTTTAATTAGTCAGTTTACAAAGAGAATTCCATTGCAAAATTATATAAGTAATTGTTGTTCCTTTCATTTAGACTGCTGTTCAATTCATTAAGAATGATGTTCAATTCATTTAGATTTCTATTCAGTTAATCAAGATTGCTGTTCAAACTATCATTATGCTATTCAATCATAGGTTTCTCTTTTCTAAGCTAGACAAAGTAATTAGCCATAATCTACCAAACCATTACTCTTTAAGTTGATTGAATTTAGAAGATCAGATAATCCTTTCTCATAAACAACATAGAGTAACTATTAGTTGATCTCACTTGCATATATTGTGCTGACACACTTGAAATAAGAAGACTTACCTCGGGTTGACAATTAAATGAGAAGCACTAATTTTGCCTATAATAAACCACCTTTGTGAAACCAACACTGATAATGATTTTATGTGTGCATTAAGAGACAATAAATAAATCAATTTTATAGATCAACATGCAGAGGAGAGATCTGTAGATCCGATATGCATGCTTGATGACATTCTTCCTTTTGATGATTTACCTAAGTATGATCAATATGAAAAAAATTATTTACCTAAGTATGATCAATATGAAAAAAATTATGTTCTCCAAACATAAGCTAATCTTGCAGACCAATCAACATATGGTTTGTGGGAAGAGGAAGTTCAGTTTCAACAACTCAAACACAGTGATCAGCCGATGCATATCACTTATGGTAGTAAGGAGGAAAGTGCAGAAAATTTGGAATCAAGTGAAGGATCTTTGCCTCTTTGTTTTATTTCATTTCAGTTCATCAGAGATAACTTTAATCATGTAATAAGAAAAAAAAACAATCATTAATACTTTATCTTGACAATCAAGAGGATAATGAAATTCTCGATCAAAGCTCCTTACCATTGTGTTTCTCCTCATTTGTAAAAATAATAGAAAACTATGAGTATGCAGATAAGAGAATGGTCAACATTATAAATGATAAACATTATCTTGAACTGGTTAAGGAAATCATTTGCGACATAGAACCCTCCTTAGATACAAATTTGCAGCCCTCGAATCCCATTGAATGTCAAGTTGTAGATGAAGGTTTAGAAATTGAAATATATGATCAAATGATGCAAGATGATTATGTACCATTATGTTTTCAAGCATTTCAATTTTTAAAGGAAAATAGGCTGCAACAGTCTTTTCAAGTTTTTCATGACCTAATAGCTGATGTGTTGGATGATATCAACAGTAAAAGTCCTTCTCCATTAGCTAACTATGAGCCTGAAAAGAGTGTTGATATAAGCTTGATCCGATAGCTGGCTTCATTGTATTTTTTTATCAAGAGTCTCATTACAAAGCTCATCCAGACATTTGCAGCCATATAAGGAAAGTTCGGGTAAAGATGAAAGTCCATATTCAAGGTACGAAGACTACCTAGAGTAGAGCAATAATGTATTAAATGGGATGGAAATTAATATGTATTCCTATGAAGATCATTTTGTAGCATTATTGAGGTTAGCTGGTGGGCCGATGCTTTGAAATTTAATTAAGATTCAATCTGATTTCAAGTTTTCATGGGAGTTGCCTTTCATTAGTTCTCTTTTCTTGCTCATAACCAAGCACTTGTGGAGAATTCAACTAGCATCGAGAATTCTTACATGGTTGCATTGGATATTCAATTTCACTTGATTAGGTAATGAATGGATCAATTAGAGTAGGTGTGTTGAATATTCTTAATTCTGAGCATTTTTTTTAAGTTTATCAGTTTTGTTTTAGTCTGATTTAGTTCAGTCAAATTTGAGTCAGTTTCATTCAATTTGTGTCATTAAGTTGTCAAATAGTTAGTCTTGCATTTCTGTTTCAGTTATTTTTGACCGTATTGACCCAATGGAAGAGGGGCTCATCCGAAAAACCCAGATATCTGCGGTTCTTGACACCTCTTTCAGAGCTGCCATCCCCAATAAGGCCAATGTTAGTGTCAGAATATGCATTCTGCCATAAATGATCAATATCACTCTTTTCATTCCCATTTTAGGTGTGCTACTCTGAAATTTTTATATCATTCCATTGGGTCATGCTAAAAATTATTTCATTGATGGTAGCCCTACTCAATAAAACCTCACTTTCCCTCAAAAAGTCACATTTTCTGACTCACCTTCATGTCTTTCTGAGCATAATAATACCTATGAAAAGGCTCATTTCAACATGTATTGTCTCAGTCAAAGTCAATCATGAAGATCAGGTCTTAAAAGTCTCATTAGGTCACTAGGGTTTTGTTTTTCAAGGTCATTAGTCCATCCAAATAAAGTCACCAAGCATATGAGAGTGACTCAAATAAATTTTATCTTCCTTTACAGAAGATCATTACTTTGTAACTATTCCATTTTTCAAGTTGTAATTATTTCAATGATTTTTATATCAAAATGTTATTTTGATATAAAATCAAATAGGTAATTTATTTTTCATTTTTCAAATGTAATTTTATGTTTTTATATGTAATAAGTTATTCCCTAGATTCCAATTCAACCATTCTTTCCAAACTTAAGCAAAGAAAGTCAAGCTCCATTATCTAAATCAGCCTGCAAAGCAAAAAATTACGAAAGGTCAAAGAGTATTAGTGTCAAAGTTTTAGAAGAGAAAGTGAACATAAGGAAAGTGGGTAATTCAAATTATAAATCTAATCCAATATATTATAAAGCCATTCAAAACCTCAAAGAAAAGTCTATTTGTTTCATTCATCCTTTAGCAGTCCCCAGCAAAGGAGAAAATTCACATTTTTAGTGAGCAAACAAGAAAATTTCCATGGTCGTTGCGCGTTTGATACGATCGTTGCATGTTTGAGGGAGACGCTACGCATTTGAGAAGGGTCGCTGCATGTTTTCCCGAACTTCTCAGACCATTTTTCCTAGACGCTGCGTGTTTAGAGGGGTCGCTGCACGCTTGCAGTGGACACTGTGCATTTTCTCCAAATGCTGTGCATTTGCTCAGAAAATCAGAAAAATACCTTTCAGCCTCCCACTCCATCAGCAAATGCCAGATTTTTGCATGGGTTTTCTTCAAGGCTCTATTGATCAGTGAGTAAGCCCTAGAAATTATCTCAGTGGCACATTTTGTGTTTTATAATCATTTGAAGCTTTTTCTAAGGAAGAAACCTTAGTTCTCATTTCAAAACCCATCCCTAAACTGATATATATTTCCCTTCCCATTCCTATATATGTTTTCCATATCTCCATTCCCTAAAGCAATACCATTCCTTATACCTCTAAATCTTAGGGTTTTCACTAACCTAGATTCCCATTCACATTCCCATTCCCTCCATTTCCCAAAACAATTCCTTTCACCACAAATTTCCTCCATTTCATTCCATCACCCTAGGGTTTATACATCAATTATGCATGAAAAGGAGGACAGAGGTACTAGTGAGGAACAAAGACCGAAGAAAAAACCATATAAAGAGGGAGGGAAAGTCATTACACTTGAACCAGTAACCACTAGAGAGCTTATGGCATCTCCCCTCACTGTGTCATGTTTCAAGCATGTAGGTTGTTTTGAATTTTGTGAGAAAATGCAGAAGATCTAGTATCATCCTATGTTGACAAGATTATTCATTTCCAATATTCATGATAGACAGGTCACTCTTACCAAGGTTAATTTCAATATCTCCACTAATATCATTGTAGCTGATACAGGGATTCCAAATGTAGGAGAAAAATGGTTCAAACAAGGAAACCTTGATCATTGCTACTATGAGCCATATCTTAAACCAAGATACAAGGATGACAAAAAGACAAATTTTCCTTTCTCTCATCTTCTTGACATATATGTCCCCATGATGAAAGTCATCATGAAATACTTCACCTATGAGGGAAGGTTTTCTAGACTATATTCCTATCATATCTGACTCCTCATGCACTTCACTAGAGTCAGAATGCTTCACATACCCTATTATCTCTCCCGTAGCATTAAAAAAAAAGGAATATATTTCCCAAAAGAGAGATTATGGTCATAAAATGCATAGTATTTTCCACCACTTCCTCATCAAAATGATAGTCATGCATCAGCTTGATCAATTGAACATTCCATGGGACACCTTCATATCCAATGAGATTTTTACTACCCTACCTAGTTAGCATGGAGAAAATTCCCCTTCATCATATTATCCTCCTGCATCTATCCCTCCATCTCAGCATGTTGTTCATACATAATTACCAAGTCAGCTTCATTCACCTCATATTGATTCTTCTTCTTCAACTTTATATAGCCCTACATTATCATCACATCATGATTCTGAGTCATCAACCAGTGAGGAAGATATTGAGGTAGCATGGGTTAATTTGGCTGAGGTTGAGCCATTTCCCAAAATTTACCAGAGAGGCTATAGGCATGTGTTTTCTTCACTTGGAGTGAAAGGGGCCATACCTTATTCATCAACATAACAGGTGGAAAAAGGTAAGGAAAAGGTAATAGATCCAAACATTGATGATGAGGAGGGAAAACATGAGACAGAGCATGAATTTCAGTTGATTGACCTAGGTGAGGAAGATGAAGACAAAATAACCATTGAAGCAATCAAAGGCAAAGAGGAAAATATTAGTGAACTTGAAACTAATCTTAAGAGGGCCAAGGATGTGATTGAATTCCTTGAGAAAGAAAATCAATAGCTGAAGACCAAGCAGGCCATCAATGAGGTGAAGTGTGTAAAAGCACAAAGAGAGGCAGAAAAGGCTAAAGCCTTGCTTGAGGAAAAATTGGAAAGGTTTGGTGAACCTGATGATGAGGAGGATCAACCTCAAAGGCAAAGACCAAGGACTAGAGGGCTGAAAAGAGATCTAGCCCTAGAGAAACAAAGAGAAGCTGACCTAGCAGCCTAGCTCACACCAAATGAACATCTTGCCCTAGAAATCAGAAAGGACAGGTAAAAATGGCTTGATAGATCCAATCTACATTTGGAGAAGTTGCTAGAGAAGGCCAACAAGGAAAATGACTTGTTGAGGATAAGGGTCAAAATTCATGCACGGAAAGAGAGAATTGCATTGGCCAAGCTCACTGAAGAGAAAATGCTAAAATTGAAAATTTTACAAAAAAGGAGAGAAAGAGAAGTTAGATATACTTGCTGAGGTGTCAATCCATGCCTCAAGCACTTGATGAGCAAGCAACCTCACCATTTTGACAAAATTTTGGCACACTTTGCACTTTTGTTCATTTGTGTGTTTTTGAATATTTTTTCACACAAATTTTTTTCCAAAGGCGCAATGACATGGACGCTACGCTCTTTTTTGGGGCCTCCAAATGAAAAATTGCCACCACAAGAATGTTCATATTAATGAGGACATTAACCCTAGCAAGTTTCAAAGTTTTTGGATGAGAACTGGTCAATCAATAGTGCCAAGATCCTTCAAATTTTCATATTTCTACCTCCAAATCTGCCTGGTCACTGCGCGTTTACCAGTCTTGGGAGAACAAGTTTTTGACAAGTAAAATGAGCACCATTTTGAAAACTGGAGGTATTTTTTGAAAATAGACTCAAAGATATTTCCAATGAGCTTTCATGGAGATGATTTGGACATCGGGAAGGCATTGAAAACCAACTTTGAACAAAGGTCATTTTTTCTGCCTGAACGCTGCGCGTTTGACAAGGAAATTACATCTTACATAGTCTTCAACAATTTTTTGAGTTTCACTCCAGTTTGACTTTTTACATTGGGAAATGAGAAATTACTTAGTAAATGGTCAATATGAATGTAAATATCATTTTTTACTTTGATCTAGGGTAGATACATTATTTAAGTCAGTCAGTTGAAGTGTAATAAATCAGTTCATTAGAGATAGGAATGAGTCACTTTTCTCATCCTATACTCTAGCTATCAGTTCATATTTTTGTGTAATATCTCCCTCACCTCATGGATTCGACCCATGAGGATGAGTGGAGGTGGTTTTGAGGTCTATTTAGCTCAATTATTCATAGGAGTCAATGGTTGGCATTAGTTTGAATGTTAGTGTATTGATCAAGAACCAGTTTGTCCTGGATATTAATGAAAAATTGCAGCTATTTCCTTGGGATTCATGTGGTATGAATGTTTAGCATATTTTTTTTCTCTTTGATCATTTGTAGGAATGTTTTGTAAGTTCATAAACCTTTTCATGTCTATTATGCGGAATTATGGATTACGGATAAAACATTTTTCCCTAGATGTAGTGCTCATCTAGAACAACATGTTAAAGACTTTGCAACTACTTTTCCTAACTGTAAATAAACACACAGAGCAAATCAAAGAACTTACTTAGAGTCCAAGTGCTTCCTATTCTCCTTCTGTTGCTCTTGCTGTAGCTTCAAATATGAGTTAAGTCACCAAAATATTCTTTGCAAAGATGAACACTAAACATTAAAAGATAGCAATAATACAAATGTCTATTCAAGTTATTCAGTTAAATCAATAAAACATGAACCATATGCATCAAATAAGAATTCATAATATGAAATACATGAGCTTATACAGATACATATGTGGGAAAATAAGCAGCAATCTTTATTAATGGATAGAAGGGGAGGTTACAACCCAATTATTGATTTAGTGTCACCATCTCCAACAACATCCCAGCCTCATCACAATGCACATCTCTCCAGCAGCTTGTCACTCAAATCAATTCCTCAATTGAAATTCCACCAACATTTCTCTACTCAAATTCTTCCTTTTCAAACACTAAGATCTGTGCTCAATTTATAGAGGAGTTGAAGGTAGTTTTACAATCAATGAATTTCTAATAATAGGCAAGACATGTTCCCAGTCTTAGAGGTATCAAATGGACACATGGATTCGAATTTTGACACATGTGAACTCTTCTAGAAGGCACTGGCCAAGTGGAGATTCCGGAACAATGAGAATTTCACTCCCAATGTGGCCAACGCACCCTTGAATGTTGGGAAGTGATTTTCAAAGAACCTTTGAGTGGGGTTACTTACATATGCAACACACGTAGTCCCTTTAGAGGCAACGTTGGTGAGTTCTCATATGATATATTATAAACTTCAAATATTGGAAACTTTTGCAGATGAAAGTCATGGATGATTTGTCTTGTTCTTTGTCTTAAAGCATATAACAACTGAAATTATAGGAGATGATAGACCCTTATTCATTGGTCCTAGAGATGATGTCCAATTAACCAGGTCATTGGTAATGGTGCCCAAACTGACCTAAAACAATTGCCCCCTAAAGCATGAACTCAGAATAAAAATAACAATATTTTGATTGAGATGCTGTACACTGTGATGTGTTGGAGATGAAGCGAAGTGGTGACCTGCATTAATATTACAATACAATACATCATGATATATCCTCTTGATCATAATTTCTGAGGGTAGGCATTCCCATGTTCAACACATAAACAATCTAATAACATGTACATAATTTAGAAAGTCGTTTACATTGGAATGCTGCCCAATACAGACATGCCTATAGATATAGGCCCATGTTTGGATGACGATATGTATGTAAGGTCACCGTACAGATGATGTGTACAACAATCCTGAAATTGCAACCCAGATGGCTGAAACTAGATCCAGGGTATTCTTATCTCGTTCACTCGATCATTCGGGTACAAGTCTAGCCATGTGAAATTATGATTTGTAGTCGAACATGGAAAGACATCGTTTGATTACCAGCCAATAATGTGAGATGTTAACAAATGTGAGAGAACCACCATTGATGTCAATGGACCTCAAGGTATTGCTATAAATTTCGTAAGGTGTGAATAGATTATTTGATGTCGAACGCCAAACAAAATCTTTCGGTCAAAAATCCAGAAGTGAGGATCTTGTCGATGTTGTAACAAGCCTCATAGTACTGGAATATAATGTTTCTAAGTGAACTTCCTAGATAATTATTTGTCGTCGACAGGAAGCCACCTTATTGCGAAACAGGAGTTATTGATTTTGGAGACAAAAGTATGATTTGATATAACAATGTTCAGGGATGACTTGTCATGAGAATGAAGGTTTATGAGTATTGCAGAAGGATGAGTATTCACTGGATGACTTCTTTTGAACATATCGGCGACACTGAGATGAGTTGGCAACATTGACCCAAAATCGAAGTAAAGGTATGATGAACCATAGGTATGAATGAACCGTCAATAAGATTACCCAACCCAAACAGTCACTGTGATGGAGTGAAGTGTCATTTTCAAGAGCGACCTGCTACCGCAAAAATTTCTGTTCACTTTCCCAATTTTCCCCCAGTTATTTGTTGACCAGTACCTCTTTATTTTTTAACAAGATCGAGGAGGTTAACATTTTCTTGATCTATAATTCAACCCTTCGGGTGAATAATGTATCACTATTTAATAATTTAACGAGTCTAGTGATGAATGAAACTCGATTCTTTCCATGATTGACAAGCCCGTCGCTATTTTATGTTTTAACGATCTTAACAACAATGATAGCTTGGTCCTTTTTCATATTTAGAGAGTTTGAAAAAGAGGAGGAAAAAAAACTCCAAAAGTAATTTTTCGTAAAGTTGTCGCTTAGATCTGAAAAAGTGTAAATTAATATCTGAGAGAACCTCTTTAGTCATGTTTGACCAAGGTATTCCTTTTTCGTAAATAATCTATCTCAGTCTGGAGAAGGGTTAAACTTATACTGAGTAGATATCAATTCATTTACTTTTACGAGTTCGAAAAGACAAGTGCTCGACAATGTTTTCACATTATCGGAGTCTGAAAAGAGCTGAAAGAAGACTCGAGGGGTTCCTTTTTCGTTGTTATCGAAGCTCGAAAAAGAGATAAAAGTGCGCTTCAAATAATTTTTCGTTTTTAATAAAGATCGAAAAATAGGGAGAAAAAATATGCTTTGTGGTCAAATCATTCTTGAAATAAATCTGCATGACTAATATGTTCATCAGTTGTAAGACTTGTTCAGAGCAACATCAAATGGATTAAAAGTACCTGTTTCATGATAAAAAACATAATAAAATCATAGTCATAGGAATAAATATGATTTGCAAACAATTAAATGACTATTAAAAAGTGTTTTACTATTCATTTTTACCATTCCATAGTTGCCATTTGTATTTTGGAGCTCTGAACCTGATTTCCCCCCCAAACTTCAACTGCTGATTGTGTTCATTTCTGTGGACAGATTTCATTTCCGTTTGATCCAAGTTAGTGATATGAACCCTCTCTTTCATTCAATAGTCATTTCATTTCCATTAATTGCAAATTTTTAGGGTTTTGGGGACCCTAGGGTAAAATCTTCTCCCAAAGAGGGTAACGCACCCTTGGATATCAAAAAGTGCATTGCATAGCAGCTAAATTGAAGGCTACTTGCATACACAATGCACTGTCTTTTGCTAGAGCCTGTGTTGGGTGCAATCTACATTTTTGTTTTTTGCATTATGCCCAAAATTTGCCCAATTTTTTTGCATTGAATGGAATCTAATGGTTCTTATGGTTGTATTTCAGGTTTTCATCGGATTACAATGACGATTACATGGAGGGAAAGAGAGCATGAAGAACATGATATGATTGACCTAAATGATCCAGGCACAGTAAGAGCCCTAAGAGACTGTGGCTTGTTAAAGTACTTCAGGTTGTCAGTGATGAGACAACAAATAGAACTCTTGGAATCGAGGCATTCCATATTAAGAACCAAGTGGTTCTTATAACAGTTGAGGATGTATACTTTCTTATAGGTTTGTCTAGGAGTGGCTTGCCTATTTCGCTCTTAGGGTCTATCGTTGGAGGAGAGAAAGTGAGAGATTATGTTTTGGAAAATTGTTATCCAGGGGCAGAGCCAAGCAAATATGGAAAGATAAACATCCGGGATGTTAGAGATTTTCCTTTGAGAACTATCCTTTTCATGATCGCAAAAATTGCTGGCACCATTACACTACATGTAGCGAATAGATCGTATATGCAGTACGCGCTAGAGTGTATGGAGCCAACAGTCTTCAACTGGTTTGAAGCTCTACTTTCTCAAATAAAAGAACAATTGAACAAAGTAAATGGAGGAAGGAAGAAGAAATTCAGTTATGGTTTGATCCTCATATCATTCAACTTATAGCGAATTCCACTGATGTAGCCACAACATGTGACACTGCATGTGTCTAATCCTAGAGATCCACTGATGTAGAGATGGGTAGAACTAATGGGTAGGCATGCAGGCCAATCAACCATTGTGTTCTTGACTACGTTCTTCGCCTGGTTCTGGCGACATATTGTCGCCATCAATGAGTATGCATACACAGGCGTTGATTTTTGAGGAGATCCAAATTTAGATTTACCAGAAGGTGCTCAGTGGGGTGCAATGGGTAAGAATGTTTTGACCATGTTTTTGATTTTCCTAAGGTTTATACAATTTTTTTGTATTTTTGATGTTTTCCCAAGACTAAAATAAATGTTTGATGTAATTTAGATGTTGGTCGAGTTCAACCGGTGGAGGAAACAGAGCGTGTAGCAGATGAGCCAGCAGAGAGGGCTGTCGGGAGAGAATTCCTTCAGGATCTTGATATGGCTGAGACTCTGGCTGAGCTTTGACAGCACATAGAGGGATTGACCTTTGGGATTTCAGATTTCTGGATCGAAGAGTTACCCATCTGACCGCAACGTCACACTATAGGTTTTCCTAACTGTTGGATGCGGTTACTATGTAGGATAGCTAGATATATAGCATATTACCACGAGCACCACTAGTTTGTAAAAACCTATAACTATCTATCTATTTGATTTCAGTGTTTTATTTATATTGATTGTGCAATCGAATTCAATGATGTGAATGTTTTCTTTACATGTGTTGCAAATGTCTGTCTAAAACTTGATTAGCTAAAGAATCAGTCAATGTGTTCAAATTTCTGGAAATGTGTCGATATTGAATAAAATCAAAATGTCTTTCCAAAAGTCTAACTCTTAGGAACAATCTATGCAGTGTTGGATTTCTAACAGTATAAACAGTAGTAAGTTATAATACCACAAGTTGTGAGTCTAACCTTATGATAATGTGGTTAATACCAAATTAAATGGCATCAGAGAGAAGTTCGATCAACGTGCTATACTCAACGATATTGTTTGTCGATCTACCGATACAAATCCCTTGAAAACTCACTAACTCGCCGTTCGGAGCGAAAATGTCCCGTGCTGAAGAGGATAGATTCTGCGTACTATGACTAGCACCATCAGCATATCCAAGAAATAGTTTCAAAGATTCATACATCTACGATGAAATGTACAGTGGATTACTAACGTCAAGAAAACTCTAAAAAAAAACTAAGATAGTGAATGCAAATCAACAACATATATATACAATATAATACGAAAAATTACTATGCTCATGATTAAGCATAGTAACGTTTCAGTTACAACCCATTTCTGGGCTGCCAACAGAATTCCATCGTAATCAACTAACTCATAGGCATCCTTAGCAAGAACTCTTTTGACAATATAGGGGCCATGCCATAATGGCTCAAATTTTCCTGTACCTATTATATCAGCTTCTTGATCATAAAGTAGGACCGAGTCGCCCTATGAGAAAATGTGAGGCTAGACATTTTTGTTGTATCGCGCCTTTATATGTCTCTTATGCGCTTCGTTGGCAATTTGGGCTTCACGACACGTTTCATCAAGATGGATGAGGTTAAAAAGACACACTTCTTCTTCTGAGGTGTTAGGTAACAAGTCGATTGCGAGTTTTAACAATGGTATTTCACATTGGATTGGTAAGATAGCTTCCAGACCATACACCAATTGAAAAGGAGTAAATCCAGTTGCATTTCTCACTGAAGTTTGGTACGCCCACAAGGCCGAGTACAGGATCAAATGCCAGTTTCTTTTATGAACTCCTATCATTCGTTGAAGCATACGTTTAAGAATCTTGTTGATAGCCTCAACTTGTCCATTTGATTGTGGATAATAAGGAGTAGAATTATCATGTGACAATCCTAACTTGGCAGTTAATGTAGTCATCATGTGGTTGTGAAAATGCTTCCCATGATCTGTAACTATAGCCTGCGGGACCCCAAACCATGCAATAACATGAATAAAGAAAAAAATGCAACTGTATGTCCTGTGTTGTTGAATGTAGGCATCGCTTCGGCCCATTTGGTAAAGTAGTCGACTGCGACAATAATATAACCATGCCCCCCGGACTAATAAGGGTTACAGGTGATGAAGTCAATACCCCATTTCGAAAATGGTCCCATAGAGACAACAGGATGCATTGGCGCTGGCGGTTTGCGGATTTTACGATAAAAAATATGGCACGCATGACAACTTCTGACCGCGAGGATGCAGTCGTGAAATATTGTAGGCAAAAAGTAACCAGCACGGAGTATCCTCTGCATGGTAGCGTATCCAAATAAATTTCCACCACAAGCCCTAGCATGACAATCATTTAAAACCTTTTCGACCTCCTCATGAGTGAGGCACCTCTGTAAAATGGTATTGACACGAAGATGATAAAGTGTATCGCCGACGATCAGATAATCTTTGGCTTGGTATTGAATACGTCGCTGTTTAGAGCGAGATGTATCAGGTCGAAAAGTTTGAGTTTGGAGATAAATGATGAATCTCCATTCCAAGGATCAGATGATCAGATCAGAAACAGAGACTGATCAGGAATTGATGGTTCTGACGTAGTTGCAGTACTATCAGAGGGAAGGTCACAGAGAAGCTCAGCCAAAACTAAAGACTTATTTGATTTGGATTTGATGAATTCCAAACCAAATTCTTGCAAAATGACAATCCATTTTGAATATTCCCCCCTCATCAATTGACGTGATAAGATATAAGTCATGGGGTTGCAATCCGAAATGACAGTGGTCTTTCGGAGCAGGATATAGTGGCGAAATATTTGGATAGCTTGAACTGCTGCCAAGGCAAGATCTTCTATGTATGAATACTTAAGTTCCGTATAATTGATATTACAACTCAAATAATGGATTAGATGTTCAATTCCATCTTCTACTTGGACACAAACCATAGAAATGGTCGTTTCAACCGTAGCGATATATAGGAAATAATCATTTTGATAATTAGGGGGATACATTAATGACACTCGGACTAGAGTATTTTTGACAACATCAAAAGAAGTTTGCACAACTTGGTCCCAATGGAAGGGAACCCCATTTTTCAAGATTCGAGTAAATCCTTTAGCCATTTTGGCGTAGTTTGGAATGAACCTTCTTAGGAAGTTAGCCTTTCATTGAAGTTTCTATATTTGAAGTAAATTTAATGGTGTGTGCAAATAAAGAATGGCCTAAACCTTCAATGTCTTGATTCGAATTCCTTCTTTTAAAACTACGAATCCAAGAAAATGACCAGAACCAACACAAAACACACATTTATGTGGATTGAGACATATTTTGTAGTGTCGGTAGCATAAGAAGATGGCTCTCAAATGCATCAGGTGATTAGTCTGATTTCGTGAATGTGCAAGTAAATAATCTAGATAAGGTTGAATAGTGTGCTTGATATCATTGAAAGCATAGTCCATTGCTCTCTGAAAGGTTGCCGCAATGTTCTTTAAACCAAACGGTAGTTTCCTATAATCGAATGTGCCACAGGGACAGATGAATGTTGTATTATGTTGATCCTCTGGGTGGATATTGATTTGATTGTAGCCGGAAAATCCATCCATGAACGAAAATATTTCACATCCAACATAATCGTCAATAATCTGGTCGATAAAGGGAGTAGGATAGTTTTCTTTTGGACAAGCAATGTTGACGTCCCGATAATCGACGCACACTCTAATAGTTCCTTGTTTTTTCATGACAGGAATGATATTGGAAACCCACTCAGTTAGTGGAACACGGTAAATGAAACCAACACGCAAAAGTTTTTCAACTTCTAATTTGATGGCAACGAATTTCTTTGGATGAATAGGACGAAGCCGTTGTCACACCGGTTCGAAATCAGGATACATATTAATAGTGTGTTCAACAATACTAGTATCTATGCTTGGAATTTCCTCATAAGACCAAGCAAATACATCAAAAAATTCACGAAAAAGAGAGCGATATGATTCGAGATCTGATGGAGAACAAGATACACCGACATGAATATTTTCGGCAATGCCAGGTTTGGTTGAAATATCGATAGAAATGGTTTCTTCAATATTTGACATATTTCTCTCGGAATCGATTGCATTAATAGGTAAAGAATTCGAAAAGAAATTTTTGATTGATGGGTGATATATTTCTCTAAGATGATTTTCTTCATAATCAAGAAGATGGGAATGATGATGATAATCTTCCCATGGTTCTCCTTCTGACATCATGGCTTCCAAAATATTCTCATCTGTCAAGAAAATTGAGGAAAATGGATAAGATGGAGTAACAAATTCTAAGGAACGATCAACCCAAACAATCGACGACGTTGATTTTGGATTTGCTACCCAAGCTAGATAGATTGATTGCTATGCTAGCTCAATAGGGCTGGGCAGCAAAAATTCATCCAACGTAACAATTTTAGAATCACTCGTACTCTCCCTTAAGTCAGATGGAGTGGAAGAGATCATGTAGTAGGTCTCTATGTTTGCAATTTCTGTCGACATCGTAGGCGGTGGTAATGCAAAGGTTTCGATGATAGTAGAATCCTTTAAAAGTCTTACGCCAATGTTCTGAAGTGCTAGTTGGGGTGCGTGAACGAACAGAACACTTATAGTTACTTGTGAAATGGAGGCAAAGAAGGATAGTTGATTAATGACTGTGATAGTACCTTTATATGGAAAGGAAATCATTCTAAATTACGTAGAAACAATGGCAGTCATTGCATATACCCATGGCCTTCCAAGTAGAATATTATAGTCAAGGGGTCCGTCAACAACCTCGACATCAACATTCATTGTTTTGTCCTGTAGGTCAACATGCAGGTTATTAATAATACCACAAGGCTTAAATTTACGTCCATCAAAATCCTTCAACGTCGTTGATGATTGTGATAAGCGCGGCGAGCCAAGTGACTTCCAACAATTTAGAGACATAATGCACATAGATGCTCCCTCATCAATAATAGTACGATGAAAAAGGTGACTGAGAACATTTACTCTTATGGAGAATGCCAATTTTTCTGGTAGTTGTAGCACATAGCCCGTATGATTAAAGACGACAAGATTAGAATCAGTAGGATCAATTCCACCAATAGCAGACAATAAAGATTATTTTTGGGAGGGACAATTTTGTAATAACTCAAGAGCAGACATAGCTGAAGGGGATTGAGCCAAATCTTCAACTATATTATAATTTTGAGCAACTCTTGCTCGAGGATTATATGTCGATTTGTGAATTACTCCCTTTGGTTGTTTGATTGTCAATTCAGGAATAGCAGTAGGCGGTACTGATTTCATAGACGGATTCATAGTCGAGGTAGTAGGTTGATCAGTGGCCTGACTACCATAATATTTATTATGCATTGACACCAAAATATCTGTTGAAGGTTTTGTAACAGATAACATAATTACTTGGGAAATAGAAGCTGGATCTGTAGGAACCAAATTTGTGTTTGGATTCGGAAACGAACCTGTCAACACAACTGACACATTGGAAGTCTTAATGATCTTTGAGACTTTAGCGCGGTGAGGACAAGCCCAAACAAAGTGTTCCTCATTAAAGATTATGCATGGATAATGAAGTTTCCTAGGTCCAGATGATTGATCAGATGATCTTTCCTGTGGGTTAGAAGTTTTATTTTTCTTAGATTTCCCCTTTTTCTTACTTTCGGGTTGCTTGTCACTTTTTCCCTTGTCAAATGATACGGCATTAATTTCGGAAGAAGGTGCAGGATTAGATGCAGTAGTATGATGTGTGCTTGTAGTTCCAATCAAGCCGTCTCCAACATGAGATTCCTTTAATTGAGGAGGAACAGTAAAATTAGATCTCAACGCATTAGGAATTTTTTCACAGAGCGTGCCAGAATGAGTATAAATCAAGTCTAAATATTGGACATGAGCGATAACTTGCTCTTCTGTGACAACGCCACCCTTAGCCACATCCTCAGTTATAGATGGTAACATGGACTTAATAAACCACTTAGCAAGGAGCTGATCAGGAACAAATGTCTTAACCATTCTATGACGACGACACCACTCATGAATATGATCAGAGATGTGAGTAGCATTAGTTTGTTTGAAATTGGTCAAGAGTTTCGTTCCAGTTTCATATCATATGGGTAGTTGGAAGTGAGTCAAAAAGACAATAGCTAGGGTAGTGGAATTATCAAAAGAGGCTCTAGGTAACTCAATATACCATTTTGTGGCCAAACCTATGAGTCTATGCTGGAAAAGACATAGTCGAACATAATCATCATTTAGGGAATTTGATGAACACCATAAATGATAAGTCATGACATGAGTCGACGGGTCTTCCCCAGGGTTTCCATTGAACTTAGGAATATTCGAGGGTAATTTGTGAGGTATCACCGGCTACCAAGGAGCATAGTTGATTGGATCATTGGTTACCTGGTTTAAATCTGGTAACTCTAAAGTTGCAACAAAAGGCAATTGTCTATTAAGGTCAGGTTGAGCATAGCCAGGGTAAGATGGAATTGCTTGAGCAACAAGCCTCTGAGCACCAACATAAGGAATCTGCTGCTGGTAACCCAGATAGGGGTTGTTTTGAAAAGCAAACACTTGAGGATTCTGTTGAAAAAAACCTGGATATGATACTTGTTGAAATGAAGTCTAAGGTATTTGTGCCTGAGGCCGCCAAGGGGTCTGTCCACCAATGTTATAACCCAAATTAGAATAATTTGGATTCGATTGATAGGTATAACTAGGTTGTGGCTGTGAAATCCCATAAAATGGTAAACCAGATTATGAATAAATGATTTTGGATATAGGTTGTTGTAAATTAACCGAAGGCTTGGGAGTTTGTGGACCCAATATTTGAGGGTATTGAGTTAAAGGACCCGCTTGAAAAGTTTGTTGTACAAAATTTTGATTCCGTAACAGGGGTAAAGATGTATTAACAAGTGGAAATGATGTGGGTGTAATAGGTTGAACTGGTTGATATGAATGTACAACCATTTGTGGTTGGATAGGCAGAGTGGGCTGCCATTAAAAAACATTAATTTCGACATTAGGTTGACCAAAAAGTGACGGGGTACTGTCATAGTGGGTGACCAAAGGTTGCCCCCCAGCATGAGGAGGATAATAAGACATAAAATATTGCTCTCCAAATGCTGGGAGTCTAGTTGATATGGTACTTGAAGGAATAGACCCAGAAGGACCAACTTGATATTGCCCTGATGATGTGTATAAAGAATCAAGTCGTTTAGTACTCACTATAGGTTTACGATTTATAATACCAAATGATGACATTGGTAAAGTCCATGGATTTGAAGATGCACTAGAGAAAATTCCAGATAAATATTTATAACCTAATAGGACCATAGGGCCACCATGAAAATATGTCTCTGGTGAAGTTGTAAACATCGACGGGGTAGCGAGGGCAGGTGCTGACGTAATTGGAACAGATGGCCCAACCGAAGATGTTGGTTCAGGCATGGTTACTTGACCAAATGTATACCCTTTTGGATCGATGGGAGTTTGAATAGGAACATGATCAACAAAAGCAGACAGTGATGATTGAGGAAAAGACTCATATAGGTAAAGGTCCTCCCCAAAATGGGTTGGAGTTAAAGGTGTCTCGTCTTGCGGGATTTATTCAATTGCAATTAAACTAGGTGGAAGTATTTCATTATCAGGGTCAAAGTATATTTCAGGTGGTTGACTGTGTGATATGGGAGACTCAATGGCTACAAAAATTTGTGGGATGACCAATGTAGGAACAACTTCCGGTTGTTGGAATTCGGGATTCAGATGTTTTTGCAAAAAAGAGACAGGATCTAGATCAAATTTTGGTTGAACAACGTCGGGTCCAGGATGTATGGTCTCACTGATTGGATGGATCATGACCACGGGTAGCTGTAAGGACTCCGTTTGGACAACAGTAGATGAACCGGGATGTGTAGAAACAACTTGAGCTAACTCTGGTATATGGGAAGATGATGTTTCACTATAGGTACGAATAGTACTTGATTCGGTAGAGTGTTGTCACCTTCTTCGACCAGGAGTAACTTCTGGTGGTAAAGGTGGTTTTAATGATAATCTATGTGAACGACGGGGGAAAGGATTTTGTTCTTCCATGATTATTGATTTATTTTAACCAAAAACAAATAAACAAAATAAAAGGGTATTACTAGGCAAAAGGGTTTACCAAGAAACTGTGAACTACAAAATACCTCCTGGCGAACCAAGAAGTACGGGTAGGAAATCTCGTTGAATGTTGTGTTTGGTGTATCACAATTTACAAGGCGGCCAACTCGGTTCAATATGGATGGATAGCAATCTAAAGTTGTCCTCCCAAATATACCCGAAGGTACGTGGAGGCCCAAGTTCGTATTAGCGCTGTCTGATGCGAAACCACACAGTGAGAGCACCCCTTTATAGTTTTCGTATTGTAACACTACCCGATATACTCAAAAGTATGTGGATGAGCTACAATATACTTATCTACGTGGACGAGCTACGATATACTTACGTACGTGGAGTGAGGTGTCATACTTGGAATGTATTGCAGACAAGTTAACGACAACTGCTATGTTTTACGACGCCGGAACACGTCTCTAGCCTAGGCCTTCTAAATGTTATCGTTATGGTTCCAATGCTTTCTTAGGTAAATTGAGATGAATTTTAAGTTAATCTTGTTTATCAATTTTCCTTTCAAGGTTCACCATGATGATGTATTGGAAATTCCTGAATTGAAAACTAAAATGATAAGCAATCTTTCACTTTTATTTTTTCAATGAAAATCCTAGCTACTAGAGGGAAAGAGCAATCAATTTGAGAGAAAACAAATAAAAAAGAACAAACTAAATGCAACTTTCCTAATCATTCCTTTTTCAAAACACACAATCCACTACATGAAAATGCAGGTTTTTCTTTTCAGTTCCTTTAATGTTATGAATGTAGAAAAGAAACTAAGTGCACCAAATCAATAAAAACAAATTCCTTTTACTTTTGAGAAATGAAGAAGTTAACAACAATTTCTCTTTTGAAGGAAAAATGAGGAATTAAACAACAATTTCTCCTATCAGGAAACGAATAATTTATACAATTTCCTTTCAAAAGAAAATGGATCTAACGCAACAATGAAAATACTTTGAAATTAATTTGTCAATGATAAATAAAAACACTTTAAATAAACATTGAACAAACTTTTCTTTCAAAGGAGGAAGGAGTAAGTAAGGTCACTGGTAAATCTGAGGTATCAGGCTCTTTAAAACAAAACAAACAACAAACTGAAAACAAATTTCAATGACAAATTCAATGGAATTTGGATGGTTTCAAGAGGCAACGCAATCTCTAAAGAGAGACAGTGTGTTGCAACGTAGGTATGAAGGGGAGACAATGCTATGCAAAGCACTGTGTCCTGTCCAACAATGCGTTGGGTGTAGTGTATAAGGAAAAATACAACTGTTTAACACACTTCTACTGCAAATTTGGATTTCAAAAAGCCTAATATTTATGAGTAAATGATATTGGGTGAATAAACAAAGAAAATCAAAGGCAAATACACTAAGGATGAAGGGTAAACTCCCCAGCGGAGTCGCCAATTTATTATGTGGAATTATGGATTACAGATAAAAAATTCTTCCCTAGATGTAGTGCTCATTTAGAACAATAGGTTAAAGAATTTTCAACTACTTTTCCTAATTGTAAATAAATACACATAACAGATCAAAGAACTTACTTGGAGTCTAAGCGCTTCCTATTCTCCTTCTGTCACTCTTGCTGTAGCTTCAAATCTAAGCTAAGTCGCCAAAATATTCTCTACAAAGATGAAAACTAAACAACAAAAGATAATAATAATACAGATGTATATTCAAGTTATTCAGTTAAATCAATAAAACATGAACCATATGCATCAAATAAGAATTCATAATATGAAATACATGAGCTTATACAAATACATATGTGGGAAAGTAAGCAACAATCTTTATTAATGGATAGAAGGGGAGGTTACAACCTAGTGATTGATTTAGTGTCATCATCTGCAGTAGCATCAAAACCTCATCACAATGCACATCTCTCCAGTAGCATGTCACTCAAATCAATTCCTCAATTGAAATTCCACCAGCATTTCTCTACTCAAATTCTTCCTTTTGAAACACTAAGATCTGTGCTCAATTTATAGAGGATCCAAAGGTATTTTTACAATCAATGACTTTCTAATAATAGGAAAGACATGTTCCCAGTATCATAGGTATTAAATGGACACATGGATTCGAATTTTGACACATGTGAACTCTTTTAGAAGGCATTGGCCAAGTGGAGATTTCAGAACAATGACAATTTCCCTCCCAATGTGACCAACTCACCCTTGAATGTCGGGAAGTGCTTTGTAGAGCACCTTTGAGTGGGGTTACTTGCATATGCAATACACTTAGTCCTTTTAGAGGCAACGTGGTGATATCTCATATGATATATTATAAAATTCAAATCTTGGAAACCTTTGCAAATGAAAGTCATGGATGATTTGTCTTGTTCTTTGTCTTAGGGCATATAAAAACTGAAATGATAGGGGATGATAGACCATTATTCATAGGTCCTAGAGATGATGTCAAGTTAACCAGGTCATTGGGAATGGTGCCCAAATTGACCTATAACAATGTCTATTATATGTTAAATTTCAATTTGAAAGGCATAATACATGTTTTTCATGCTTTGTTTTGGGAATTTTTTCATAATATTTCCATTTTCTTTAGTTTAGGAAGAACTCATCCCCTATGCTCTTCCTAGCTCCTCATCAGTCTTAAACCATCTCACCAAATTACCTTTGAGTGTTGAGATTTTTACCTACCTTGCCCCATCGAATGGACTGCAATTCCATCTCATTGGACCTAACCTAGTCCCCTTGACCTAATCCTCATTCAGTGAGCCCAAACCCAAATCAAAACAAATAAAACCCTTATGAATTTCTTATCTAGCCTAAAACCTTTTTCATCCAGCCCTCTGGCTATGATTTTTGTGGAGAGATCCCTCTCCTACTTGGTAGGGCTAGATACCAAGTCAAAATATTGGTTTTTGGTTACCTCTGTTGGGATTCCTTCCTCAGCCTTGGGAATATGGTGGAGTGATAACAAATCCAAAACAATGTTGTCTTCCCCTATAATATTTTAATGAAAATATGGAAAATTAAAGTCTCCTCCTGAGACATAGGAACAAGCTTCTTCCAGTGAAGATGAGATTCCATTTTTTGTGGCTCAGTAGTCTGGAAGGAGCCATATCTACCCACCTTCATCTGATATAACACACACAAATTAGTTCCCAGTGTAAGCATAGAGATATATTTTGTGTCCTCTGGTAGTATGAAAGGGACACACTATGAACTCACAGTCATTTGAAGTTTTGAACCTCCAAAAGTGATGAAACTGTACCTAAGCCCCCATGGGCATAACTGGCAGGGGAAACCCAAAAGTTTGGGAGCGAGATCATAAGGTTGAATCCCCAAGAAAGTATCAAAACAAATGTTGAATGTATATAAACCCCCTCGCAGGGAAATATCAGTTGTAGGCCACATACATAAGCATCCACTGCCAAAAGGATCCCCACCCGGGGAACCCACAAATATAAGAAATAACAAAGAAAAAACATGGCGAGAGTAATACCCTCACATAATAATCCCATCCATCTTGAAACAACCACGCCAACAGAAAAGGAGCACTACAGCATGGGGGCTACAGCATAGGGAAAGGTGCCTGGGGCCTAAGTAGTACCCTCACTATGTTCGAATGGGGCATGCCATAAATAGTCGCGTAGTCTCTTCTTCGGCTGAGGCATAGAAGCTATTGAGCGGTCTCCTATCCTTTTAGTCCCGCCCTGGTGTCCTCTCTCCTGGAACAAACAGAGCTATGGAGCTACAAAAAACCACGTCAACAGAAAGAAGTCCACCTCATCCATGATCGTGGAGCTTTGTGCAAAAAATAAGGTGTCATATGCAGTCATTTGACAATGCACTATGAAATATGTGACCACATATTCAAGCTCCCTCATTCCAGAGGAAAACCTAAGAACAGACTGCCCTAGTGCCATATGAGTATCTTCCATAAAACCTGAGCCATATCCACCACCATGCATGTTTTCATGGTATATCTCCGAGATCTCGCGACCGAAGCCACCATGAATTCTAGCCAAGGATCGATCCAAGATGTCGACACCAAGGTTCTTTAAGGAGTGTTGTGAAACCCTCACACGAGTGAGAGCCATTATTTTCCACCAGTCAACCTCTTTGATTGAAAACCCCTTTGATCATTTTCCCATCATTTGAGTGAACACTTGGCATTTTGAATATGATTGCGTAGAGAACTTGGATTTGTGTTATAGATCCTGGTATATTTGCAGTTCAAAGTATTCTTAAGTCAAGTAAGAGTGATTTCATTTCAAGCTTGTGTGAATAGATTAAGAGTTGTGTTTCATGCTTCCTGAATTTAATTGCTAGTTTTGACTTAGACGTGATTACCAATATAACTTAACTCAGATTACATACTCTAGTGTGCATCAAAGTTTACAAACACCATATTGATAAAAAAATCATGTCCTAGTTTAGATCTCTAAATTAGACTTGACATTTTTGGTGTCGTTGTCGACGAAGTGCATTCTAAGTTAACTATATATAGATTTTTCTGGAAATTTTTGTCACAAATATAAAAATTTAGGATTTGTAGGAGTGGAGGTGATAAGACAATAGGTAAGAACTTGAAAATTCACTTTAGTTGGGTATTCACAAGTCCAAATCATGTTTATATTTTCTTAATTGATTTAGTATTAAAGGTGATCATTTATGCAAAGACCGAGTGATGAAAATGGTAGATATTTTAGAAACCCCCACCCTGCCCACTCCTGACCAACCCTCAATGTTAGCTTGAACATCAAAAACTCAAAAAAAGTTGAACAAGTTACACTAGTTGTTGGAAAAATCACTATTGAACAAATTGAATAAAAATTATCTCTAGGAAAAATATTAACACTTGTATAGAGACAGGTACTATAAGCACATTAAACCAAACAAAAAAAATAAGGAAAATTTTCAATAGAAAGATCAAGAAAAGGAACTCCTCAATCATAAATAAAAATTTAAAGAGTGGAAACACTTAAAAATAATGAATCAATCCCTCAACAAATCTTTGAAGAAATTGAAAAACTTGAGTTACCTAGTGAACTACTAGGAGGAGATTTGTTTATATTGAAGATTTTTTAATTTTATTTGATGAAAATATGGAAAATAGAGAATGAGAGCAAAGAGAAAAGAAAATAGTGGACAAATGAGAACATGCGTGACAAGTACTCGAAGCAGAAAGAAAAATAAGAGAAGAAGGGGAAATAGTAAAAAGAGTAAAAAAAGCTAAAGCAAAACACGATGGAGGAGCATCAACTGTAGGAGGAATAATACCTATAGTTGAAAAACAATATCAAGCAGATGAAGTTAACTTGAAAGTCCCTATTCCAGATACTCCAACATTTCTAGGAACGAAGGTAAAAATGAAAAATAACCATCCTTTTGTTTTTCCAAGATTTTATGGTATGCCTCTTGAAGACCCTGATGATTTTCTATTGGAATTTTATATGTTATGTTGTACATATAGGTATATACACGACACTAAAAACTTTGTCTATTTCCTACTACTTTAAAAGGATCTACATTAAAATGGATTATGGGGCTAGGAGAGTCAACAATATTATATTGGGATGATATGAGAAAAACATTTTTAAAGAAATACCAAGTCTATTGTCAACGCTAGAACGCTAAAGAAGATATATTCAAAACGAATCAACAATAAGATGGAAAATTGGAAGATTATGTAGAAATATTTACATATAATTTTAAAAAACCAAACAAAGTGATATAATTTGTATGCACACTCTTATTAAAAGGAATTCAGGATGAATATATAGATGTCATCAATCTTATGGGGGCAAGGGATATTTCTCAATTAGCATATGATAAAATCATTGAATTATGTAGGAAATAGTACAGATGAACATAAAAATTTGGTAAGGGAAAAAGAGATACACTTTCAAAAGTAAATAAGTCAACTTTCTAAGGAGTCACTTGAGTTGAACTTGGAAATTATTAGAAAATTTAAAACTAATCTTCTAAGTACTCTTGGTTCTCAAATTGATACACTAAAAGCTAGAAGAGACAAGAATAAAAAAATGAAATGTTGTCTTTATTTTGTCAAAAATCCAGAAAGAAGCATCCATTACATGAATTCCCTTTGGATAATATTGATGTTTCTGGCATTTGTGTAGAAAGATGCTCAACGAAGAATTGTCCACAAATAGCAGAACAAAAGGAAAAAAGAAAGAAGGAAGGTGAAGCAACGTAATCACTTTACTATGTTGCACCTCAAAGAAAACCTTAGCAACCTCAACCAATAGGTATGTCTTCAGATCTAAATCCACGAATTTATATTTATCAAAATTCTATTCAAAATAAATATATTGCTCCTATGCAATGGTAGGCTTGGCTGCCTCAAAAACCTCCAAGCCAACCTTTTCAACAAGGTTGGTGAGGACAAGCATATGGAAATCAATCCCCATACCAACAACCTTTTCAATAACCTTTCTAGCAACCTTATCCACCATGTTTCCAACCACCACTCCAACAAAAACCACCATTTCAACAATTTCAACCATCTCAATATGTAAAAATAACGTCCAGTACCACAGATAACCTAACCTCGACAACTTCAAATATCCTCTAATCAGCCTCAACCTATACCTACTCAATTACTAGGCCAACTAGTGACAAACTCTAATGTAAAAATTGATAAACCAACCTATAGTTCAAAATAAACACTTCCCACAAATGCAATTGTTTCTATTCATAATATTCACTTAAGGTCAGGAAAGGTGTTGAAAAAAGAATATCCTATAATTATTGAAGAAGAAGAAGATATTGAAGAGACACCAAAAAAAAATTGGCACAACAACTATCACAGAAAATCTAAAAATACAAAATCTTATCAGAATCCATCTTTAACTGCTAAAGTACCTCCCTTTCCATAGAGGTTCATTGTAAAAAAATGAATGGTTCCTATGGAGCATGATTTCTTAGATCAATTGAAAAAATTATTTGTTAAAATTCCTTTATCGCAAGCTATCAAATAAATTCCAATCTACACTAAAACAATGAAGGAATATTTTTTTTTTTCAAATCTAAGGGAAAGAAGAAAGATCTAGCTAAAATACATGTCACTGGTCATTTAGCTAGCCTATTGTAAAACTCAATTGAAACTAAAAAATATACAAATCAATGGATCTCAGTGGCTACTATTACAATTAACAATTTGTTAATTCTAAATAATTTAATTGATTTTGGCCACAATCAATGTTATGACAATGGACACAATGAAAATTTTAAATCTACATAATCTTTGACCAACACCTACAATAATTGAGTTAGCTGATAGATCAAGAATCAAACCAAAATGTGTAATTGAGGGTTTAATAGTCTCCTTGGATTCTTGGGAATATCCAGTAGGCTTCTCAGTTCTAGAAACCAAATCAAATTTGACTGGACATCCCCTTGTCCTCAGAAGACCATGGTTTCTTACAACCGATGCATTAATTAGTTGTAGACTAGGATAAATGTTGATCTGTAAAGGAAATGAAAGTAAACACATAACACTATATACCCTAGCTAAAAATTTGAATGAATTTTAAAAATGATCATGGCTTGACGAAACAAATTCATAATAAGAAGTGATCCAACCGATATTTACTATTAATCAAGCTATTGATTTTAGGGATGAATCAAATGAAAATTTGTTAGAATGCTTCATTTATAATCCTAATATATCAAAACAGTTAAGAACAATTCAATATGATGCAAAAAATATATATTTTAGAATGATATTTTCAAGAGAATTACAAATAAATTATTTCCAATCACCTTTTCAACAATTTTTTCCTATAACTTCAATGATAAATTCAAATTATAAAACTATTGAACTTGAACCAAGAAAAACAGTAAACATTACTTCCCCACTGGAAGCAGTTTAATACGATCAATTAATTCAGGTGCTAAAGAAGTATTCCAAATAATTTGCTTGGTAATAAACATATATGCAAGGTATTCACCCTAGTGCATGTATTCATCATATCTATTTGGAAGAAAACACTTGACAAATAAGGTAGGCTCAGCGACAGATAAATTTCTAAAGGTAGACTTTATCCACCCTATTTCTAATAATCAATGGGTTTCACCCTTAGTTGTAGTGCCTAAGAAAAAATAAAAATGGTGAGTATGTGTAGATTACAAAGAATTGAATAAAGCCACTCTTAAAGATCACTTTCCATTGCCATTCATAGATCAAGATTTAAATACTTTGGCAAGAAACAAAATATTTATCTTTTCTAGATGGATTTAATGGCTATAATAAAATAAAGATAGTTGTAGAGGTCCAGGGCAAAACTACTTTCATATGTCTTTGGGGAACATATGCCTATGAGGTATTACACTTTGGCCCTTGTAATGCACCAACCACATTCCAAAGAACAATGTTGGTCATATTTTCCGATCTAATTCATGAAAGAATTGACATTTATATGGATGATTTCTCTATATATGATGGTACTTTTTAAGGATATTTAACTAATCTTGAAAATACGCATAGAAAATAATTTGTTCGTGAGCAATGAAAAGTGTTATATGTTACTAACATGAGACATTGTTTTGGGACATCATGTTTATGCTGTAGGAATTACTGTAGACCCTACCAAGAATGAAATTATCATTAATTTACCTAGTCCATCAAGTTAATGAGAAGTATAGAGTTTTCTAAGTTGTGCAGGATATTATCATAAATTCATTGAAAATTTTAGTAAAATATCCCTCCATATGTTTAAATCACTTTAAAAAGATGTATAATTTTATTGGAATGTCAACTATCAAACCGCTTTTGAAGTCATCAGTGAAAATTTATCTACTGCAAAAATTTTAAGAGGACCCATTTCATCCTTACCATTCAATATTTCCACTAATGCATCTGATATTGCATTAGGGGTATCATTAGGTCAAAATGATCTTAAGACCTATGCTATTTACTTTATTAGTAAAAAACTTAACCCCAATTTGGTTAAAATATATTATCACTGAGAAATAAATGTTAGTAGTTGTGCATGCAATAAATAAATTGACACTATGTCATAGGATATGAAGTATTTATCCACAACAATCACCATGTTATTAAATATTTGATGAATAAACATATTACTAATCGAAAAATTACATGATGGTTGTTACTATTTCAAGTATTCAATATTACTATTATTGATCATCACGGAAGGGAAAATCAAGTAGCAGAATTTCTATCCTAGTTGAACAACCACGATGAGACCATTATATTATTGGATGATTTTCCATATGAAAATTTATTCACTATATCAATTAAAACACCATAGTTTTTTGATGTAGCAAATTATATGTACTCAGGAATTTTTTTGCCTCATTTTACTTATAAGGATAGAAAAAAATAATCATGCAAAGTGTAAGATAGAGTTCAATTAATGGAAATCTTGTCTACACAAGATTTGATTTTGTTATTAGATGATGTGTTATAGAGGATGAAATATATGATGTTATTAAAGCTTGTCATGATGAACGTTATGGTGGACATTTTGTAGATAAAAGAACAACCTATGAGATCCTTAATCAAGGCTATTATTGGCCATACTTATTTAAAGTTACAAGAAAATATGTTTGAAGTTGTGATAGTTGTCAAAGAACGGGATGACCATCAACAACTAATTAAATGCCCTTGTAGTTGCAAATTCTTTTAGAGCCATTTGAAAAATGGGCTCTACATTTTATTGGACCTATAAACCCTAAGTCAAAAATGAAAGAGCTATATCCTGGTATGTATAGACTATGTTACTAAATGGGTAGAAGCTATGCCATTAGCCAGAGCTTCTGAATAATCAGTCGTCAATTTTCTCTTTGAAGATATATATATATATATATATATATATAATTTATTAATTATTATTATTTTTAATGTATTTAATTTATTTATTTATTATTTTTGTTATTATTATTATTATTTTTTTTTCAGATTTGGAATTCCTAGAGAGATTGTTACTAACCAAGGAAGGCAATTTACCTTTAAGTTAATACAAGAAGCAGTGGAAAAATATAAGATCAAATAGAAAATCCACTCCTTATCACCCACAAGCTAATGGACAATTTGAATCAACTAATAATATTCTTGAAGCAATCATGACCAAGATAGTCAAACTACATAGGAAGGATTGGGAAGACATGCTTCCAAAGGCTCTGTGGGCATATATAACCACTTGGAAAAGTGTTATCAAATTCCCCCCTTATGAACTATTGTTTGGTAAGAAAATTGTTCTTCCCATCGAATGCCAACTCCAAACATTCAAAATAACAACATAATTAGGGTTAGACTTGCCTAAAGCTTAGAATGAAGTAATTATGCAATTAAAGCAACTTCATGAAACTAGACAAGAAGCACTTCAAAATACCATCAATGTCCAACAACAAAGGTCAAAATGGAATGCAATATTCATTAAGAAAAAATAATTCAAAGTTGGTAATTGGGCTTTTCTCTTTGACTCCAAATTCAAGGATTTCAAGGGAAAATATATCACTCATTGGCTAGGCCCCTATGAAGTATAAGAAGTATTTGATAATGGATTAGTCAAGATAAAGGTTATTGATGAGGAAAGAGTTTCATTTGTGGTTAATGAACAACGATTGTATCTCTACAACAAACCAGTCAACCAAGATGATTTTAGTTCCCTGATATTTCAAGTTGTGGGTATTGATAGCAATACTTTTAACCCTATTCCATCCATAAATTTACTTTTCCAATTAAAAAAAAGAGAAAAAATATATGAAAAAAAGAGTTTAGTTGTGAAAATCCAGGTTTTCGACACATGCTAAACTTGATTTTTCATTGGGAAACCAAGCAATTGACAATTCGAGGAAAGTACTTGAAAAAAGTTATTTTTAAATTCTTATATATATCTTCATTTGAAAAAATTGTAGGATTTGTACATATCCAAGAATCATAATCTTATTGTACTATAACTCTAGATGGCTTGATCAAAATGACAATTCCTTTCAAGGCTTAGAAAGACACAATCATCATCATTCATCAAGGACAATAGGATCATCAAGCCTTATCCTCTATGCTCAATGAGATCACTACCTTTGGTGATATCATAGGGTGCATTGCACAAAATTTCAATGAGAAAAAGAAAGTTCTATCTCAGCAAAAATTGGCCTTCATCAAAGAGATTGAGTAGCCTAGGGAAGAAAATGAACAATAAAATAAAGAGAATCAACATCTCCACCAACAAAAGAAGACACTCAAGCTCAAGAACAAGATGCTAAGGACAATATTCAAACTTAACAAAGTGACCTGACAACAACATAAGTAATTTTATCATTATAGGAACTTGACAACTCAATTCTATAATTAGAGGGACTCGAAAGCTTTGTTTTATCAACCACAAAATGACCTGACAACAACATTATTGGCTTGAATTTATTGTTATCAAAGGGGCTTGAAAAACTGGCATATTTCATCATAATTAAAAGCGCCAATATTATAAGCCTAACTCAACTTCAAAGGGACCTAAAAAACATCATTTTCAGAGGGACTTGAGTCATCAATGTTTTCATTCATGGAGGACCTACAATCAACTTCAAATTTTCATCAAATAAGGACTTGCCAAAAGACAACAATGTTGGGTAATTTAATTGTTAGTTAAATCACTTGTCATTAAATTGTCAAACTCGGGGTTCATATTCTTGTGATGTCTATGTGCACAATATATGCTAGGAGGTTTATTTTTTATCAAGAAATTAAATTATACTCTATCAAATTCAAATGCGAACTGTAACTCTAATCTACTCAAGACTTTCCCTCATCAAGTATACACACATGTTCTTTCTATAAGACTTGTTTAAATTGAAAGACAATGTATTAAAAAATTTAATCTAAGAACAAGAATTGTAAATCTATTTTATCTTGCAGAATGAAAATATTATGCTATTGAACTTAATTAAAAGACTAATTTAATTGACAAAATTGGAAACTAATTCTAGTAAATCAAATCAAAAGTCTATGCTACTTGACTTGCAATAAATCTATTCTACTCTTAGCTGGAAATGAAATTATTCGAAGTTATTTTGGAATCAACTCTATTATAGGAACATAACGAAGAAATCTAACTAGAAATCATAATTGAAATGAACTTGAAAAAAATGATTCAAATCTATACTACAAATCTGGTAGATTACTAATGTGCACTTATTATAATTAGCGTCAATTTGAAAATTAATTTAAATATGAGACTAAGAATAAATTTCAAGACAATAAACTTAATTAAGGAAATGTTTTTGTGTTTTTAATTTTGATTGTGAGCGCTCAACTTGTGCAAGCAAACCAATAGTAAGTAAACTAATGATTTAAAGCAAAAAAATAATGAATCACATGACAATTACAAATAAAATGGAAACAACTTCTAAAAAAGAATACAATTAAATAGCTAAACTATCTTATGAGTCTTCAGGGGTCCCTCCTGTTGAGTGCAAGATAAATATGAACTCAAATTAAACTAGTCACCAACGCATTTGCAACTCAAGTCTGGAAAAAAGTATTGCATTAACTAAAAACAAAGTCTCAGATCTCAACGAGTACAAACTTATAATTCTTCATTGTCCTCATATTCTAGATTGAGGCAATATTTATAATGTTCCTAATATTTAACAACCAAAGAAATAAACGTTGAAAGGTGAATTCACTAAGTAACAACTAGGAGTTTGAATTGAAATAAAAATCGATTTCTCATGATTTTATCTTTACATACCAAATCACGAGAAAGATCTTTGTCTACACATCAAAATTTTTAGAATAGGTGCTCATTCAATTGATGCCATGCTTTCCCATGCTCGCTTGGTTTTGAAACTATTGATCTGAAATGTGAGAACTTCTTATTTCTAATACAGAGATGGACTGTAGGGGAATTTACAAGATATGTCACCTTTAAAGAAAGGATGAGATCCCAAAGCTTACTGGCCCTTTACAGACTCTGCCTAAAGAAATAATAGAAGTAATCACTAATGATCTTGAAATGAAACTACTTGTTTGCTGGTGCAAGGTATTCATTATCCATAAAATTATGTGTGAAAACTATTTAATGTGTTTTGCAATTGGAACAAAATGCTTTTGGTGAATTTATGAGTCTTTTTGTGTGTAGGAGGCTTATTTAGTTTTACTGTTTAACATTTTTAACTCTGATAAGACACATCAAATAAATCACAGAATATAACAAAACATATGATAAGGCAGTTCACCCCTCCTGGGCTACATTTTCTGGGTCCAAGGCCCCCAAATGGGCATGTCCTTGCTCTTATTATGCTCAAAATTAGTTATACAGTGTGAAGAAAGCTTAAATAGGCAAATAGCTGTAGAAATGAGTTCAGAACACTGAAAACAGTAAAGATAGGCTTTTGTTTCACCTCCAAAGGTTAACCATAGCCCAATACAGCTCCAACACTCCCTAGGCCTTGATGGCTCTCCAAGCTTCTCTGCTGAAAAAGTACTTAAAGATGATATTTGTTGCCTATGCAACCTACACCATTGGCTTTGAAATGCTCAAATTACCCAAAAAAAAAAAAAAATCGCTCCAAATGGACTCCTCCTCCAAAATTTATGAGCAAAACCACTTTTGCCCAATCAGGCCTAAAATCCCTCCACCAAATGTGGTTGAACTGCAGATAGCTCCACCATTTTAGGGATTTCCGCTATATCTGGACGGAATCCGCCAAAATCTCCGCGTGGTTAAGGTTAGAATTAACTGTGAGGGGTGGACATGGCCACATGGGGAGGTTAGGCCGACGGTTTCGAAACCGTAGCAATAATGTTTAATGGAACCTCCACATTTAAATCGTGTGAATGCCTCATATAATGGTTGGTTAACCGTTTAATCCACTGCAGGTTGATACATGGGCCATGATTCTTGAACTGGGTCGTATGGTGAGAGGGTTGGCCCCCTTTAACTCTCCACCCAAACACATTTCAACATTCAAATAACACCGCTACCCCATACTTATTAAGAACCAACGGTGTGGTGAGACGGTAAGTCGGGGCGTTGTTTGCTAAGAGGTCAGGGTTCGAATCTAGTGAATGCCAAAATTTTTTTGAATGCGCATTTGTTTGAAGTCCCGAGGCCACATGGCGGCCTCCGGGTAGGCTACATGGGGCCCTTTGATTGGCCCGCACAGAATATTCTGCAGAATATTTTGTGGAATATTCCTGGAATATCCTGTGGAATATTCCTTTTTTAAAATATTTTTTTATCCAAAGTCAAACTGAGTCAAATTGGGCTTTTCCCTGAAATTGAGAAACTTCAAATTTGAATATCTTTCTCATACAGTGTCGGTTTTGAGTGGCGTTCGTAGCTACAAGATCATTTTGACGAGACCTTTCCTGTCATTCTAGTTTCAACCAATTCTGAGCAAATAAAACTTTGAGAATTTTATCCAATTAGGACATGATCACCTGATCACACCTCCCAATTGGGAAGCTTTTGGACCCACAAAATCTCTCTGATTACAGAAAATGAAGATGAGGAGACTGATTCTCCACTCTTCCAACTTTAAACCACTAAAATATTCTTGATTTCATCAAATTGAGCTTTTCATAAAACGATAAATTGTTCCTTGAATCCACTGACCAACTGTTGCTAACATTGACCGAGTCATGACGTAAATTCTTGAAATTTTCAGAACAACAACTATAATTTGCAGAAAGCATACTGTTTCTACAATGGTCAAACTTCAAAGAAGACGACAATTGAGATTCACCTTGCCAACTGTTCACATGGCGAATTTTTGCTGAATGAACCCTGTACTTGTGCCAAATCCCGACCAAGTTTTCTCGCCATCCAAATCTTCCATTCTAAAACAAACATTGACCCATGCTGAACTGTGTGCCCTCTTTTCTTGCATGCCTTTCCACCTCATGGACTCTTGCACTGCTTTGCACCGACACTTTGTTCTCTGCACCAATCATCACCAAAGGTACCTTGTGCAACATAATGCCATCTTCTTTCAAAGACGAACTGTTATCAGACTGAAACATAACATCATGTATATCAGCAATATCATGAAAAGGTAAATGTAAAAAATCTTATTGTTTAACCATCAACAAAGTCAGATTTTGACTTGCATTAACTAGCCTTTTAAATTGACCTACATGGACTAAAGAAGATTCTAGCTCTTATTCTAGCTCCTGAAGATTCTAGATTCAATTGACCTACATGGAATTATTCTCATGGCGATAGAAGATTTCATTTCTATCATATAAATATGGAATACCCAACACAACACCTGTTATGTCAAGCGGTACTACATCCAGTTCAACCCAATCAACATACTGAGCTGTTACGGCGAAGCGCAACATGCACTCTATTGAGACTTGTAAGTTTGCATCCTTGCATATCCACCCAAGTGGATAAGGCTTTGGATGTGGAATTGTCTCAAGTTTCAATTTTTTGACCAAGTCTTCTGATATGAGATTAGCTTGAGACCCACTATCAAAAAATGTGTCTATCTTTGTGTGGTTTGAGATTATCCTCACATGAAATAGCTCTATCCTCCTCTTTTCATCTTGAGTTTCTTTGTGACAGTTTAATGAGCTAGAACTGGGATTTGATTCTTGTACAACCTCTTTCCCTTTGATGTTCTTTAATACCATGGCGATAATTTTTTTCTCATCACCTGATTCTGACCCTAAGTCCTGTTCAACAGTTGCAACAATTTTTCCCTTTTCTTTGGTTTTGTCGTTGTTTTTATATTTTTCTGGTTTCAGCTCAGGATGAAGCTTCCAACAATGATCTTCATCATGGCTTGTTTTTGAACAGTTCTTGCAAAATTATTTCCCTTTTTCCTTTATGGAATTTGCAACCCTTTTTCTTCCTTTGCTTTTAAAATCACTATCCTCATTCAGGGCATCAAAAGTGTTTTTACCTCTAGCCTCTAAATGCATAGCTTGTACAAAAACTTCGTCTAGACTAGTAGGATTAAACATAAGAATAGTGTGTTGAAGATAACTGTGCAAACCACCTATGTACTTTAACATAGTATCTTGGCTTTGTAAATCTACCCCAAGTAAGAGTGATCTTCTCCTAAATTCTTGGAAATAGTCTTGCATATTTTGTCCCTTAAGCTGTCTAAAGTTTTGCCAGTTCATTATAGCCTTCTGAAGATGAGCAAGAGGATAAAATTGCTTCTTGATTGCAGTAATAAATTTAGTCCATGATAGTGTAAGCTTACCATGTTTCCTGATTTCCTCCTTGGTCTTTGCTTCCCACCATACCAAAGCTGCTCCTTCCATCCTTAATGAGGCTAGCTGAATCTTGGTGTCATCATCATGCGGATTTTGAATCCTTAAATAGACTCCAAATTGTCTGATCCAATTATCAAATTTCTCTATATTCACTTCACCATTAAACATTGGCAATTCAAATTTGACATCAAGCTTTAGAAAAGGATTTTTACCAGTGGTTTTCGACTTATGTGAATGATTTACTGAAGTCAAAGAAGATGATGTTGAGGAAGAGGTTGTCGATGGAGATGAAGGATCACCATTTCCTCCATTCCCTTACTTTGAATGATCTTTACCCTTCTTTCCTCCTGAGGAATCCTCTCCTTCCTTTTGGTTTTTTGACCCTTCTCCAGCAATTCTATCATTTCTTTCTTGATAGAGGATCCTTACCATTTCAGTCATATCCAAGAAAGCTTTCCAAAAAACCCTTTCTTCTTCCTTGAGATCCATTTCTTCATGAGCTTCTTCTTCTCTTGAAGACATGCTTGTAGCTATTTCTAGGACTCTTGGAGGTGGTTCTTTGACCCTTCTTGGTTGTGGATTAGTTTGTGCACTAACCAAGTTTCCTTCACCTCTCTTGATTTTTAACCTAGTAAGCATCAAAACTTGCAAACAAATGACTTAATCTTTGCACAGAACAAATGCTGAGTAAAAAATCTAGCTCAAACCTATGCTCTGATACCAATCTGATCTGAAATGTGAGAACTTGTTATTTCTAATACAGAGATGGACTGTAGGGGCATTTACAGGATATGTCACCTTTAAAGAAAGGATGAGATCCCAAAGCTTGCTGGCCCTTTACAGACTCTGCCTAAAGAAATAATAGAAGTAATCACTAATGATCTGGAAATGAAACTACTTATTTTCTGGTGCAAGGTATTCATTATCAATAAAATTATGTGTGAAAATTGTTTAATGTCTTTTGCAATTAGAACAAAATGCTTTTGGTGAATTTATGAGTCTTTTTGTGTGTAGGAGGCTTATTTCTTTTTACTGTTTAACATCTTTAACTCTGATTAAACACAAAAAATAAATCACAGAATATAACACAACATATGATAAGGCAGTTCACCCCTCCTGGGCTACATCTGCCAGGTCTAAGGCCCCCAGGGCATGTCCTTGCTCTTATTATGCTCAAAATTAGTTATACAGTGTGAAGAAAGCCTAAACAGGAAAAAATAGCTATAGAAATGAGTTTAGAACACTGAAAATAGTAAATATAGGCTTTTTTTTCACCTCCAAAGGTTAACCATAGCCCAATACAACTCCAACACTCCCTAGGCCCTGATGGCTCTCCTAGCTTCTCTGCTGAAAAAGTACCTCAAGATGATCTCTATTGCCTCTACAACATGCACCATTGGCTCTGGAATGCTAAAATTACCCCAAAAAAAAAAAAAAATCGCTCCAAATGGACTCCTCCTCCAAAAGTTATGAGCAAAACCACTTTTTCCCAATTAGGCCTAAAAAACCTCCACCAAATGTGGTGGAACTGCAAATAGCTCCACCATTTTAGGGATCGACGCTATATCTGGATGGACTCTGCCAAAATCTCCACGCGGTTAAGGTTAGCATTAACTGTGAGGGGTGGATGTGGCCACATGGGGAGGTTAGGCTGACGGTTTTGGAACCATAACAATAATTTTTAATGGAACCTGTGCATTTAAATCATGTGAACGCCTCATATAATGGTTGGTTAACCATTTAATCTACCGCGGGTTGATACATGGGCCATCATTCTTGAACTGGGTCGTATGGTGAGGGGGCTGGCCCCCTTTAACTCTCCGCCCAAACACATTTCGACATTCAAATAACACCGCTACCCCATACCTATTAAGAACCAACGGTGTGGTGAGATGGTAAGTCGGGGCGCTGTTTGCCAAGAGGTCGGGGTTCGAATCCGGTGAATGCCAAAATTTTTTTGAACGCGCATTTGTTTGAAGTCCTGGTGGCTACGTGGCGGCCTCTAGGCAGGCCACGTGGTGCCCTTTGATTGGCCCGCACAGAATATTCTACAAAATATTCTGTGGAGTATTCCCAAAATATTCTGTGGAATATTCCTTTTTAAATATTTTTTATCCAAAGTCAAACTAAGTCAAATTGGGATTTTCCCTGAAATTGAGAAACTTCAAAGTTGAATATCTTTCTCATATAGTGTCGGTTTTGAGTGATGTTCACGGCTACAGGATCGTTTTGACGAGACCTTTCCTATCGTTCTAGTTTCAACCAATTTTGAGAAAATAAAATTTTGAGCATTTTATCCAATTAGGACATGATCACCTGATCAACTATTTTTTTCAAAACTCTACACTCGAATAGACCATATTTGACTTGTACTTTGAATGATCGTATCCTCGAGCTTTATGATCTTTTGAGTAAGACTAATATGTCCATATATTTTACATTTGGAATCTATCCCTATCTTTTGTTCTATATTTTACATTTGGAATCTATCCCTATCTTTTGTTCTTCTTTAAAGTCTCTTCAACCTTTCTAACCATGGATTGAGCTATGAAAATTACCATTAGCTACAGAAATTGCACAATTTGGTAGCCATAGAAATATTTCAGTATTTTCATAAAGAAAATCTAGATTATGAGCTACAAATGTTTGATACATTATGTTATAGTTGAGGATGAAAAAAAAAATCTTATAACTTGTAAAGATGTCAAAAACAAGTATGGAATGGATGAAAAGAAGGGATAAGATGTAAAAATTTAGGACAATTCGAGGCTTCAACAAACAATATCATCAAAAATTGCAAGCAACGAGAAAGATACATAGTCATCTGCAAGGGAGGTTGGATATTTAGTTTACAATGATTATTTTGTTATATTAATTTTTTAGAATTAAAATTTTCAATAAGAATACATTTCTCCTTGAAAAAATATTCCATGCCACAAAATGGTCTAAGACCTAAAATTTTGTAGAAACCCTAATACTTTCTCTTAAAAGCCCTAATACTCCCTAGGTTATTCTCATTCTTATATTATCATTCCTACTTTTATCATTACTTTATTATTAAATCCATAACCATTTTATCATAATCTCATACTTCACGTTATAACCATTTGCTATATTTTTGTAAAAAAGGATTTGATATCAAAAGGTCACATCAAAGGTTTTTGAGTATCAAAGTTAGTTTTTGAAAAGAGGAAATACAAGTTAGTTAAGAGATGGAATACTAAACCTAATAATGGCACAATAAATGGGGATGCAATGGAGTTATAACGACTCATTTAGGAGTTTTTACATATTATAAAATTGAAAAACAAATTTTATTAGGATAAAATATCACCTTTCATAGAACCACAACTAGGAAATCAAGCTTCACTGAAAGGAGAAATACCATACCCTCTTTGAAAACTACACTCTATTTTTGAAAACCAAAGTGTGAAAAAAACTATGTTATATTCTACTTAACAAGGGTGATCTCTTGAGGAAAAATTAAATTTAGTAAAATCAAGTGCCAGAGAAGTGGTTCAAAGTTGATTTGGTCTTCATTTGAGGGAAAACTGAGTGATTGTTGAATCCCTGTCTGTAACCGCCCCTCCCAACATTTACCCACTTTTACAATCCCTTCGGGTAAATGTGAAGCATAGTGTTACTATTACATGAGTCGAACTCCAAGTTCTAGTTATGCAAGTGGGGCCGACAAACCAACAACTTTACTGACACCCCTCAAAGACCACAAACCACTCAGAAGGTTGCAAAACACTCAAGGTGGTCAATCCCTAAGATGGATCCCTTTTCCACTAACCTAACACCCCAACTGCACATATAACAAGGAAATAGTGTGATTATAGGTCTCCAACCACATGCATAGGTCCCGAGATCACCTCACTCGGTTCCAAAACCTTCCGACAATCCAAAGCTCAACCATAAATGAATCCCATCGCACCATGGATATCCAGGAAATGATAAGGCAAGGTTGAAACCACTGTCAAACCAGGAAAAAACCATGCCAATGAAAACAAATGAACCAAATAAGTAAATGCATATACCATGCATTCACACCTCAGCTAGGAAATCACACATGCAACCTCTTACCTATAAAATATTCCTGTTGAAGCTGATGATCCAACCTTCTCCTTGCTTTCCTTTTCTTTTCTTCCTTGATTTTCCTCTTGATGCATGATTTATCCTCTTGTAGCTCTCTCTCTCTCTCTTTATCAATTTAACCAATCTAAAATTGACAAAAGCTGTGAATGGTTTCTTTGATGACTCTTTATCATTGATGTATCCATTTTCTTCATTTTCCCTCTAATTTCCTTAGCATGCAAATTTATGTCTCTTCACCTCCATTTTCTCCTATTTTCCTTATTTTCATAAATAAATGCCAATTATTGCCTCTTTTTCTTATCTGATGTATTTTCCAATTTCCATAGCCATAAATAAACCAAAAATGATGCCCATTATAATGTTTTCCCAACATTCAACTTGGAATATGTGTCCCACAACCTTGGCCTCATTTTTCCTTTATTATCCTTTATTACATTTTAATGCGGGGTTGTTACAAAAACCTCCCCATGGGAACATTGTCCTCGGTGTTCTATGACACCTATGACCAACAAATCGCTGAAAACAAAATATATTCCTATGAAACTTTACAACATAACTGGATGTAGTGTTTACAATGACATCCCGCTGAAAACAAAACAAACATACTGCTTATTGGAGCTTTATAACACAACTCATGGCGGTATTTACAACCATACAACCATACATACATACATATATATAAACATATATCAAAAACTCATTTTCTTGAACCAAAAAATAATGAAAGATACAAATCCCACATCTGAGCTGGACCCCTTTTCCATTGATCTAACACCCCAATCGCGTGAACAACAAGGAAAGAGTGTGGTTATAGGCCTCCAAACACACGCATAGGCCCACCTCCATGCGATTATGACCTAATTTCTCATGTTATGTGCCAATGGTTCCGAGATTTGAGCCGCTTTTCAAAGCTAGCCTCTATACCACTGCCCATAACTTCTCGTAACTTTCGAGAATCACATTTTACATTACAAAAATGCTAGACCTTCAAACTTGAAGCTATAACTTGACCTAGAATTCCTAGAACATGATAGAAATTTCTTCAACATATGGTAAACATGTAAGTTACATGCTAGGAATGCATATCTGATCATAAATCTATGCAATTCATTTGAATATCACCAAGAAGGTATAATTCCCTCTCAAGTAGTTACAACCACACTTGTTATTCCATGCATTCATCAACCATTCAAATAATTATCAAATAATGAACAAGAGCCATAACTAGAGCACATCATAGAACCATGCTTATGACCAACATATAACCAGAATAATAACCATGAAAAACAACCATAAAATCCACATAATAGCAAGTACAAGTGCTCATAGATTACAATAGGAAAATAACTCTTATTAAATTATGCAAAATCCAACCAAGTTAGGGACATCCACATACCACCCAACCATAGATTGGGTTGAACCAAATATTTCTTTCATCCAGTAACCCCCATGCCACATTCCAAGCATGAATGTGGGATGTCATGGGATAAACCAAGACATAAACAACCAAGGAATCTAGAGGTTAAACCACCTCCACCCTCAAACTACCATTATCTCACCTAAATTGGTCTTGAGATCACAAAGCCAAACCAAGCTTAGATGCCTCAGATTTTTTTCACCATACCTTGATGAATTTTCTTGTCTCCACCCACCTATTAAGGGCTTCCTGGAGAAAACCATCTCCACACCCAACACTTGGGAATTTTCTTGAGACCACCTCACCTAGTTCTAAAACCTTCTATAAATCCAAAGCTCAACCATAAATGAATCTAATTACACCATGGCTATCTAAGAAATGACAAGGCAAGGCTAAAACCACTATCAAACTATGAAAAACCCATGCCAATGAAAACAAATGAACCAAATAAACAAATGCATGTACCATGCATTAACACCTCAACTAGTTAATTACACATGCAACTTGTTACATACAAAATATTCTTGCTAAAGTCGTTGATCTAAACTTCTCCTTGATTTCCTTGCTTGCTTTTCCTCTGGTTGCTTTCTTTCTCATCTTGGAGCTCTCTCTCTCTTTCTCAATTGACCCAAGATAAAACTGACAAAAGTTGTGCAAAAAATGTGAATTGTTTCTCTGATGCCTTTTTTATCATTGATGTCTCCATTTTCTCCATTTCCTTCATTTTTCCTCTAATTTCCTTAGCATGCAAACATGTGTCTCTTCACCTCCCTTTCCTCCTATTTTCCTTATTTTCATAAATAAATGCCAATTATTTCCTCTTTGCATTTTTCAATGCCTTTTCCAATTTACATAGCAATAAATAAACCAAAAGTGATGTCCACTGTAGTGTTTACCCAACATTCAACTTGGAATACTTGTCCCATGACCTTGGTATTATTTTTCGTTTATTATCCTTTATTACATTTTAACCCAGGGCTATTACACTGCTATATTCTCTATTTTGTTTGAGAGGTTAAGGTTGCAAACATAGTTTTTAAAAGAGTCAAGTGTTATATGTTTTGTGGTCACAAGAAGTAAAAAATTCTCTTTAAAAAATGTGGAAGCAACACCATGAAATTTATCATTTCATTTTCAACACAAGAGAAGGAATATAACACTATCATTATAAGGAAGCTCTATTTTGAAATAGCAAGTAGGATAACTTTGTCATATAGTCGTATATGGAAGAATGTTTTGTTTGAAACATATCATGCCATAATATCATTTAATTCAGCCAAAAAATATATTTTAAATCAAGCCAAAAGCAACACATTTGAGAATCCAATTTCATTGTCCACAAAAGTTATGAAAATGTGTATAATTTTAGCTCAAAAATTCCATGCATACACATAGGCTACAGTCCAATTTTCTTGCAATTGAAGAACAACATATAACTCAAAGAAACATATGATTCAGGTGTGAAATATCATAGTAAAACCATGTAAAATTTTAATGTTTCTATGAGGAAATTGCTTACAGAAGAAGCTACAAGGACACTTGGTAAAGTATTTACAAAAGTATAGAGGTAAGAAATTGTGACAAAACACGTGAATTTGTTTACAACATATATCAAAGCACGTTTGGAAAATGCATTGCATTTTGTTTTCATATGTATGCCAAAAGATAAAACTTAGTTTTTCAAGCCAACAAAATGACAATTTAAGAAATTTGATGTCAAGAACAAACTAAATTGAACACTTAGGAAACCATTCATCACCCGGGAATGATTTTTGTAGTAAATTCTATTCTCAAGAATCAAAATTAGGGTTTAGAAAACCATTTATGGAAAATTGAGAACGAAATTTCCTTCTGAATATTGGAAATTAGGGCTCAAAAGAATGAATTTTCAAATTATGTTGCTTGTAGGGTGTTGGTTAAATTTCTTTTGAGAAAAGGACTCAAAGCCTTGAAAATGATTTGTTGCCCTAAATTGATCGTTTCTGAGTGAAATTAGCGAGTTTAAAAAAATATTTTTAGAATAATTACTATTCAAAACCCATGTATCAAAATAATGGTTTAGATATCAGTGGTCTAGTTATCAAATTTTTGATTATTAGTGTGAATGAAATAAGGAATTTTTGAAATTTTTTACGAGATAAATATTTTAGAGCCTAGATTTATTTCAAATCAGTGGATTTATGTATAGGTAATCATAGGAGAAAGAATTTTGTTCTTATAATTACTATATCAGAGAAATTTCTCAAAGTCATTGTCTTAGAATTGAAAAATATATTTTTCTCTAGAAGTCAAGTATTCCATATTGATTTTTCACATACAATAGATGCAATTACTTTTATTTATGAACTATGATAATAATTCCAATTACGTAGATGTTATTTAGTGCAACAAGATGATAATTAAGCAATTAAACTTCATAAATTTATCCAAATAGACAGTTGAACAATAGAGATCAAAATTCACAAAGAGACAACAAGATTTTAACCTGGGAAAACCTAGTAAGTGGGAAAAATCTAGGAAACCTTTTCCTTAGAGAGTGAATGAAACAAGAGATACATCAAACTCAAACTAACCAATAAGATGAAATCCACAAGATTCCTAATATTCGAAGTCAAAAACTTCCCAAATCACTTCAAGGAGCCTCTCCACTAACTTCTCCAAGTTTGAACTAGGGCTGAATTTTTCCCTCTCCTTTGCCTCAAATTTCAGACCTTTACCATGAAAATTCCAGACCTTTGATCACATGTGCAAGGGGATCAAAAGGATCAACACATGTGAGTGAAATATATCTTCAATTTGGCTTCTTATTATTCTCCAACTCGAGCTTCCTCTTCTTTAAATTGCTTTGCTATGATAGATCATAAACGTACTTAAAGATGTGATGTGAATTATGTTGTGATTGGAGTCAAGTGCTTTCTATGTATACATGTTGAAGGAGGTTGTATGGGTGTATTTTGGTAGGGCTATGTTCAACAATGGGAGTCTAATTTGGGCATCTTGTGGTGTCCAAAATGCAAATTCAAATTTTCATTTTCTCGTTCTTGATAAGGTCACGAAGAAAATGTCTTATGAAATTTCTTTTGAAAATAAAAAAAAAATAATTTTTTTTCATGCAAGCATGCATAACATGCTTCATATAGTTTTTCATTTACAATTATAATTTATATTTCACCATTATACATACAAATTAATATTATGAAGACTGACCATAGCTACAAAATTCAACACTCCCTCTTAGCTAGGGAGGTATTCATAATGACTATCCAAATGTTCTCTGTACATGATCTCTCCAAGGAAAGGTACAATTCATTGATAACATCATCTTATAGGTCAAAACCCTGGAACTACATCAACACCATCATCAATAGGTACCACAAACCAGGTTATAACTCCTAACCAGTGGTGTTGACTCAACTAGACCATGATCTGTTGGGCGCCTCACCTCGTGGTACTCTGACTAGTTCAGGGTTTCCATCACCCATGGTCAAACCCTAGGGATACCCATGTCCCAAATCAAAATGCATCACTCTAGTCTATGATATTGAAAAAGGCACCAAATCCATTGAGTTCCTGAGATTTAGGGACCATTCTCTCCAGAATGTCAGTCCCCAATGCTATCTCACCAAAAGGTTGGGCCATGCTCCTATTGTCACTAACAACCTGAGACATGCCCTTGTTGTCCAACCATCAATAGCATGGTCCATGCTCCTCTCGTTACCAATATTTTAAGCCGTGACCCTATTGATGTCACATTAATAATCCCTCTCACTAATAAAGGGGTTCTCCATAAGTACAAGCTTGTCCCTGATGTTACACCATTTTTTGGTCATCTCACCTTTTATTATTAGATGGACCCAAGTACACCATGTAAGACCAGTTTTACCCCAAGTAAAACTGCTTTCACTATGTTAATTAAGGAAACCCCAAAAGGAATAATTAATTAAACCATAATTTAATTATTATTCCCCGTCATGTTTAACCCAAAAACAAAGAAATTAATGAGATAAACCCATAGTTATCTTATTATTTTCTAGGAATAATTATTTAAATAATATTCCTTGTTAAATATGACCAAATCAACCACTATTAATTAAATAAATCATTATTTATTTGATTATATCTCAACCACTTTCTTAAAAGGATAAATAAATCATTTATTTATTTATTCTTCACTAATCAAGGGATTTTGACCCAAGTCAAAGTCCCTTTCCCTCCAACAAATAATAATAAAATATTCCATAGAGGTGGATCTAGATTTGGTTAACATTATTTTAATCATGCACCAAGATCTAGAATGACCCAACATTTTGTTATAAATAGGAGGGTTTTCCCCATCATTCTTCACCTTTTGTTGCATATTAGATCACTCTGGATCTATACACTTGGTCTCATTTCTGCCATTTTGCTCCCATTGAGCTCTACCTTCTACATTGGGTTTTTCTACATCTACAAGAGAGAGAAAGCTTAGATCTGAAGTGCCGAGGACTACAAAGAACCCATCCCATTGAGGAGATCTGGATACACCTTCTTGTTTCCTCCCAGGTGCCCTGTAATATAAAAATTCATTCAAAAATCGTGTTCTTGTCTTGTCCGTTGGATGCATGGAGCAAACTCTTTACTTTACTGCTTAATGTCTTTCCATTTATAGATCTGTTTGTTGCAGCACTTTAACTACTAATTGCAGATCTGAAGATGTTTTGCAGCCATTATTGTTGTTAGGGCTACTAGTTATGCGTAGCTAAAGTGGTTCTTTTTCGTACACTTCGACGAAGAATTCATACTTAATGCAATGAGTTAAGCTAAAAATGAACCTAAGATGTCACTAATCTAAAACAATTCTGAACTAACAAGTCATTATCAAACTTAAAACAAAATAACTGAGCATGAGTTAAGTGCAATTAAACTCCGGAGTATCCTAACTAGGCTATCATGCATTATTCTATGGAATTATACAGTCTGTTTGTCCATCATGATTGGTATTTTGGACGAGTTTCTTAGAACAATCCTAACTGTACAATTCAGTGCAAATGCAAACATAAAGACTGAAAGCAATGAAAAACTAAGATATCATAGCTATCTCCTACCCATCATTATGATATTTTGGAAAAGCGTTTTAAGAGCAAGAACAGCTATGGTACTTAGTGCAAACACACAACTGAAGCGTTCAAGATCACAATCATGCTTAAGACATTATAAGGATTTTTTGGAAGAGTTTCTTCTTTTGGAAGAGTACTTAGCATAAGTATAACTGTGATGGTGAACAAAAGAGATTGCAATTAAATCCTACAACACTATAGCCATTTCCCATTCATTATCATGATCTTTTGGAAGAGCTTCTTCTTTTGGAAGAGTTTTTAGAACGAGTGTAACTATAGTGGCTAATGAAAACACTATGAATTCAAACTTCAAAAACGTAAAGGCAACTAAGATACTTATCTAAATTACGCAAATAAATCCATACAGGGGGCAGGGGCCCTCTACCACTAGACGGAATCTAACTCCAAATCAAATCAACGCTTTCAAAACAATACTGTCTGCTTCATTAAAGGAGAAATAACTTGAACAAAGCAATCTGCGTCTTCAGAAATGTAGCACAGAATCTAAGCAAAATCTAGAACAAAATCTAGCCTAGCTCTCGATTTCCCAAGTGTTTATATAACAAATGTACATAACAAAACTTGCAACAATTCCAGGATCATTGTCTTTCCTTATCGAAATCACATTAGGACTCTTGAAGTGGCAACGTAAAAAGGAAAAGGACATCTGGACTAAGACAGTCCTATTAGAAGTCTGTCTTCCTAAATGTGTTCCCACGTACCAAAACCATATCCAGAATTCGGTTTTTCCTTCATGGTGAGCAACGAACAATGTAGACATGACGTGGAATATACCCATATGCGGTTTTTCTTGAGAGGCCACCTGGAACATACCCAAACGTGAAGACAGCTGCAGAATTGCCGGTTAGGTATGGAATGTCTGCATTCTGCAGCTAGTTCCGGTCAAAATGCATTACAATGACAAAAATCACAAAAATTAGCAAGTCAGTCATGTTAATCATTCTAAAAGTAATTTTAACTAAATTCATTGATCAATTGGGTCTGGGATAGCAATGGAAAAAGGAAAATGAGGTAAGGTAAGATGAAAGAAAGCACAATCTTGAGGCTCAAGACCATGCAAATATATCAATATATGCTTTTATTTAAATCTAATGCTCATGTCTCAGTTCCATCTAGAACTGGCTCAATGTGTTCACTGCAAAGAAAATATATGGTTTGTTATTAGCCAAATACATCAATGATCCAAACAAATTTTGGTACATGGATCTATTATATCAAATTTAGAATCTTTCAATTTTATCAAATTCGTCACCATAGACTTACATTCCATCATTCCAAACTTCTGAAGGATCTTGATAACATACTTTCCTTTCTTGAGACGAGTTTCAATAGATTTATGCTAGAATTCCAATCCCAAAGAGTAATGCATCAAGCCAAGATATTTCATGTAAAATTCAGAGGCCAACTCCCTCTAACACTGAACAATAAGATGACACCCATGAGGAAATCATAAACATATAGTAGTAGCATCACAATCTCACCCTTCACAACCTTGATATTAAGGTTTGGATTAAAACACTCTTAGAGAAACCAAGTCTCGTCAGATATACCAAGATTTTGGAGCTTGCTTGAGTCCATACAAGACCTTCTTTAAAATGCACACATGAGATTCTCTCCCATGAACCTCAAAACCGTGAGGTTGCTCTATGTACACCTCTTCCTCAATCACACTATTGAGGAAAGCGGTATTTAAATCCATCTGATGTAACTTCCAGCCCATGAATGAAGCAAGAGAAACAAGAGATATAATCACGGTGTATCTTGAAAACAGTTCTAAGGTCTCATCATAGTCTTCTCCCTCTTTCTGGGAGAACCCTTTAGCCACGAATATAGCCTTTTATTTGTCAATGATCCCATCTACTACATGCTTGATCATATATTCCACTTTGAGGTTAAAAAATACTTTCCTTTAGGTATTGGAACAATCTCCCAAACATTTTTCTTCATAATAGAATGGTATTCTTCCATCTTTTCATCCTTCCACACTTTCTCGGTGGCTGCCTCCTTAAAGTTGGAAGGTTCAAGATCAATCAACTTAGTCATTAAAGCTACATAACTATAATACCTCATAGGTCTCTTAGATTCCCTGAAGGTTCCTTGTGTAATTGCAAGTCCTTTTGCATCCAGCAAAATAGATTTCAGCCAAGGTGGTATTTTTCTATTTTTTGGAGCAACCAAGGATCCAACAATTCACAAGGTATCTCTGGAATTTCTTCATGATATTCAAGGTGACTTGAGGATGTGGGAGAACTTGCATCCTATAATTTGTGAGCCACATGATCTTTTGTTTGTCTTTAGTGTCCAAGTGTTCTCTTCTATATTTCCAATAAGTGACATGTTCATCAAAAGTCACATCCTTGCTTACTTCAACTTGTCGTTTCCTTGGAACATAGATCCTATAGGATTTTGATGACTCACTGTATCCAACAAATATCCCCTTCTTTTTGAATGAATCTAACTTGTTTCTCTTATCCTTTGGTACATGTATGAACACTAGAAATTCAAAGATTCTCAGATGTTCAACCTGTGTTTTCTGACTGGTGAATGCTTCTTCGGGAGTCTCATATTCCAGAATTTGGTGAAGACTTCTATTTAGAATGTAGACGGTTTTCCTGGTTGCATATCCCCAAAATAACATTGGTACATCTTAATCATGTATCATTTCCTTAATAGATTATTCAATAGATATATTATTTATTTTAGCCACTCCATTCCATTGAGGATTATTGGGAACTATTAACTGCCTCTTAATACTTGTTTCCTAATAGAAGGAAACAAGTTCCATGGAGGTGTATTCTCCTCCATTATTTGATATTATTCTTGATATTATTCCTTGTCATGTTCTCCCCTTCAGCTTTGAATTCCTGGAACTATATGAAAACTTCATCTTTTGAATTCATAAGATAAATCCAACTCTTATGAGAGAATCCATCGATAAAGTATACATAATATAGAGAACCTCCAAGACATTTCATCGACATAGGAACACATACATGAGAATAGACTAGATCCAGGATCACTTTGGACCTATGTTCACTGGTTGGAAAGGGATTCTTAAAATTATTAATAAGAGCACATCCCTTACACACACTTTCATGGTCTATTTGAAAATTTGGTACACCTAAACTAATTTGTTTCAAATATGGCAAGGGTTTATATTGAAGGTGAGAATATATTCTATGCCATAGCTCACAAGGATTAATATCACTATGTACTAAAACTTGGGAAGTTTGCCCTAGGAGTTTATACAACCTTCCTTCATGAAACCCATTAGCCTTAGAAAAACTTATATTAGAGCCCTTGGCCAACCCAAGGAATTTCCCATCAATGAAGGCTACTCCATCTCCTCTATATTTTAAACATGAAATTGAAACCAAATTATTTTCAAACCTGCAACATATAGTATGTTACTCAAGTGAATGCGTTCACATGTTTCTAGCTCAACAGATGTTGTTCCAATTCCTTTGATAACATAGTTTTTATTGTCTCAAAGCTCCACCTTTTGAGTCAATCTCCTTTCTATCAAACTTTTAATATGATCACAATCTCTTGTCATATGTCTTGAAGCTCCACTCTTGATCAATGATATGTTGTTGTAATATGCAAGATACCTTGCAAGTGTAGAATAGTAGAAGTGGTATTTGTCTCCTTCATCATTAGGTCTCTTGGAATGTTCATCGAATTTTGTCATGGTAGAATGATATTTTCCTAATTTATTCCTATCATTGAATATTTTAGGACATTGGGATTTCAAGTGCCCAAATTTGTTGCAATGGAAACAATGAATTTCTGACATATCTTTCTTCCTTTGAGGATTAGTGTTGGCGAAAAGTCAGGTCTCGCGGACAAGACCCAGGTTCGAGGGTTGTGGCCAACAAGGGGTCCGGTGTAGTCTAGGAACACGACGGCATTTTCACCCCGCTCTTGGAGAGCAGTGCGTCTCACCCGAGGCGTGCCGTGACCACATGCATAAGGGGATGAGATCACTGGTAAGGAATAAACCCGTAACCAAAGAAAGAAAGTGCATCCATTACATATACCAAATTACACATGCAATATCACTTACTAAGTATTCAGACAATCGCAACTTAAAATTTTAAATCAGTGTAAACACATTACAGCACATGAACAACTTATTGAGACATCAATCTTCCCTTATATTATTCTTCTGGCCGAACACAGGATTACATAGCTTTCTCTCTGATAACTCACAAGTCTGATACAGATGGGTTTTAGAACAGAAAGGAAGAACATAGAAAGTAAGAAACCATAGGAAGAACAAGCATGATTCTTCCGCAACTGCCCTGCGCGTCCTTCCCTGTCTCGATCCTCGCGACTTCTCTCATATCCATTCAACCTTCAACCTCTCTCCTTTTTAGCCGGGTGATCGTCATTTATTCACCCGCTCCTCGCGACTGACAGCTTCTCTGTGTCTTCACTCTGGCTTTTCCCAGCTTCTCTTCTGATGTCTGCGTGTTCTACTTTCTGTTTTCTGCTGTGTTTCTTTCATCTGCACTTATCTCTGCTCGATCTCCAGCTATCGAGAGCTTCCGCGCCATCTTGGTAGCTCCGCAACTCCTGGTCGTTGCGGCGCGGTCGCGGCTGCCATGTGTATTTATTCCGCAACTCAAAAAGAGTCAAAGTTCAAAATGTCTTGGCCAAGAGTTCAAAACTTAAACAAAAACAAGGGCCCCAACAGGCCCCGACCACAATTCCTTGACTCGTCCGCGAGTCAATCACAAATAACAGTTTCTACTTCCATTCCCCCGCTGGCTTCCGTGCCCTGCTCTGCTGTTCCTTCTTCCGCCGCCCTTTCCTGCTGTGTTCCGCCACTTGCTGGTTCAAACAAGGGCCCCAACTCCGGGACCCGACGGAGCGCTTCGTCTCTAAGCTCTGTGAAGGCCGCCACTGCTTGCTGCCATTCCTGCATAAGCAGGTCGGCTTCTTGAGAGATTTGGTTGGCGGCGGCTTCGTCTATGGGCGTCGGGGCAGCCCCGAACAGCGTGGCGAGCTGGCCCTCGGCCTTGGCATCCAGCTGGTGCATAGCGTCAGCATGGGTGCGAAGGGGCGGACGAATCTCCCGGATGACGTGCTTGGTCGCTGCTGATTCGGCCTCAGTCAGCTGCATGTGAAGTTCCAGCTCGTCCGACTGGGCGTAGAGCTGATCTAACCTTGCAGGGTCCATGGTCGCCTGAATATCCCGGGCAATCTGTTGCAACTGGGCAGCGATGGGCTGCGTCTTGACAGTTAACGCGAGTGAGCACTCCTGCAAACTGCGCAGAAGGGCAGAAGCCGCGGCTGCAGTGGAATGGAGAGTTGCTTGTAGACTAACTGCCTGCGTCTGTTTGGCAGTTACCTGTCCTGAATGGTCACTGGGTGGATCTGGAAGGGTAGGCCGTGCGGCTAACGCCGCTTGTAACTCCTGGTTCTCCCTGCAAACAATAGTGAAAACTTCCCTGAGGTGATGAGCCTGTAGGGCGATAGTGTCCTCCTCGATTCTGGTGGGAAGTGGAGCATGGTGAGCCCGTGCAGCGGGCCATATGCTGGAGATCGCTTGGATAGCAATGTTGACTTGCTCCTCGAGGTTGGTCTTCTCCCGCAGCAGCTGATTGCGCTGTTCAGTAAGCGCCGTGATCTGATTCCGCTGCTCGGTGCACCGCCACTGTAGCTCGGCGTGAATCTGCTCGGCCTTGAGGGCCGCCCACTGAATGAGCAGATACAGCTGTGCTGGACTCATTTGTTCTGCAGTTGTTGTGCTGGGTGCACCCTGCTCTGGCGTCTGTTCCTGCGAAGATTGGCCCATGGCCGCTGCTCGGCCTGAAGTCTCTGGAGGATGGACCGGCGTCTGCTGCTGCACCGAAGTGGCCATATCAGGCTCCGGCCGGTCCTGCTGCGTGGTCTGCTCTGTGGAAGGGGCGGCCGAATCAGCCCCAACTGTGGCTGGCTGGACAGATATAGTGGGAAGAGGATCCCGGGATGTGGCCACGGGGTCAACCGGTGGTACCACGGCTGCAGTACTGGAGGTGACCTCCGCCCCCGTGGTCACCGCCGAAAAGTTCCCGGATCAAAGAATCTGACACAGTGGCTGAGGAGTTGGACGGATTGGGGGAGGTGGCATGTGGTCGGCTGGTGGAGGGGGCGGTGGATGGAGTGAAGGAGGTGGGAGGGAGATGAAGGTTGAGGAAATCTGCTGGATCAATCAGCGGTTCCTCCGGAATCAAAGTTGCTGTGGGCGGAGTGGCTGGTGGATCATCCTCCGTAAGATCTACCACTGGATCTGTGACCGTAGTGCGGGCCCTTTTGGATGGAGGTGGGTCGGAGGAATCAGGTTCGGGGCCCAGTTCACCCATTGGTGTGATGAGGGGGGTGGCAGAAGTGAACAGGTTAGTGGGAATGGGGGAAATGAGGGGGGCGGTATTGGAGAGACCACGGGACCGATTAATACGAAATTCAGCAAAAGAAGGAAATATAGGGGCACCACTTGAAGCAACCTGAGTTGCCACATTGAGTCTCCGTACCTGGTCGTTGAAATGCTCGACGATGGGGACCAGCGATTCAGGCAGGTCCGGTGCGGTCCCAGCTGCATCTGGTGTTGTCTCCGCCGCAACTTGTGAAGATCCCCCTGCGCCGGTCGCGGCAGGCTGCTGTGCGGCCCTCATCCCCCCAAAATCGTAGCGGATGATTCCGTCGTGGACGTGCTGGACAACCCCCGGCCACGCAGAGACCTCCCTGTGGAAAACATTGTCGTTCAGCTGGAAGCGAAGGGGCGCCATATGAAAGGTGTGGTGCGGTACGCAAGTTGGCCGGATGAAAGTGTGGCTGTGGTTGACTCCAAACCACACCTGTTCACTGTATTCATCCAACAGGTGCCGGGGCACCCGTTGCTGGTAAGTGACCACATCGGTCATCATCCCATACCACGCCCGGAACGCCTCTGCGTTCACCTGCTTGGTGCTGGGATCCATGGACACCTGCCAGGGGGCGTATTTCATCGCCAGAGGCTGGCTTATGGTCGTCTCCACCGGATCCCGGATAGGAGGAAGGTGCCATTTCCACATGGCGAACGCTAAGATCAAGTACCCATAAATAAAACTGGTAGTCCGCTTGTAGTTGTCTTCGCAAGCCGCGAAGAGTTCCTTCAACACAAACGAGCTCCAATTCAACCTGGCTCCCTGGACGCAATGCTCTGCAATGGAAATTGTGTCCAGAGTGCACTCTCCCTTCGTGTAGTGGTGCATGGTCTTGCTAGCGATCAGGTAGCAAGCGAACCGGATTTCTGGTACGTTTATCAAATCTATTTTGGCACCTTTACCACCCCTGCGAGTGCCATACTTGGTGTAGAGGTCCGCGTCAGCCGACTTTCGGGCGCGCTTGGAGGATGTCTGGCTCGCAGTGGAAACATCTGCACCCGTTTGAGATAGCCCCGTAAGCCGATTAATGTCTGCGGCATGTATTGGAATTTCTTCATTAAGCCACAGGGACCCGTTCTGCACCCGACTGAGGAGGAACCGGGTACATTACAGAGCTGGTCCTGTAGTTCCGAAGATGGGAAGACTCCTCAAATTCATCAAAGTCGACTGCTGTAGGCCCCGGAATTCTGAACGCATCCGACTGTTGGAGCTGCTCCCGGGCGTGTAATGGTGTTCCATGTAGATTTGCCAATGGAGGTGAGGAAACTCCGCCGGGTCGGACAAGTTGGCGTCCATACGTGGTGCATTGTCATACTTGCCGACCAGCGACTCTACACGGTGAATTCTGCTATCTAACGCTGGTTCAGGGACTAAGAGGAGAGCTCTCGGCATCTTTGCATGCCGCTGATAGACTTGGACAATTCTTCTGTAACTTCTTTCGGGGTGCTGTGTGCTCTGATACTGCGAATGCTCCGGAGTCGCTGCAACTTCCAAATTGAACTGGTTTGTCATCCTCTTGCTGATAGCCTTCATGCAAATTGGGCCATCTGCTGGCACGCACGGAGTTGATGAGACTCCATAACGGCAATTAATTCTTGCTATCTTTCTGGCCTGCGATAATCGTGCGATCAATCGCAGGCCTGTGTGTAATCTGACAGTTGCTGACGGCGTCATGGGGAGATGGGCGGACTCGACGGCTGAGGGAACTGCGGGTGATGGCAAATGATTACGGTATGATTACTGTCTATTAAGGGAATTTATGACCAAATCTGAGTGATCCTACGGACTGACAAAAGGACTGACGGAAATGACCTGGACTGACACTGGCACAAGGATGGATCCTACGTGCCCGACACGCTGGACTGGCGCGGTGACAGGCTAGACTTGCGCTGCGACACGCTGGACTGGCCAGCCCCGACCACAGTCGGTTGTGGTATGGTTACCGCAACTGACTGTTTACTTGAATGATTGCAAATGAACGGAAAAGACTACCTACGCTCATCCCGGTTGCGAGAGAGTTATTCAACTACGCTACTCTACGGGTTCTCTCGGTTGCGAGAGTTATTAATGAAAAGTGAGAAGGTACCTACTCCTGGTAGGGTTTCAGGCGTGCGCCATTCACCCACCCAGGAAGAACTGTACCGTCCAGCTGTGCCAGCCGAACGGCGCCTGAGTCGCGGATCTCGATGACAAAATACGGTCCCAACCAGTGCATCTGGAGCTTGCCTGGAAATTTCTGGAACCGGCTGTCGTACAAAATAACTTTGCCGCCAACTTGGAAAGCCTTAGTTTTGATGTGGCGGTCGTGCCACGCTTTCTGCCGGGCCTTCTCAACCCTCTGGTGGAATTCTGCGAGGAATCGAGCCTCATCTAGCTCCTGTAGCTCCTGGAGGCGTTCCCGAAGTGACGCCTCTTCTGAGAAGTGAAGGGACGTTGCGATCAAAAGGTTGGGTACGGTGAACTCGGCGGGAATCACAGCTTCCCGGCCATACACCAGCTGGAATGGTGTCTGGTTGGTCAAACGTTTTACCGTGGTCCGGTAAGCCCATAATGTCGCTGGTATCCGCTCGTCCCAATCGTCCCGCTGAGCATTGCAAATTTTAGTCAAGCCCTTTTCAAGAATCTTATTGAAGGCTTCCACCGTACCATTGGCCTGCGGGTGGTATGGGCTGATTTTGTGATGCTGAATCATAAATGTGTCCAATAGTGACTTGACTGTGGCATTAATGAAATGCGTACCCTGATCGCTGGTCAAGCTCCGTGGGCAGCCAAAGCGGCTGATGATGTGTTCAAAGATGAACCGAGCAGCAGTCTCTGCCGAGCAGTCACGTACGGCTGCTGCCTCAGCCCACCGTGTGAGGTAATCCGTCGCGGTAATGATGTACCGGGCTTTGGAATGGCGAGCGATTGGTGCGATGGGGCCTACGAAATCAACAGCCCATTTTTCGAACGGCCGCAACACATGCACCGGGTGTAGCGGAAGCTCGTCCCTGTGCGAAGGCCTTCCCGTCCGCTGGCAAACATCGCAACGCTTCACATAGGATTTACAATCTACATGTACCGTCGGCCACCACAGGCCAGCTTGAAGCACCTTCCTTGCAGTAGGTTTTGCACCCCCATGCCCTCCCGCAACACCACTGTGACATTCCCACATCACTGCTTCCCGTTCATGGTCAAGAACGCACCTGCGCAACACCTCGTCCAGCCCCAATTTGTACAGCTGCCCCGCAATCAATTGGTAGTCGGCCGCCCGGACAACAAGGTGGAGTTTCTAAAGCGGGGTGTAATCCTCAGGGCACTGTCCCGTGGTCAGATACGTGGCAATGTCAGCCAGGTAATCTGGTACTGCTTCAACTCGGAAGAGGTCAGCATCCGGAAGCTGATCGTCCAACGGGCCTTCGTTCTCTCCTGTCTCCAACCTGGACAAGTGATCGGGACCAACATTCAGCCTACCAAGCTTGACAATCACCTCAAACGTGAACTCCTGAAAAAGTATAAGCCATCGACAGATTCTTCCTTCCAACACATGCTTATTTACCAGATATTTCAATGCAGAATGGTCCGTGAAAAATGTAAATTTTCCGCCCAGAAGATAGTGGCGGAACTTCTGGAGAGAGTACACCATCGCCAACGCCTCCCGCTCGGTCGTGGTGTAATTATTCTCCGCATTCGATAACCGTCGGCTGGCAAAGTATACAGGGTGGTCAACTGTCGTTTCCTCGGGTTGCGCCAACACAGCGCCAAGTGCAATTCCAAACGCATCAATATGCACATGGAACTGCTTATCCCAGTCGGGGTGAACAAGTATGGGTGCCGTCGCCAACTTCTCCTTCAATGTGTCGAGTGCCCTCCTGCACTCCGCCGTCCACTCAAATGCTTCTGACTTCCGCAACAGTTTCTCCAGAGGGGCAGTGATTTTGGCGTAGTTGCGGATAAACCGCCTGTAGTATCCTGTGTGCTCGAGCAGTGCCCGCAACTGCTTCACGTTCTCGGGGGCTTCCATGTGGACGATGACCGCGACCTTGGCAGGATCAACGCAGATCCCTTGCTTGCACACCACGTGACCCAAGAGTGTGCCGAATGGTACTGCAAAAATACATTTCTTCAAGTTCAAAGAAATCTGCAGCTTGCGACACCGGTCGAACATAACACGCAACAGGGAGGCGTGTTTCTCCAGCAGGCTGTAAACAGTCCAATCATCCATATAGACTTCCAGGAACTTGTGAATGTACTCCCGGAAAGCAGCAATGACAATCCGGGAAAACACCGCCGGGGCGTTCTTCAGACCAAACGGCATAACGTGGTATGCGAATGATCCCCACTCAGTGGTGAATGTCGTCTTTTCTTTGTCCTCCTTGGCGATGCGCACCTGATGGTAGCCTGAAAACCCATCAGTGAAGGAATAAGCTTCGTTTCCCACGACATGATCTAGAACTTCATCACTGAAGGGAGTGGGAAACGGGTCATGGATACAAGCATTATTCAAGCTCCGGTAGTCTACACAGACCCGGATCTCCGCTTTGTCCTTCTTGTTCTGGATGACAATGGGGCTTACCCACTCGGCTTCTTCTACTGGAAAGATGAGACCTGCAGCCAGCATCTTGTCAATCTCCATCTTAACTTTCTCTTTGATACGTGGATTCAACCGGTAGGGTCGGTGCTTCACCAGCCTGGCTCCCGGTTTCAGTGTGATGCGCATCTCGCCCAAATCCCCTTTGATCCCCTTCAGGTCCGCAACTGATGACGGAAATAAATCTTCATACTCCCGAAGGAGGCTGAAAATTTCTCTTGTCGTCTCCTCGTCCCAGTAATCTCCCACTGTTGCCAGCTTAGGTTTCTCCTCCGTTCCAATGTTCAGCTTCTTTGTCTTTAGTGGCTGCAAATGGACTCCTTCTGTCGTCGGCTCGTCGCGGATGCTCTGCTCGCCCTCCTTTTCGTCGAAATAGAGATGCCTAAGGTCCTCCAAACTATCATCCTCCGGATCGCCGTCAATTCGTTGGCAAACCAATTCGCGCGTGACCCCGGAGCGTGACGCCATCGGGCCCTCATCGGGCTCAGGATGGCGGAAAAACAGAACCTCCTTGACGGCTTGTAGGGCCTGAGATTCCTGCGCCGTCTCCCCTTCGAACGAGAAGCTCTGGACGAACTTTTCCGCGACTGCTTGCCAGGAGCGGGTTCCCCGTTTCCGCTCTTCCTCCAGGTACCAGGCCTGGGGAATTGTACCCAGGGAGTGGACAAACCTGTGGACCCAAAACTCCTCAGGGTACCTGGCCCTACGCCACTGTTCCTCGCACGCCCGCAAATGCTGTCGCGGGTCGGAAGCTCCGTGATGTTTAAGTGTAATGCAGGGCCCTTCATTCTCTTTGAAGCGTGCCCGCAGAGCCTCCGCCACACACTCCCATCGCAACAGAGTGTTGCGGTGATTGTTCCACCATCGTCCCGATGTTGACTTCAAGGCCACATCCAAAAGTGGTATCCGGCTTTCCTCTGGGACCCGGTCTTCCACCTTGGCAATAAAAGTATTCACTGCTTGCATGTTTGATAATGTGGGGTATCCGCGGATCTCAGTCCCTACCCACCGGACTTGAGCAATGGAGGCACATCTCCGCGTGGTGGTCTCATACCCTCCTTGCTGCCAGTCTTCCCACGCAAGCTCGGATCCGAGCTCCGAGCTCTGCACACTCCGTCAACTGATAGAGCCTGTTGCGGTCGGGTTAATATAATCGTCCCGCCTCCCTGCAGTCATCTGATAGAGATGGTCCATCATCTGAGCATCCTCCCGACTGTCCACCGGTTCTGTATATTGCGGACCCTGATACGGGTCGAGAGGCTGAGTAACCCGTACCTCCCCATCCTCAAAAATCATCAGCTCCTTCTTAAGGTCGATGATGGCATAATTCTCAAAAGCCCAATCAATGCCGAGTAAAGCAGGATAGGGATCCTTATCGCCCATGATATCGATAACCTCAAAATCGGCGTATGTCTTCACGCCCGCAACGTCGACCTCGACTCCTTCGAGTCGGCTGATTGGAAAAATGCAGTATTGGTTCGCCATCCTGAGTTGGATTGGGGAATAGGCGAGCCGTGGCTTTCCAAGAGCCTCCCATGTCTTTCGTGGCAATATATTGACGTCGGACCCCAAGTCCAACATGGTGTCGCTGATTTGGAAACCTGCGACCTGCGTGTTAAGCCGGAATTCTTTGCCTGTTCGTTGCTTGTTCCACTTGACACGTTGCACGTATTGAGGGACATATTGAGGGCTAGCGTCCGCCGGATCTCTAGGTTCTGCGCGCCTCTGCAGTGCTCCGTCCAAAGCATGCTTGAGCTGCTGCCGCAGCACAGCGTCATCGACAATCCTGAGAAATAGCCGGAGCCAATCCTCGACCACAGTGTCTGCGACGTTCTTCACACCGGATTCCGCCCGCCTGGGCTCCTCCAACCCTCCCTCGTTCCGCAACTGGGTGAATGCCTCAACCGCCTCCTGAAAATACTTCTTCTGGACTTCGGGCCGGATCAACTTCTTTGGGGATGCCGGCCGAACCACTCGTGCTGGCTCCTTCTCGTGGGCATCCTCGCCCGTCTTCTTTCCGCCCCTTGTTACTATCGCAACGTTCTGCATGTCGGGGGTTGCGGCGCTGCGCGGTTCTGAGTTTATCAGATTCGCTCCCCTCTGCCTCACCCGTTCTTCCCACTTCTTGATGAGCTCCGGACAGTATTCTGTAGCATGGGCGTTGACCCGGCACTGGGAACACCAGGGTCGTCGCGGAAGGGGACATTCTCGAGCCACATGACCCTCCTGGTCACAGTTGTAGCATTTTACCGGACCGCGTCCGCCTGTTCGGCCTCCCCGCATGCCGCCACCTCTTCCCCTTGGAGCCTCGTTCACCCTGTACGAGGGACGATCCAATCGATCCGCAAGTACGTCAAGCGCCCTGCACTGCTCAGTGTTGTGGGTCGTAGACACACAGAATTCGCAGTATACATTATTCGGGACCGTGGAGTACTTCTGTAATATCGGGCACATCCGAGGAGGGTGCCCTATCGTCCGGCAAATCTCACAGTACTCCGTGGTGGAGGACCCCGGTTGCGGTTGGAACGCCGCAAAGGCCTGTTGCGGCTGGTAGACTCCCTGCGGGTTCATCCCCGCACCACCCCCTGGTGGTGGACCTCCCTGTATAGCTGCGACCGAGGGTCCTGCTCCTGCGCCGCGCAACCGAGGACATTCGGTTGCGACGTGGCCCTCGACCAGACAATGTGTACACCAAACATTCGGTCGCGCTGGCCTCACTGGCTGAAGTTCCTTGAGCTTTTCGGTCAAGCTGGCGATCTGGTGTTGCAACCCTACCAAAGAAGGGTCTTGCGGGCCCACCACCCCCCGATATTCCTGGGGGTAGCCTGCCATGGCTTCAATCTTCATGGCTTGCTCCAAAGCGTCCTGCAGATTATCAATCTTCTGCTGAGTGAGGGGAGTTCGTGTCAAGGGGAGCAGAGCCTTGATGAACCAGTCCCTCTGGTGGTTTGGATCGATCGGGTAGCTCAGTTTCCCGATCGCGTCCTTGAATCGCCGCATCAACTCCCACGCGGTCTCACCTTCCTTCTGTTTAATTTCCCACAGCTCGGACAGGCCCTGCTGGTCTGTCTGGGGAAGCTTGAATTCGCGGACAAAATCCCGCTTCACGTCCGCAATTACCGGGTTAGGGTGCGCCTAGGACCACTTGATGAACCAACGCAGAGCTCTCTCTCTGAGCGTTGTTTGAAACTCTATTAACTTCCCTGCATCCGGCGTCTGTCGAGCCCTCCAGATGGCTTCGCATAGATACCAGTGTTGTTCTACGTCGTCGTTGCCACGGCTAGAGAACTCTGGGTACCGGGTGAAAGATCCAGCCATGTGTGCTTGCGGAGAATTAACCAGGATAAAATCTCCCGGTCCTGGTTGCGTAACGGTCCCTCTAGGGAAATTACTACTACTAGCAACGCTGCTGCTACTGGGCGTTACCGACGCCGCTGAACTACTATATGACTGACTTAATGCTTGTAACTGAATAAAAATATTTCTTAAAGGTTGATAAAGTACCAGGGGAAGGTCGGGATCCTGGCCATGTGGAAAGCGGGACGTAGGGCTGCCTGGAGGGGTGGGTGCCATCTGATCCTGGAACATCTACTGCATCACGCCGTGCCATTCGTCATCAGAAGTTTCTTCGGGCTGCATCTTTCCATTATCTTCGCTAGTCGTTACTTCTCTTTCTCGCGTCGCTGGGCTCCCATGCACCCACCGTACGTCCGCTGCCGTCTCGTCTCCTGTCCGGGTATCCAAACCCATGGGTCTTGTCTTCTGAGGCGCCTCCTTCTGATTTTTCCTCTCGATCTCCCTTCTCTTCAAATCTCTCATTACCCTTCTTCGCCACCTATCGGCGATCTGTGCCCGCCGATGCGCACGTGACTCCCGCAACTTGCATGCGGCCTCAACGTCCATCCCCCGCTCCCCACTCTTACTGTCTACACAGCATCGGTCCCCTCAATCCTTCCCCCAGTACGGAAGGCTTACGCTTCCATACTCGTTTTGTGGAATTCAATCAACCCTTCGTCCACCATCAGGGCTTTGATCCACAGCGGGATCTCCTTCAATAGCTTCCCCCTTAGCCCCGAGTGAAAAACAACCTCGGCCTTCAAAAAGGATTGGTAACACTCAGCAGCAAACTCCACAGCGTATCCTTCCAACGTGGTCCTTACCCAAAAATCCACTGCGCGGGTTAGTTCAGTATCTACCCGATGCAGTGCTACCAGGTCTTCGTGCGCCCACCTGCGGTTTATCTTCCGCGAACCTTCTTGGGGCACCGTCGCTCGTAACCTTCGCAACCAGTTGTAAAGGTCCGTAGGGAACCTTCCCCAGAAAATTTCGTACGTATCGCTAGCTGAGTCAGAGAAAAGAACAAGCTCCCTGATCGCCGCCTCCTTTTTCTTGATCAGCTCCGCTTGCTGAGTAATGAAATGGTCAAGATGATCATCCCACCATCGCCGTTTTGCTCCTTCAAAAATCCTCGAGACCATGATCTAGATCCCCTCAGAACATGCAGGTCCCGGCAACGGAACCATTTGTTGGCGAAAAGTCAGGTCTCGCGGACAAGACCCAGGTTCGAGGGTTGTGGCCAACAAGGGGTCCGGTGTAGTCTAGGAACACGCCAGCATTTTCACCCCGCTCTTGGAGAGCAGTGCGTCTCACCCGAGGCGTGCCGCGACCACATGCATAAGGGGATGAGATCACTGGTAAGGAATAAACCCGTAACCAAAGAAAGAAAGTGCATCCATTACATATACCAAATTACACATGCAAGATCACTTACTAAGTATTCAGACAGTCGCAACTTAAAATTTTAAATCAGTGTAAACACATTACAACACATGAACAACTTATTGAGACAGCAATCTTCCCTTATATTATTCTTCTGGCCGAACACAGGATTACATAGCTTTCTCTCTGATAACTCACAAGTCTGATACAGATGGGTTTTAGAACAGAAAGGAAGAACATAGAAAGTAAGAAACCATAGGAAGAACAAGCATGATTCTTCCGCAGCTGCCCTGCGCGTCCTTCCCTATCTCGATCCTCGCGACTTCTCTCGTATCCATTCAACCTTCAACCTCTCTCCTTTTCAGCCGGGTGATCGTCATTTATTCACCCGCTCCTCGCGACTGATAGCTTCTCTGTGTCTTCACTCTGGCTTTTCCCAGCTTCTCTTCTGATGTCTGCGTGTTCTACTTTCTGTTTTCTGCTATGTTTCTTTCATCTGCACTTATCTCTGCTCGATCTCCAGCTATTGAGAGCTTCCGCGCCATCTTGGTAGCTCCGCAACTCCTGGTTGTTGCGGCGCGGTCGCGGCTGCCATGTGTATTTATTCCGCAACTCAAAAAGAGTAAAAGTTCAAAATGTCTTGGCCAAGAGTTCAAAACTTAAACAAAAACAAGGGCCCCAATAATTAGGTATTTTTTCAGAATCCCTCTTCTTTTTTTGAAAATAAAACTTCTTTCTTCCTACAAATTTCTATGAAAAAGATGCATATGCTTGAGAATATTATTCTTCTTGAGAATTTATTATTTTAGAAATAACTCTTGATTCTTCTTGAGAACAAGTTTCTTGCAATTATTCCAAACTTGGAGCTTCCTTTCGACTGCTTATACCTATTGCAAACAAATTCCATAATAGTGGTATACATTGAGTGTTGAAGTCACAATTTCTTTGTCAGAGACAATTTCATCAATAGCTTTTAGTTGATCTCTTAGTTGAGAAATACTCACAAAGTATGAAGTCATTGTATCATTATTTTTCATTCTGGTATTACAAAGCTCATTTCCCAAACTTATGACTTGGCCAATATTGTTGATGGTATACAAATAATTTAGAGCATTATACATCTTCTTTGAAGTATCAAACATTGAGATGTATGTAATTAGATGATCCTTGACGGAGTATAAAATAATGCTCATGGTAGTGATGCCATCTTTCTTGTACTTCTTCTTTCCTAATTCATTTATAGGTTCAATCACTTTTCCTTACATAATTTCAAAAATATCTTCCCTTAGGTTGATTCTTGTCTGCCAAGCTCTAAAGTTAGTAGCCCCTTCTAACTTATTCTTTGATTTCACAGTAGAAGACATGGATGCAACTTGATTATAGATATATGGTTTCTTCAAAGTGATGTCAAGATAAAAATTCTTCAAGAGTGATCTTTGTGCTCTTTCTGTTGAAGTCCAACAAGAAATTGCAGCACACACACTAGTGTGGGACCAATATGTCCTAGCAATACATTAGTGTGATGGCCAAATTAATTAATTAATTTGGTGCAGTGTCTAGTTTAATTTTCCCTTAATTAAATTGGAGAATAAAATGTAATATTATCTCATGATCAATTATAACAATTAACTGAGTGTGATAAACTTAGTTAGCTCATGTATTTCGAGTTGAGGGTGGTTGATGAGGCATGCCGAGTAATTCTATTAGTTATGGAGTTCGAATTGCAGTTGGTGCATTAGTTTAATGCATGTGTAATCAATTAACTCAGTTAGGTGAGTTAGAGTTAGTTGAACTAGTTGTAACTATTTGTTGCACTAGTGAGAGATCAAGTGAATTAAATATGATTTAATTCACGATAAGTGATATGCCATGCAAATGATGATTTACTATTAATAGCTACATGCATGTCAGTTCCCGTGGAGACCCATTTGAGACAAAGGTTAAAGGGAGGTTAACTACCAGTTGTGTGATTAGTAGGTTTCCTGCATGCAACCAGACATCTATTAGAGTGCCCATGATCCTTGCGCAGTTTTGGAAGGCCAAAGTTCCTAAAGAATAGGGATTGCATTCATCCGGAATGGTGCAAGCAAGACATGTTTTTTAGAGGCTGATAATTGGCTAAATGTTGGCCAGTTTTGTCCAGGACAGTGTGAGACAGTTGTGAGAGTGCAAGAGACTCTTGTGAGAAGAGTGCATTGTAATTGTTTCAGGATTCCAGGGTTAATATACAATAGAAGATAGAGGGGTTTTGAGCAGCAAGCTTTCCCTAGGAAATTGTCTGTGTTGTGGTTTGATTTGATTCTTTCTTTGCTTCATGTGATTGGCGACTGTGTTTAATTTCTGCAATTGATTTGTAGAAGGATTTGATATCTAGCTTTAGTGCATTGTTAGATCAGATTGAATCCATTGATATACATATGGTTGTATAATTTATACATGGTATCAGAGCACAGGAAATCACTATAGTGAAGGAAAAGTCGAGTTTGTGACTGAATAGAATTCGAATTTTCAAAAGACATTCTTGGTGCGACAGACAATTTAGGATCGAAATGGCTTTCAATGGCTTGAGATTGGAGTATGCACTTGAGGGCAGCCTTAACTATATTGTTTGGAAAGACAAGATGGAGGAAGTACTGGAGGAAAATGGGTTGAAATAATTAATTGACAATGATGTTCCCAAACTCGTAGTAGCAAATGCTGCAAATCTTGATGCTTGGAAAAATAAGGCCGCAAAGGTGAGAAGGATATTGTTGGAGGGAGTACGAGACCACATTGTCTCAAGTATCCATGGAAAACCAGCACCATATGTAATGTGGAAAGCTTTGACAGATCTATTTCAGAGCAGAAGTGATCATAGTAATTTGGCACTGAAGGATAAACTCAGGAAAATCAAAATGGAGAAAGGTGACACCATGCCGAAATATTTAACAAAGTTTTTCCAATGTCGGGATGAGCTTGGGAGCATCGGCATTACTATCACTGATGATGACTTGGTGAGCCTAGCTCTTCTAGGACTTCCCAAGAGTTGGCATAGTTATCAGGACTCTATCAATGGAAGGGAAAAGCTGCCAGATTGGGAACGACTGTGGTCGGATTTGGTGCAATAAGAATTTAGGAGGAATACTAGGGATGGATATTCATCTAAGAATGATGATGAAGAAGATTGTGCTTTGGATGCCAAGGTAAATAAGGGGAAAGGAAATAAATTCCACTCCAAATATGAGTCCGGTAAATATGGCAAGTAGCGCGACATGTCCAGAGTGAAGTGTTTTCACTGTCAGGAGCATGGACATTATGACACTAATTGTCCACAAAATAAGAAGAACAATAAGGCTTCAGGATCTACAACTGGTGAGGCTCTAGCCTCGTAATTTGAGCTTAAATTCTCGCTCATTGCATGCATGGTGTCAAGTGTAATGCGATCGCTGTGGTACTCGGATAGTGGTGCATCCTTTCACATGACGAGAGACAAAGAACTTTTCAATAGCTTGGAGGAGAAGGACCTCCAAATGCATATCGAGATGGGTGATGACAGGCGATACAGTTCTACTAGGATTGGTACAGTTACCTTCCAGAGACAGTAAGGTAAAACATTTCAATTAAAAGATGTAATGCATGTACCAGGCTTGAAGAAAAATTTGGCCTTAGTTGCAATGTTGAAGGATAGAGGCTATGATGTTGTTTTCAGTGAGGGAAAAGCTTTCCTGAGACACAAAACAATATGAAAAGCCAAGAATATTGGGATTTGAGTTAATAATATCTACAAACTTGATGTATATGGATGCACAACATTGATGGGTAAGGCGGAAAAAGTGGTGAGCTGGAATGAGAGTGCGTTATGGCACATGAAATTAGGCCATCTACACCACGGAGCCTTGAAGGTCATGAAAAATATTTCTATGGGTATTCCCAAGGGTACTCTTGCACAGTTAGACACATGTAAGGGACGTATAATGGGGAAGGATGAAAAGGCCACTTTTCATGAGAAGGAGAACCGAGCCTCAAAGATCCTTAAGAGAGTTCACTCAGACGTGTGTGGAACATTCTTTACTCGTTCGACAACAAAGCATAAGTAATATGTGATATTTGTTGATGAATTTTCTCAAAAGTGCTGGATCTAATTCATGCAGAAGAAAGATCAGACGTTCTCAAAATTTCTTGAGTTCAAAGCACTGGTGGAGAAAGACACGAAGAATCATGTGAAGGCACTTAGGAGAAACAATGGTGGTGAGTACATCTCCAATGAATTCAAGAACTTCTGCATAAAATAAGGAATTCAAAGAGAATTAATTGCGCCTCATAACCCATAGCAGAATGGGGTCGCAGAAAGAAAGAACAAAACAATTGTGTGCATAGCACAAGCAATGTTGCCTGATCAGGGCCTACCATTGCATCTATGGGTGGAGGCATGCAACACAACGATATTTGTGAAAAACCATTTTCCTCATTGGATACTTGGCATGAGTACACCAGAAGAGGCTTTTACTGGTAAGAAACCTGACGTGCAACATTTTAAGATTTTTGGCTCATCCGTTTATGTGCATGTGACCAAATATGCCAGGAAGAAGCTAGAACCAACATCTAAGGTTGGGATATTTTTGGGGTACACTGAAACTCCCCACAACTATTGGGTGTATTTTCCAAACAACTAAATTACTGTTGTGCGACATGATATAAAATTTTATGAAGAGAAAGCCATGCATTTGTCCCTTCAGAGGGAGCTGGATTTGCATGCAGAGGAGGAACTCTTAGTTCCAAAGAATGAACCTCAAGATGTGGAGCAACCACATGCGGAGGATCATGGAGTGGAAGAAAACACTCATGCAGATCCATCCACTAGAAATGGTAGAAGGCGCACCACAAAAGCTGATAGATTGAGACTTGATGCAAAAGAGAATGTAGGAGCCCCTACTTCATTGCACAAACAGAGACAGTCTCCAGACAAGTTTAATGGATACATGGATATTATGAGCGAGTGTATTGTGATAGAAACATATTCCTTTTAGGAAGTAGTGCTGCAACCAATTTGGGTTGATGCTATGGTATAGGAGTATGAATCCATCGTCAAGAACAATGCATGGGAGATTGTCCCAAAATCGGTTGGAAAATCAGTTGTTGGATCTAGGTAGATCTATAAGGTGAAGCAAGCTGCTGATGGGAGTGTGGAGAAGTAAAAGGCTAGATTTGTGTCTCTGGGATTCTCACAAGTTGAGGGGATCAACTATGAAGAGACTTTCACACCAGTCACGAGGTACTCTTCAATTAGATCTATCCTTGCACTCTCAACGCAGATGGGGTGGTGCATTCATCAGATGGATGTGAAAACTGCGTTTCTCAATGGAGTTATTGAGGAAGAAGTGTACAAGGAGAAGCCATAAGTTTTCGAGATCTTTGACAATGAGTCACATGTGTGCCAACTCAAGAAAGCACTGTATGGGCTGAAGCAAGCACCTCGTGCTTGGTACACTCGGATTGACAACTATTTCACCGGGCTGGGTTTCACCAAAATTGAAACTAATGCAAGCCTGTACTAGATTGTGGTTCATGGTAAGCTCTTGATTATCGTAATTTATGTTGATGCTCTAATTTTTACAAGTGATGAGCAGCTGATAAACTCATGCAAGGAGGATCTTGCAAGGGAGTTCGAAATGAAGGACATGGGACTCCTTCACTATTTCCTTGGTTTGAAAATATGGCAGTGGGATGGTGAACTTTTTGTTTCTCAAGGCAAGTATGCCAAAGAGATACTGGGTAAGTTTCACATGGAGAGTTGTAAACCCATGGACACTCCTCTTCCAAGAAATTGGAGGAAATAGGATGCTACTTCTGGAGAAGTAGTGGATGCTACTGTCTACAGGCAGCTATTAGGTTCACTAATGTACTTGGTGAATACCAGACTAGACATTTGCTACGCAGTTAACCAACTGAGTCAAGCTATGGTTAAGCTGACCAAGCTATTTTAGAAGGAGGGGAAGAATGTCTTGAGATATCTTAGGGGCACTACAGAGTATGGATTATGGTACAGATGGACAGAGGGGGTGAAGCTTCAAGGCTTCGTGGATGCAGGTTGGGCAGGCATTCCATCAGACAGAAAGAGCACATCGGGAGGGATCTTCAGCATAGGATAGACAACAGTTTCTTGGTACAACAGGAAGCAGCGATCCGTGGCGCTTAGTTCAGCCGAGGCATAGTACATCAGCGCAAGTCAAGCTACATGTGAGGCCATATGGATGAGAAAGATCCTGGTTGGTTTGTTTGGTTCTTAGATGGATCCGACAGTGATACATTGTGATAACCAGAGTTGCATTAAACTCTCGGTTAATCTGGTGTTTCATGATAGGTCCAAGCACATAGACATCCGACACCACCATATCAAAGATTGTGTTCAGAGGTGCATTATGTTACTTCAGTACATTCCCACGGAAGATCAAGATGCATATATTCTGACGAAGGTGCTCACCAGGAGCAAATTCGAATTCCATAGAGGTAGGATCGGGGCAGAAAATAATCCCTTTCTTGTTGAGAGGGAGTGTTTAAGTCAAACAAGAAGTTGCAGCACACACAATAGTGTGGGACCAATAGGTCCTAGCGATACATTAGTGTGATGGAAAAATTAATTAATTAATTTTGCACAGTGTCTAATTTAATTTTGGCTTAATTAAATTGGACAATAAAATGTAATCTTATCTAATGATCACTTGTAATAGTTAACAGAGTGTGCTAAACTCATTAGCTCATGTATTTCGAGTTGAGGTTGGTTGGTGAGGCATGCAGAGTAATTCTATTAGTTATGGAGTTCGAACTATAGTTGGTGCATTAGTTTAATGCATGTGTAATTAGTTAACTTAGTTAGGTGAGTTAGAGTCAGTTGAACTAGTTGTAACAATTTGTTGCACTAGTGAGGGATCAAGTGAATTAAATATTATTTAATTCACAATCAGTGATATGCCATGCAACTGATGATTTACTATTAATAGCTGCATGCATGTTAGTTCTAGTGGAGACCCAGTTGAGACAAAGGTTAAAGGGAGGTTAACTATCAGTTGTGTGATTAGTAGGTTGCCTGCATGCAACAGACATGCATTGGAGTGTCCGTGATCATTGCACAATTTTTGAAGGCCAAAATTCCTAAAGAATAGGGATTGAATTCAATAGGAATTGCACAAGAAAGAGAGGCTATTTAGAGGTTGAGAATTGGCTAAGTGTTGGCCAGTTTTGTCCAGGACAGTGTGAGACAGTTGTGAGAGTGCAGGAGAATATTGTGAGAAGAGTGCATTGTAATTATTTCATAATTCCATGGTTAATATACAATAGAAGATAGAGGGGTTTTGAGTAGCAAGATTTCCCCAGGAAATTATCTGTGTTGTGGTTTGATTTGATTCTTTCTTTACTTCATGTGATTGGCGATTGTGTTTAATTTGCACAATTGATTTGTAGAAGGATTCAGTATCTAGATTTAGTACATTGTTAGATCGGATTGAATCCATTGATATACATATGGTTGTATAATTTCTACACTTTCCTTCACCAAAGCTCTGATACAATGTCAAATTTTCAACTACAATAGATACAAGTACTTTTATTTATGAACTATGATAATTACTTGTAATGATGTAGTTGTTATTTAGTGCAACAAAATGATCATTAAGTAATTATACTTTAAAAATTCAGTGAAACAGATAGTAGAAAAATAGAGATCACAATGCACAAAGAGACAACAAGATTTTACCTCAGGAAAACCCACTAAGGGGGGAAACCCAACCAAAAATTTCCTTAGAGAATCAATGTAACAAGATATACATCAAATTAAAACTAACCAACAATATTAAAAACAAAATATTCCAGATATTCCAAATAAAAAATTTCCCAAATCACTTCAAGGAGCCTCTCAACGAACTTCTCCATGTTTGAACTAGGGCCAAATTTCGATTTCTCGTTTGCCTCAAATTTTAGAACTTTACTAGAGACATTTCAAACCTCTGATCACACATGCGAGGGAAGCAGACAAATTTATATGTGCGAGTGGACTCTCTCTTCAATTCGACTTCTTCTTCTTCTCAAAATCAAGCTTCCTCTTCTTCGACTTCCTTCTCTATACTGGATCAGAAATATGCTTAAATATGTGATGCAAATTGTGTTGTGATTGGAGAAAAGTGTTATCTATATATACATTTTTGAGGAGGTAAAATAAGTGTCTCTTGGAAGGGTCAACTTCAACACTGGGAAGCCGACTTGGGAATCTTGTGGCATCTAAAATGAAAATTCAAAGGTCATGAAGAACACACCTTATAAAATTTCTTTGAATATAAAATAAATAAATATTTTCTTTTTCTTGCAAGCATGAAGAACATGCTTCATATAGTTTTTGTTTTAAAAATATAAATCGTATTTAATCATTATAAGTACAAATGAATATTATGAATACCGACCATATCAACAAAATTCAACATTCCCAACAAGAAGAGGTATTAAAAATTCAAACGCAAAAGCTGGGATTTTAAGTCAGGACATATGAAAAATTCATATTGATTAATATTGTATAAAATGAAAAGGTAAATTCGCATTTGTTGACAAAAAAATGAAACTACAATAATAATAAGAAAGATGCATATACAAGGTTTATAAGACAGTGAACAAGTAGAGAATTAAAATGTCAATAGACAGAGGAACCAGAAAAATGGAAAGATAGAACCCTATGGTTTTGAAATGAATAAATATAATTCTGATACAATTAAAATATTTGAGGAAAAAAATTGGGTTTATTTTCTCCTAAAGCTTAAAGGTTACAAAAAAAATGTCTCAAAAGAATTTGCTTTAACATTCGATTGTAATTGTGCTTAGGTGGAATGTTTGACTATTAATTTCTTTGAATATCTGTTGAGCCAAATCATAGGGTTGGTTCAATAAGGAGAGAAGTGGCTTAAGACACAAAATGTCTAAGATAGACCCTAGAATTATTTTATCAAAATATACAAAACTAGGCTAGATTGAAAAAAAGGGGTGCCTAACACTTGGTTAAGGCATCCATGGCATGAAATGGCATTGATAATACAAAGGTATATCATGTTTGATGGTAGATTTAGATCGATCTACCTTTATCATATCAAAATATTGCAATTATTAGGAGGATAAAACACTTTTAAATTTATTTATTATTTCTTGATAAGTCTTACCAAAATATATAAACTATCACAAAAGAACTCAAGTAGTGATAAGCATATCTATCACCCTGGCCCCATAAAGATGATGATTGATTGGGAGCTTGCTATAATGCATGAAACATGGGAATATTTCCTTAAGAGGAATCCTTTTGTACAAAATAGGAAAAAGAGATTTTGAAGCATAATGAATATGAAGAACATTATGAGGAGTGAGGACAATATATGTACAAGAGCATCCAGAAAGGGAATCAATTGCAAAGAGAATAACCAGGGCAATGTCAAGACATGTAAACAAAGAGGAGATGGTAGGTATACCTCTTAAAAAGGCCAAGAAACAAAAAAATCAATGTTCTCATGTGATTTAAATAGAGGACGATGATAGTATTGATAAAGATCAACAAACCTTGTATTACTATATAGAATAATTAGAAATTAAAGAATAAGAGGAAAAAAATACTACATGTAAGGGAAAATTTCCTTAAGAATACACTTATGTTGATGAGGAAGATCAATGTATAACCATGTAGGAATATATAAGAGAAATGATTAGAAATCGATCATCAAAAATAGTTGAATACCCTGTGTACCCTCACCTAAAGAGGTCATATCTCCTCAACAACACGCTCTTGAGAAAAAGAAAAAGAGGATCAATAAATTGAAAAATACTATGAGAAATGAAAGTCTTGGAAAGATATCGTAAGCCACAAAATGAGCTTTTGACAAAGCACAATCTCTCATTACTCAAGGAAAATTAAAGCATGCAAGAATAAAACAAAAGGTTACAAGAGGAAAATAATATGTTTTGTGTCCAAGCATACAAATGGTATGAGAAGAAGAAAGAAATCAAGACTCAAAATACAAATTTGAAGATAAAGCTACTTATGAGGAAACCACAAGTAGAAGGGAAAACATCCTAGTCACCTAAGGATAATGTGTATCTCTTCTTGCAAGAAGCCAAAAAAATTTGATGCAATTTACGACAATTGAACAATATGAGGGCATACTTCATCATCAACTTGGGGGGATGTCAGGACCTATTTTGGCTAAAAATATTGTTATGGTTTTTTACTTCCTTTTTATTTAAAAACACTTATTTTCATCATTTAATATGATATTTTCCTATATTTTTCCCATCATAATAATTTCTTAAGGCATTTTTATTAATTTTTTTATTTTTTATTTTTCTTGTAATTAAATGCATTGTGAGAGGAAATTGAAGATTCTAGTAGATTTTGCAATTCCTCATTCTTTATCACAATTATAGGTAAGCTAGTTAAAGGTGAAGACATGGGTTTTTTTCTCATAGGTTTCCATGATGGTGAAATGTCTATTAGTTTCAGCTAAAAATACTCTGATATGCCCGATCAACACACGGTAAATGTAGGTACTCAAATAGCTTAAATGTAGAATAAATTGCTAAAAATTTCTAGATTCAAGTTTTGATGATCATGTCCATGATCTAAGTAGCCAAAAAGGATATTAGGATAAAAAAATAGTATTAAAATTTTTTTTAATCAATTTTGAACATGATTTATGCATATTTTTTTAAAAATCCATCTATAAGAGAAAGTGATTTGGCTTGCATGCACTAATTGAAATTTACAGAAAAAGGTTAGAAATTGTCGTAATGATGAAGGTCGCTCTAAGAACTAGGGTTTCCTGTTATGACATCAATATATATGACACCTAATATTTGGATCTTGGCCTTTGTTTATTAGGGATTTCATGGCTGAGAGATGTAGTGTCCAAAGCTCTCCTTGGAAAAGTCAGAGGGACGTGAAAGAATTCGCCTGTGGAGGATCGACCATACAGTCACATCCTATCATCTCTGATCTCCGTGGTCAAGTGACGACCAAGAAGCAATAGCTCTACAAAAATTTGGCTCTATTCAATGTCCAAGACTTAGCCACGAAGAATGACATTAGACTTCATGGGCTGTGTAACATGCTTTCAGAGGTGGTTATGGTGAACAAGTCCATTAGAGTCAAACTTTGTTTTTCTCCTCTCTCCAATCATGTTTTCTGGTGCAAGGGGTATCTGTTGCTCAAGTTATTTGGTCCTCACGCTTTTTCACTACAGGGTTTCCATATTAGATTTTATCTTTCCAAAAAAAGTATGTTCCCTCCATGTCAAGGTTGGTATGGGTGTTAGAAGAACTTGTCCAATGCCAACCCTTACGTTATACAAATCTACGACTGCAGACAGAAGTATCTTCCATAGACTTGATGACGTAGTCTAAAAGAACAAAAATCAAAGAAACTAATGTTTTCCTTAAAGTAAATGGAAAATGGGATGAAGCCTACATGGAATTTATTGTAAGCTTCGTTCCTCTCTTGGCTTGTACGCTCCAATCCTAGATCTGATCGCTATAATTAGAACCCACAAAATGAAACAACACAAACCAATGATATATGGCATCTATGTAGCATCATCCAATTACTTTATTCAATCAATCAACATGGCATCGAAATACATGAAATGAAAACATCACATATAGGAAAAAAATGAACTCTTTGTATTAATAGAAATGGAGAGAGTTACACAAAATATACGAGTTGATCTTGTAGAAGAGCTTCTCTAAGTTGAATTGTCATTCCTTTCCACAAAGTGCACCTATGTATCACCCTAACACATGGAATGATGATTGTCCATAGATTGAGAGCAACATGAGGGTAATCAATCTCCAAAAGCCAACCCGTAGGTTGTGGATGGCAGTAAATATATATGAGAGGATGGTAGGTTAAGAATTCTTATCCATTTACCAATCTAGGCTTGAGATCCACTCTTGATGGGAGGATGAGCTCAAGGGATAAGGGGTGAAATATCCAAGGTAGGATAGGATAGGATTGGCAAATTTTATCCAAGGTAAATGGTTAGAACAAATCTTGAAAGCTTCAGGATTATTTTTATTTTCCCCTCATTTCTAGAATTAGCGCACCCACAACAAGGGGAAACCTACTACTGATCAATGCAGGTCCAAATAGGGCCAACCTTCTAGTGAACACTGGTCCTTAAAGGGCCAGAGTGCGTTGGGCCTAAAAAACACTTAAATGAAGTAGTTAAGGGCATAAATTTAGGGTTTTTAGAGTGTCATGCTTAGGGATTTATGTAGGGATGATGAAAAAGTGTTCAAGGATGTGAATGATCCTAGTTTGAAGGACTATCAATTAGATGTGACAAAATGACCTATAATGTATTCCCCCCTAAAGCATACTAGTGCTCAACACTTAAGCTAACATTAAATGTATAGTGATCAAAAGACACGTCCACTGATGACAAAGGGTGGACCCATGAATGAATGACTGTCTATATGATGATAGCCTTCATACTTTGTAATCTTGTATTAATCCTAAAATCGCAGTCCAAATGGATGAAACTAGATCCAAGGTCTTCCATCTCGTTCACACGATCATCCAATGTATGAGTCTAATCATTTGTGTCAATGATCTGGAGTGAACATGGTAGACACCATATGATTACTGACTAATGATGTAAGGCATTAACATATGCGAGAGAAACCATCGATGATGTTAATGGCTCTCAAGGTACCACATTACTATCCTTATGGTGTGAATGAATGAGTTGAGTTGAACACCACAAAAAATATGTTGGTGGAAGGCTATTGATGTAAATCTGTCTTCGAGAGTGAGGAGAATTTTCATTGATATATGCAAGCACCAAGGTACCAAAGGGTGTTTATAAGTCCAATTCTTGGATAATGAGCTGATGTTGACAGGAACTGACCCCATAAACAAAAATAAACAAGTATAATGATTTGAGACCGAATGATTCTGCTATGGAATTGGATCAAGAATGACAAACATGGAATGAAGGCTTAAGAGTATTCTAGCAGATATCGACTGAACGACTTCTCTTGAACACATTGGCGACACTGAATGGAGTTGGAAGCATTGACCAAAAAACGAAAACGGAAGCTTTGAAATGATGTGATGAACAAAAATACAAGAATATTTTCCAACCCAACAACCACTAAGATGAAGTGGAAGAGTGTCATGTTCAAGACCGACTCACTTCAATTAACAAATCGAGTACCCTATTTTCCTAATTTCCCTAATCATTGCCTATCAATACCTATTTATTTTTTAACAAGATTGAGGATGATAACATATGATTGATCTATAAGTTCATCCTTTAGATGAATACCTCAGAGTATATTTAATGAACCCTAAGAAGGAGTGGTTCAGTCCCGTCATGATCGACGAGTCCATCACCATTTGATGTTTTAACGAGTCCAGCGAAGGTTAAAATCAACATCTTTTTCATGTTTGGAGAGTTTGAAAAAGAGGTGAAAAATAAAACTCTAAAGGTTCCTTTTCGTGGATAGTCCCTTGAGTTTAAAAAGGTAGAAAATGATACTCAAAAGAACCTCTTAGTCATGTTATTCATTTTTCGTAAATGGTCTATCCCGGTCCGGAAAAGGGTTAAACTTGTACTGAGTAGATGTATTTTCATTTACTTTAACGACTTCAAAAAGACGAGTGCTCGACATTATTTTCATATTTTGGGATTCTAAAAAGAGCTGAAAGAGGACTCTAGGGGGTTCCTTTTTCGTGAGTTTACAGTGCCCGGAAAAGTGATAAAAGTACGCTCGTCGGTCAAAATAATTTGTTGAAAACACGACAAAATCCATCAAACAACTGTTGAATTGCTCAAAACATTAAAAAAATATTAAAAATACATGTTTCATGATAAAATTGAATCATAACTAGGTAAAAACATTAAATATGAATAAAATAATGGAAAGAATGACCATAAGTAATCAGAATGACAATTCATTTTTACCATTTCACATTTACCTTCTGTTGTTAAGCTCTGAGTAATTTTTTCCCTCAAACTTCTGCAGATAATTACGATTAATATGGTGGACCATTTCAAGCGTTATCACTTCTAGGTAGGAGCTAAAACTTTTCTCTTTCATTTCATGGTGGCATTTTTTGATTTCATGGACATTTTTTGGGGTTTTTAGGGCTCTAGGGCTTAAATACCTCACCCTACGATCAAAGCACCCTCCTAAAGTCAAAAGGAGCATTGATTCTGGTTGAAATACACTGGAGGGAGGGTTTCAATGCACTATCTCCCCTTGAGGGGGTGCGTTGGGCATAGTTATCAAGTGTGTTATGCTAGTTCCCTTCAAAATTTGTTGAATTTTTTGCATGTAATGAATACTAATGAGTCCCTTCTAATGTTTCAGAACTTCATTGGAAAAAAATGGCTTAATATGGAGGGAAAGATAACATGAATAACATGATATGAATGCAGCAGATGACCTCGCTACCATCTAGGCACTAAAAAACTGTGGGTTACTAAAATTATTTTGGCTTCCTGTTATGAGACAACATATGGAGCCACTAGAATATCTTGTACATTCATGGGATGTTCAAGCTCAAGAATTCAAATTAGGAGCACATATTCTTGAGATAAAGGTAGAGGACATATATTTTTTGACTGGTTTATCTATGAAAGGTGGCCCCGTCTCCTTTCTAGGTGCGAGAAGGGGTGGAGAGACAGTCAAGGAATATATTGTTTCTCATTGCAGACCTTAAACCAAACCAACTATGAATGGGAATATAAACATAAAAGACATGATCCGAGTGCCTTTAAGAATGATCCTATTCATTATTTCCATATTGGATGGAAACTCTACACTTCACGTATCTAATAGGTCATACATGCAATATGCCCTAGAATGTATAAAGCCAACAACTTTCAATTAGAGTGAGGGAGTGTTGGTCAACATGAAAGAGAATCTAACTGAAGCAAGATATAGACAATTAATTTTTTTTGGCGATGGTTCAATCTTGATCTCCTTTGATTTAGAGAGAATTCCATTATTGCAGGCTTAACATATTACACTCGAGCCCATTGATTTGAGAGTTCCATTGATGAGGAGGTGGATAGATATTATGTCTCGACATGAAGGTCCGTTGGCAGTTATTTTCACACCAAACTTCTTTAGATGGATGCAAAAGTAGTTCATTATGATAAATGATTATCCATAAGCAAGGATGGACTTTCGTGGAGACCCTGAGGTCGTGCTTCCTAAGGGTGAGCAACGGGGTGCTATGAGTAAGATATTTCAACCATTTTGATTTTAAGTTTCATAATTTTTTTTGTGTGTTTTTGATGTATTCAAGACTAAATTTTTGATTTGTTCATGCCAATATTGGGCATGTTCAACCTATAGGTGCTTCATATCTCCAGCATGTGGGAGACTCACAATAAACAATAACACCAGTACAGGTTATGTTAGTAGGACGATATGTGCTACAAGATCTCAATGTAGCTAAGACCCGAGCATAGGTGGAGCACCACATGGAGGGGTTGACACATGGCATAGATGAGGCCACAATCGACAAACTTCCTATGCGACTTCAAAAACATACTATTGGAGTGCTAAGCCATATCGGTTGGTTATTGCAAAAGATAGCTTGTGTAGTGGCATGTTATCATGAGCACTATGATTAGTCTACTAGGAGGCTTATAGCCATATTTGCATGTATTTTTTTGTATGATAGGATGTGTGGCGATATTTGTCTTGGGCACAAATTTTTTAAAAACTAAAAAACTACCTTCAGTGTTTCATATGTTTAAATTATTTCTTTCAATGGATGTGTTTAGATTTCTAGAAATATGTTGATATTGGATGAAATCAAAGTGTCTTTCTAGAAGGTGAACCCTTAAGAACATGCGAAGTATAGTTGGACTTCCAACTGAATAGATGTTATTCAATTGTAGTACTACAAGCTGTGAGTCGAGTTTCATGACTAAACGATGGCTACCATGTGAAATAACATAAGACAATATCTAGACCACTACGCTATACTTAATGATGTTATTCATAGAGCGGCAGTTACAAAAACCTTGTAGAATCATTAAATTTCCATTTGGATCAAATATAGCCCATGCTACAGAAGATAGGTTTCGATTACTATGACTAGCGTCATCATCATAACCAACATATGATTCAAAGGATGACGACATATGCAAGCCAAACATAAACGTGATAAACATAAACCATAGGAAAATATGAAGAGACACACTGAAAACACACTCAACACACCTATATACAACATGTACACAGTGTACTATGCAAAGAATCAAACATAGTATTTTTTAAGGTACATCCCATTTCTAGGCTGCGTTAATGGAACTCCATCAAAATCGACTAGCTCATAGGCCCCTTTAGCGATAACGCACTTGAAAATATATGGACCTAGCCATATGGGTGGAACTTTCCTGGTCCTAATTTATCATACTCTTGGTCATATAGAAGGAAAAGATATCCTTCTGAGAAGACACAAGGTTTGAATTTTTTTTCATATTACGTCTTGACACATTTCCTATGGGATTAATTAGCCATGGCCTAATCTCGCAGAGTCTCATCTAAGCACGTCAGATGTAAGAGACGCTCTTCTTCTATGGAAGTAGCAGGAAGAAGTCCCACAATAAGTTTCAGTGACAAAATCTCACATTCAGTCAGAAGGAATGCTTCGAGATCGTAAACCAATTCGAATGGAGTAAATCTTGTAGTAGTCCTAATAAAGGTTTGGTATGCCCAAAAGGCAGCGTAAAGAATCAAATTCTAGTCTAGTCGATGGAACCCTATCATACGTTGAAGCATCATTTTGAGAACTTTATTAATAACATCAACTTGCTCATTAGCGTGAGGGTAGTAGGGAGTGGAAATTTCATGAGAGAGTCCCAGTTTGGTAGTTAGTTTGGACATCACGTGATTGCGAAAGTGTTTCCCATGGTCCGTAACTATGGCTTGTAGAACACCAAACTGTGTGATGACATGGTTAAAGAAAAAATATGCAGTTGTTTCACTATTATTGTTAAATGTAGGCATCACCTCGACCCATTTAGTAAAGTAATCTACTGCTACGATGATATATTCATGCCCCTCGACCGAGTGAGGGTTACATGTCATGAAATTGATACACCATTTCACAAAAGGACCTACAACATTAACTAGATGTAAAGGAGCAGGAGGATCACAGAACTTACGGTCATAAATCTGGCACGTGTGACACTTTTTTACAACAAGAATGCAATCGAGAAATATGGTGGGCCAAAAGTAACCAATACGTAGGATCTTCTGTGCGGTGGCATAACCAAACAAATGACCGCCACATGCCCTTGATTGGAATTCATTGAGGACTTTCTCAACCTCCTCATGGGAAGGCACCTTCAAAAAACTGTATCGATACCACAACGATAAAGGGTGTTGCCGATGATGATTCAATTCTTGGCTTGGTATCGAATACTTTGTTGTTTAGAATGAGAGGTATCGGACCAAAAATTATGGGTCTGGAGATATATAAGAATGTCTCCATACCATAGGTCAGATAAAGATATTATAAAAAAAAACTTGTCTGGAATGGAATTTGCAGATGTTGATTCAGAATCAGCGGTGGCAAGGTCACATATCAGCTCAAAAAAAAAAAAAAATTTCTTTGATTTGGATTTGATGAATTCCAAATAAAACTCCTGTAGGATGCCGATCATTTGGAATATTTCCCCCCAAAAAATTGACGTGAAAAAATATGTCATAGGGTTGCAATATGAAACAACCATAGTTTTCCAGAGCAATATATAATGGAAAAATATTTGGATGGCTTGAATGACCACCAAAGATAACTTTTATATATGGGTGTACTTGATTTCAATATCATTAAGATTCCGACTCAAATAATATATCATATGTTCAATCCCTACATCGTCTTCCTAGACCAATACCATTGCTATTGTAGTAATTGCAACAACGAGATATAGTAAATAATCACGTTGGTAATCAGGGAGATATAATAGAGATGCCCAAACAAATACATCTTTCAAGGCATCAAATGCCTATTGAGCAGCGTTGTCCCATTGGAAGGGAATCCCTTTCTTAAGCAGGCGAGTGAATACTTTGGTCAACTCAGCATTATTAGGGACAAACCTCCATAGAAAGTTAGTCTTCCCTCGGAGTCGTTGAAGCTGAAGGAGAGAAGAAGGAGATGGAAAATCGATGATCACCTGAACTTTAAAGGGATTGATACAAATTTATTGTTTCAAAAAAAAAAACAAGAAGTCAACCAAAATTGACATAGAACACAAATTTGTGAGGATTAAGTTGAATATTATAATGTCTAAATCATAAAATGATGGCCCTAAGATGCATCAGGTGATCAACCCAATGTCTAGAGTGGGCATGTAGATCATCCAAATAAGGTTGCACAATATGTTTAATGTCATGGAAGGCATAATTCATCACCCTTTGAAACGTAGCTCCAACATTCTTTAAGCCAAAAGGGAGTTTCTAGTATGAAAATGTACCCTAGGAAAAAATGAATGTAGTTTTAGGTTGATTTTCCAGGAGAATTTTGATTTGATTATAGATAGAGAAAATGTCCATAAACAAATATATCTCACAACTGACACAATCATCAACAATATGGTCGATGAATGAGGTTGGGTAATTTTCCTTTGGACAAGCGCGATTTATATCCCAATAATTGATGCATACACATATTTTTCCATTTTTCTTCATGACAGGAAAAATATTTGACACAAAATCAGTTAAAGGAACTAGGTAGATGAAACTAACGCGTAGAATTTTTTCAACTTCAGAATTAATTGCGACAACCTTCTTGGGATATACCAGATTGAGACACTGCCGAACTGGTTTAACATAAGGATAAGTTTTAATTTATGCAACACTATATTTAGATTGATACTTGAAATTTACTCATAAGACCAGGAAAAGACATCTAAAAACTATTGGAATAGGGATTTATAGATATTAATCTCATTCAGAGAGCAAGACGCATCGACGTTTATATTCTCGACAATACTCGATTTAATTGATATATCAAGAGGTATCGTCTCTTTAATATTCAATAGGTTATTCTTAGAATCGAATTTATGAATAGAAACAAAATTCGTAGAAAACTTGACGATATTGGGGTTGTATGGGTCACTAAGATTATCCTTAACGGAATCTGATAAGGAGGAATGATGGTGACGATCATCCCACGAGGCATCTCTTGGAATCCTATTCTCCATGATGATCTCATAAGTAGGGAATGTGTGAAAGAAAGGATCAAAAGATGTGCCAAAATCCAATGAATGATCAACCCAATTGATCGAAGAGGAAACATCAGAATGAGCCGCACAAGTTGAATAAATAGCTTCGTAATCAAGCTTGATAAGGCTAATAAGCATTCGGTCGCCAAAACTATCGATGCTAGTTTCATCTGGTACAATCCAAGGATTGGTTGGGATGGTAGAAGATGATATCATATTGATATAGTCAATCGAAGGAGAGCTGTCAGGAAGTGAAGGAGGAGAAAGCGAAAAGGTTCCCATGAGAGAGAAATCCTTAAGCAGTCCAACCCCGACATGCTGGTAAGGGTGTAAAGTTTCCCCTACAAGAGGGACACTTCTTGTAACTTGTAAACTAGAGGAAAAGAAGGTGAGTTGATCGATGGCTACAATCCCACCTTTATGGGGAAAGGAAATCATTCAGAAATAAGTTGAAACGACAAAAACCATGGCGTAAACCCACATGCGACCCAATAGAATATTATAATCTAGAGATACGTCAATAAATTCAACTTCTATGCATACATATTTACCTCCTAATTCTACTTGCAAGGAGTTCAAAAATACCACAAGGTTTATACTTTTTTCCATCAAAAGCCTTCAAGCTGGTCGGTGAATGACTCAATTGAGGATAACCAATCACCTTCCAGTAGGATAAATACATAATACATGTTGAGGCTCCCTCATTTACAATAGAACGATGGATTTTATTACCATGGATGACAACCTAGATCATAAAATTCAATTGAGCCAGAAGTTGAGGTGAATAGTTCTCATGATTAAAAACGACTAGGTTAGAATCTGAAGGATCAATACATCCAATAGCAGAAAGCAAAACCTTCTTTTGGGTGAGAAAATTTTGCAACACCTCGAGTGTGGACATGGCGGATGGAGACTGAGCCAAGTCCTCGACTATGCTATAATTTTGAGCGCCTCTCATGCAAGGGTTGAAAGAAGATTTATGAATAACACCTTTTGGATGCTTAATGGTTAATTTTGTAGGAATTTGAGGTGAAGTGGGATCCGATGGAGATTATGCCAAACTAGTAGGTTGATCAGTAGTCTGACCATTTGTTACCATAGTATTTACTTCGGGTGGCCACCATAATATCATTTTTAGGCTTTGCGAAGGAAAGCATTAAAACCGAGTTAGAGGATGGAGGGTATCGAGCAACCATACGAGTCTCTTGAATTAGAAATGGATTAGTGAGCACACTGGGCGAAGTAGAATATTTAAGAAATAGGTTCAATTCTGATTGGTGAGGATAATAACTAGGGAATTGGTCCTTGTCACAGATCGTACATGTATAACAGGGTTTCCATTTTTCATCAGAAGACTGAACATTTTGTTTATCCTATGGAGGAAAATATTTATTTTTCTCGCCTTTACATTTCTTCTTACTTCCTAGTTTTTGTTGAGATTTTCCTTTATTGGATTGAACAACATTGATCTTAGAAGTAAAAGCTGCAAGAGGATTGGAGAGAGGGTTTTTGGAAGTCATAATAGAAGCACCAGATGGTTTACTCTCAGACTGTGAACTGGTAGAACTAATCATGCCATCGACAACATGTGATTCTCTACCAAGAGGTTGAGGAACAATGTTTGAGGGTCTCAAAGTGTTTGGTATTTTCTCATAAAGAATGCTAAATTGGGTATAAATGAGATCCAAATCATTGGGCATGAGAAATTACTTTCTCTTCAATCACAACTCCACCCTTAGCTACATCTTATGTGATTGATGGAAATAGAGATTTAATGAAACATTATGCTAACAATTAATCAAGAACATACGTTTTAACCAATCGGTGATGATGTCACCACTCATGAATATAATCGGAAATGTGAGTAGCATTATTTTGTTGAAAGTTGATCAAAAGTTTCATTCCAACCTATGGGTAATTGGATGTGTGAGGAATGTAGTGGCTAAGGAATTGAAATTGTCAAATGAAGCTTTAGGTAATTCAATATACCGTTTAGTTGCATAACCTATAAGCGTACATTGCAAAAGACGTAATCGAATGGAATAATCATTAAGGGGTTTCAAAGAACACCACAAATGATAAGTCGTCACATGCATGGATGAATATTCTCAAGGATTCCCATTGAAATTTGGGATATCAGAAGGCAATTTGGTAGGAATTATCGGCCACCAGGGTGTATGAACGATGGGGTCATTCATGAGCCGAGTCAAATCTAGCAGTTCAAGGGTTGCCACAAAAGGAAACCACTAATTAAAATCCAGAGGAGGATACCTCAGATAGGATGGAATAACTTAGGAAACAAGGATGCGAGCTCCATGATAAGGAGGGTCCTAATAAAGAGGAATCTGGGTACCAGGATAGGGATGATTTTGATAATCAATATACACATATTCTTGTTGTCCAGATCTATCATAACCTTGCAAATGATGGAGTGGCTGGGTTTGGATTTGCTGACCTTGATAAGGAACTTGAGGGATACCTTGAAAAATTTGATACTGTTGCCCCGTGGGATTTTGCATCATTCCAACATAAGGTGGAGTCGATGGGGGCTAAGCCATAACATATGTGGTCTGCCCTACCAGTATTTGAGGAATGCCTTTTCCAAGAGTTTGAGGCTATAAACTACCTTGTAAAGGCTAAGTAAGCGGGATCTGAGGGGTACCAGATACCGTAGGAATAGATTGAATCATAGTGGAAGCCTTTAAAGGTTGGATTACATTAATTTGAGCTTGCTAAGGGATATATTGATAGGTAGGAACTTGGGATGTAGATTGTATAGGTTGAGAATGTATGAATGAACACATAACTAAACTAAGTTGGATGGGAAAAGTAGGTTTCAAAACATTAGAAGTCAAACTAGGATAAGGAGGATTCAAATAAGGCTGAGCATTAATATATGGTATACCAACGGCATGTTTCCCCCCTACCAAAGGAGGAGTGGATGACGGAGGCTACTGCCCACCAGGTGGAGGGTACCCAACATAAGGATAATTAGGTTGTTGAAGGTATTCATTCTCACTGACATAAGGGCCAACATGTTATTCAATTGTAGGTGTAGGTGGAGCAGATCTTATAGTGTTCATTAAAGAAGTGCCATATTGAATTCCAGAAGTAGATAGCATGGGAGAGGTCCATGGATTTCATGCTGCACCTGAGAAGGTACCAGACAATAATCGATAACTAGGTGGGATGAATGGTCCACCATACAAATGCATATCTGGTAATGTCACAAACATGGATGAGGATTTACCATTGGTTGTATCAATCAAAGTAGAAATCTAAGAAACCATAACGGATTTAGTCATGGTTAACAATCCCAAAGATGGTTGCCACGAGAAACTCATGGCTGAACTAAAAGGAAAAGAATCAGATAAAGGAACTTGATATGTAGTATGAATAGGAGGAAGAGAATAATCCTGATAAATATTAATCTCTCTTAAATGAATAAGAGAAGATAGATGAGGTTATTCCTGTGGGATCTCTTCAATACTTCGAAGACAAGGTGGAAGGGGTTCACTGTTGGGTCCAATATATACAATTTGTGGTTGTGTCTGAGATAAAGAAAGAGAAGGGGAAGGTCCTGAAGTAATAGGTGAAGATGGTTGAGGTACCTCAGGTTGTATAACCTTAGTTGGTTAGGTGTCTAATTCAGTAAAGTCAAGTTCAATAGCCTCAAGAAATAAAGTTTCAGGTGCTTCTGTTTTGATTGTGTCAGATTTATTGGCAAGAGAAGATGTAATCTCGGGCTCAGTACTCAAAGGGAAGGAAAATTATGGTGGATCATTTTCAGGAGGAGGATCAGAAGTAGTTCCCGAAGTTCTTAATTCATTATTTTGTGTTTGCTTATGCTTCTTACGATGACCAGGAGTTTCCTCTGGTGGAAGAGGAGGCTTATTTTTCATTCTATGTGAACAACAAAGGGTAGAGGTTTTTTCTTCCACATTGAATTAATAAGTTTTAACAATTAACACAAACATAAATAAAAAAGGGGTAAAACTAAGCATAAAGGTTTAGAAAGCAACCGTGAATTGTAATATACACCTTGGAGAACCAAGGAATTAATGTACATCCATGAAATCTCCCTGAATGTTATGTTTAGTGTGTCATGGTATACAAGGTGGCCGACTCAGTTACCTATGGCGAGGATAGAAACCTATGGTGGACTTCCAAAATATACTCGACGATACATGGAACTACAGTCCGTAGTATTTTTGTCTAATGCTTAACTATTCGATGAGATCATTCCCATACACTTATCATGCATGGAGTGCCGTCCAATATACCAAAAGATACGTCGAGAACACGCCTATACACTTACGTACATGGAACATGATATCACCCTCGGGATGCAACGCTAGAAAACAACGACAACTCCTACATTTAACGATGTCGGAACACATCTCTAGCCCAGACCTATAAATGTTTGCGTAAATATTACAAATGCTCCTTAGGTTGATTCCGTAAATTTTAATGTTTATATTCAATTAAATTTGAGTTTTAGGGCTCACTGTGAGTTTCACTTGAACTCCCTAAAATGAAAGCTAGCATGAAGGAATGAAATATTCCAATTTTAAGGAAAATTTATCTAAAGGAGGGAAGAGAAAAAGAGTATGCAACATACAAAATGCAACAAACAATATGCTAAGTGAAATTCCATTTTAATGCAATTATTACAATGTTGATACACACAAAAAACTCTATATGCCAATGCAAAGAGATTTTTTTTTTTTCAATTCCACTTAATTTTCAAATATGATGAAAAATAAGATGCATGTCTAATCATTGATAAAAGAAAACTTTTCAAAATGATGACTAGAACAATAATTCATTCAAGCACTCAATGATCAAACAAATCACTAATGACCTAATGATACGAATAAAGGAAAATATAAACACATCCTTATCAAAGGCACTCAAAACCAAAATAAAACCAAATGGAGGCTTATAAGAGACCACAAGACACTCAGGGACCCAAGGAAGAGTAGCTGGAACAAATCTAGATAGAGAGAAAATAAAATAAAAGCAAATTCGTGCATGAGACAGGGATTAACGCAGGTATTGGAAGGGCACCAATGCTATGCAACGCAGGCACACCGAGAGTTTGGGTGCACTTCAATAGAACCATAGAGAAGGCTTAAGAGCATTGAAATTATCTGTCTCTAAACCAAAGGGAGTTTTGATCATGGAATGCAAGGTTCCAACATAAAAATTGCAATTGAAACTCAATGAAGGGCCTTCCTAGGTATTTTCTTGACTGAGTAAGACACTGAAGGTCTGAATAAGAGGAAGAAAAAACACCAAGGACAAGGAAACCACCAAGGGAATGAACGATTCCCTAGTGAAGTCTCCAATTTGTTATACAAAATATACGAATGCCGACATAAGTATCTTCCCTAGACTTGACGACCAAGTCTAGAACAATAGAAAGCAAAGAAACTAATTTTTTCCTTAAAATAAATGGAAAATGGGATGAAGCCTACCTAGAATCTATCGTAAGCTTCATTCCTATCTTGGATTGTACGCTCCAATCCTAGCTCTGATTGCTATAATTAGAACCTGCAAAATCAAACAACATAAACCAACGATCCATGACATCTATGTAACATCATTCGATTAATTTATTCAATGGATCGCCATGGCATCGAAATACATGAAATCATAACATCACATACATGAAAGCAATGAACTCTTTGTATTAATAGAAATGGAGAGAGTTGCAACCAAATATAAGAGTTGATATTGTAGAAGAGATCCTCCAAGTTGACTTGTCCTTCCTTGCCACAAATTTTACCTCTATGTCACCATGATGCATGGAATAATGACTCTCCTTATATTTAGAGCAACAACATGAGGGTAATAAATCTCCAAAATTCAACCCCTAGCTTGTGGATGGAAGTAAATATATAAGATATGATGGTAGGTTAAGAATTATTATCCATTTACCAATTTAGGCTTGAGATCCACTCTTGATGGGGGGATGAGCTCAAGGGATAAGGGGTGAAATATCCAAGGTAGGATATGATAGGATTCAAGACTTTTATCCAAGGTAAATGGTTATAACAACTCTTGAAAGCTTTTGGAAGAGGAAGCTTCGAGATTCTTTTTTATTTTTCTTGAATTTCTAGAATCAACACACCCCTAACAAGGGGCAACCTACTGGTGATCAACACAGGTCCAGATAGGGCCAACCTACTGGTGAACGCTAGTCCTTAAAGGGCCAGGGTGTATTGGGCCTAAAAAACACTAAAATGAAGCAGTTAAGGGAAAAATTTCAGGGTTTTGAGAGAGTCATACTTAGGTCTTTGTGTAGGGATGATGACAAAGTGTTCAAGGATATGAATGATCCCGGTTTGAAGGCATATCGAACAGATGTGAAAAAATGGCATAGAAGACCTTCGAATGAAAATTCAGTTATACATGCAGAAATATTTGCTTTCCTCCACCTTCTGGACCCTATATTCAAACATATCTGACTGACGAAAAGCAGGTTCTATGCACAAAATAGGAGATGATTTATTGATATTCTTAAAAACCCTGGATGGTAGATCCATTTTGATTTGGTTCCATGACAAGGACTCAGTGGAGAATGTCAAACACAAGATACAACATCAAGAGGGACTTGAAAAATTGAAAGGCTCATCTTAGAAGGGAAACTCCTTAAGGACAAGAGGTCTCTTAAAGAATAGAAAATATGTAGAGGGTGCACTGTATACTTGGTATTAGCTTTACTTGGTGTATTAAAAATTGGTCCTTCAATCTCCTACAAAGAAGTTGTTAGAGGGAGAGAAGAACATGTTAAGGACACCGTTCCTATTGGGACATTACCAAGACCTCATATAGTGGAAAAGATGGAGAAATACTGAAAGATCGAGATACAAAACTCACATGTAAATAAAATGTTCTCATATTTTCACGAAGAGGAAATTATTTATCAATTTAACATTTTCTAGCCCAAACCTGAGGACCTGTACCGATGGATATACACATCCTAGACTTCATAATGTGAAATATACTTATTCTCAAAGGGTTTCTTAATCGTACACCCTTCCTAAAAAAATGTTACCAAATTTTTTTAGGGGAAAGACCATGGTTCTAGCATAGAGTTGGGTTATTCACCACTCCCTGGTTCCCAAAATTTGATTCATCAACAATGGAAGCAACAAAAATTTCTTTCTGGGTTTAGATGTCTAATCTACCACTCTCCTTCTTCCACCATCAAGCTCTTGAAGACATTGGAAACATTATGGTAGTTTTTATCAAAATAGATAGCGAGAGAATTACAAAGGGGATTTTCACATATGCTCACATTTGTGCAGATATAGACCTTAACAAGGGTTTATAGGTCATATTCAGCTGATCAATAGACACTTCCAATTGACGCAGAGTTTAGACTATGAAAACGCAACCTTTAGTTTCCATGTATGCAACCAAACCGAATACCTACAAGATAGTTGTATTATGGCCAAAAAACCAAAAAAAAAGGAAAAGGAAACGACACAAAACAAATAATTGGCATTCCCATGAGCCCCCTCCTTTTGATGATGAAGAAGATGTGGATCAAATGGATCCCCAAGAAAATAAAATGAGGAAACTAATGAAACACCAACACATGAGGAACCTCCCCCATAGACTAAATATATCAACCAAAACAGAGTGATGGTAGTTGCACCAATTCCTACAACACACACAACAAAATAAATGACAAACAAGGTGAATCTACAAACTAAAATATCTCATGCATTTGCGAGTTATGAATTAGAAAACGAGCTCATCCCTACAAAAAATATAGGGGATTTAGCTTTAGCTATCATCCAACCTACCACAAGAGTATGGAAGGAAGTAAAAAATAAGAAGGGAAAGAAAGGAGAAGTGGATGATTTCTATAATTAGTCTAGCCGTTAGGGAATCCAAATTTTTTATTTTTATTTTTTTTCTTAGTCACGAGGGCTTTAAGCCACTAGTGTGTCAGATCTAGGTATCCATTATCTCTGAAGACATGCTAGACATGTATCTACAAAATGTAATTTTATTTCAATCGATAATAAAATTAAGCTTTTTCCAAGGAAAAAAAAAGTGATTTGGCTTTCCAAAACACATGTTATATTATATTTTCTTTTGAGACTCAGATTTTGACCTATGAGTTTAAAGTTAAGTTCTGAACCCGTTGATAGATGTTTTCATCAGTTAATGAAGTGTTGTTCAAGTTTTGAATTTTGGTTTTAAATTTGTGTGCTTAATTGAGCCATGGAGGCCCCTCATATCTTGAGCCAATACACCTTATATTTATTGTAAAAATACCCTAGTAAATACTTGCTATTTTCTATTGATTTCTTTTTCACATTTATGTGTTTATATCCAGTACTTATATTCATGTACTTTCAGATTTGAATCACGTTATAAACAAGCTTATTAGATAGTGTTTAAATAGACTTAAAAGATAGTTTTTAAAATTTTGTTAATATATGCCATCTCCTTTTTATATTATGACTCTAATTTTCATTTCTTAGAGCTCTTAATATTGTTTCAATACAAGTTTTTTCAGTTGGTTATTCAATAAAGTAATTAGTATAACAATCATAGTATTTTAGTCTTGCATAAGCGGCCATCGTTGTTTAATTTTGTCTCGGTGGAATATAACACTTGTTGAAGTATAAATGTATCTAAATATCATGATTTATTTATTTATTGAAGGATTTGAGTGAGCATTATGAATCAAATTAGTTAGATAATAGTTACTAGCTACTAATCATTAGTTACTAGTTTCTAGTTCCTATATATTTAAAATTTTCACTAGAAATTAGTTATTAGTGTATATATTGATTAAAAATATTTATATATGATTAGTATATCTTGATTTGGTTAGATTAGATATATTTTGGTTAGATAGATATATCTGTGATTAGACACTAGTACAATTTTTACAATAATGTATTTACAATGACTTAGTACAAAGATACCTTTACAATGATTGTATGCAGTGCTGCCCACTTGAAGACTTCATATGATGAACTTCTTACTACTATTATGCTCCTTGGTTGCTGCTCTTGTCATGATGCCCTCTGCTGTACCTTGCTTTGCTTTTCTGCCGTAGAAAGTATGGTCCTTTGCAACCCTTGACAACACATGATCTAGCTTTTTCTTGCCTTATACGAGCTCGATATTGAATCTGGTGTATCTATGTTATTTCAGATCATCAATATCTGATTTTCAGTCTTGTAGTATTCCTATGAGTTATATTTCCAATGCCATAGGTCTGACCCAATTTGGATTCTTTAAGAGAGAGTTATACCCAATTTCTCACAATGCCCTAATTATGGACTGTTTAAACATAGCGCACTTGTACGACGTACCATGTGTCACTGTTTCTTCATTTGGATCTGAAATTGATAGAGTGAAAACTACAGACTGTGCACTCTCTGCCACTTTTTATGGAATTCCAATCTGATACTCAGAGAGAGAATTATGACGATTTTACCAAGGTCACTTCTTTGAGATGAATTTCAGGAGCCTGCAAAAACCCTGACTTCCACAGATCATATATCCAAAAATGTTGGCACCTTGATCTGAAATTTTCACAGCAGCTTCCTTAGGACTTCAGCTTTTCCTCATAAAACTTTCATCTTCTGAACCTTCATGAAAAAAAATTTAGAGCGAAAATGCCACGATGACCTGTTTCAGATGGCGAAATCCCTTGCATAAGGAGGAAATGAAGATCACAATTTATATAAATGCTTAACTTGAGAGGGGCTTCAACAAGTGAAAATGGGAGGGATTTTAGAAGCTTAAAAAATATTAATTATAATTTTTCAATGACCCATGCCCCAACCCCATGGGGTTTTAGCCCACTAACTGGGGGTACAAACTTCAAATATGAATATCTCTCAAACCGTGAAGAATTACATGGCATGCCATATATCAACGGAAACATCTCGACAAGTAGAAACCATAAAAATCATTATTAACCCAGAATATATTAATTTGGTAGGTAAAAATACCCATGGAATATTGGGTTAGCCCCTGGTGCTGCTTGGGTTGACATTAATGACAATCACTGATCAACAATCTCCCCCTTTGGCATTGATGGCAACACAAGTACTCCCCCAACGATCATGACACCTCTTCCTACAACATTCTCTCCCCCTTTGACATCAATGGAAAAGGGTAACTCCCCCTGAAACACAACCATCCTGCTGACCTATACACACTTCCACTCCCCCTGACACAAAAATGTCCTGCAGACCTGTAATCTACTTCCACTCCCCCTTTATATTCTGAAAAAGGAAAATCTAATGAGAACTTGGGAGAATCCCAAGCTTTTGGCAAAGATATTCCAATGCTGGTGAATATTTAATATGTGATTCTTTTGGTGCTGCTTAGAATCTTGCTACTTGTCCAACTGCTTGCATAACATCTGTTTGGGAGGCTGTTACATATAGAAGACTACTAATCATAGATCTGTACAACCTTTGATCCACATCCTTAGATGAGTCGTCTATGCTCAATTTTCAACTTGTTACAATTGGAGTAAGGATGGGTTTGCAATCTTCCATTTTAAATTTCTTGAGAATTTCCTTGATGTACTTGGCTTGAAATATAAATATTCCTTTCTCTTGTTGAGATATTTGAAGCCCTAAGAAGTATGTCAGCTCACCAAGTAAAAACATCTCGAAATCACTTTGTACCTTTGTAGCAAAATTCTTACTTAGTTGATCATCATTGCTACCAAATATTATATCATCCTCTTTAGCTATTAGACATGCTTTAGTTGCTTCATTCAGAACATATATGTCGTTTGGAGCTCGACTTGCTGTAGCCACAATTTCACCATACATGCCTTTCCTGATTTCACATTTTGTGGAGTTGAATAGTATTGTGTGTCCTTGATCACACATTTGTCCAACACTGAGCAGATTGTGATTCATGTTTTTAACCAATAGAACATTCTTGGCTAGAGCATCTTTGCTTCCGAGAGTGACAGTACCTGATCCTATAACATTTGAAGATCCATCATTTCCAAAGGACACGGTTCCATCCTTCTTCTCTTTCAGAGATACAAATTTATTTCTATCTCCAGTCATATGCGTTGAGCAACCGCTATCAACATACCACACATCTTTGTTCTTTTGAGCCTTGAAAGTGAGAGCACAATTATCATTCTTCTTCTTCTTCCATGTTCGTTCGTTCTGTGGCTTCGAAGATTCTTCTGGAGGATTTTCAAGTCTGCAGTCTTTGGCTATGTGTCCAAAGTTTCGACATTTGTAACATTCAATATTATTTCTTAAATGTTCAAATCCATTGATGTTTCTCCAAGCCCCGGGAGGTTCATATTTGACAGATCTCCTGGAATTGTATTTGTACCTAGGGTACATGCGACATTCTACAACTTTATGACCAAATTTTCCACATGAATAACAATAGCAATAAAAAATATGTTGGTACCTGGATGGAAATTTTTATCGAGGAATTGTCTTCCAAGGTTGTTCTTGCGAATCTTATCCAATGAAGTCTACATGCATGTCAGATCTCATAGGTTCATTTTATTTTGTTGTAGAAGGTCCTGCTTCTTCTTCTTTGTAACCGATACCAATTTTGTCATTGTAAGATCGTTGACTATTGATGAGTTCTTCCAATGCCCTTGAGATGTTGGCATAGTTTTGGATAGTTTTTCCTTTCTTCACTTCCTCACGCAATGAGAATACTTCGGCTTCTAATTCTTCCCTTTCTTGGTTGCTTTCTTCCAACTTCTTTTGAAGTGAATCTTCAATGCATTTGTGTTCTTCAACTTCAATTTTGAGACCTTGAACTTGTTCTTCAAGAGTTTTGGAACAGATCTTCTCCACCTTGAGATCTTTTATAAGCTTGATTGATTCCTCATAAAATTCTTTTATGGTCCATCCTTCTTCTTCGTTGTTTGATACCTCTTGTTTATTGTGCTTAGCCATAAACAATACTCTCTCATTGGATTCTTCTTCACTTCCATTGTCTTCATCGAATGATGAGATATCTTCTTTAGAGAGAAAGTTCCTTTTGGATCCTTGCTTATTGAATTTCTTAAAGCCTTTCTTTCCTTTTGAGTTGCCATTACTTCTGTTTGGACATTTTTCTGCAAAATGCCCAACCTCATTACAGCTGAAACATATCAATGGAAGTTTACCTTTGAACTGTCCCTTACCAATTTTTAGTTTCTCGTGAAGTAAGCATATTCTTCATCTGAAATACCTTCTTCATCATCTCCCTTTTCTTCACACTTGCAGGTGCATGTCTTTTCAATTGAAGGTTGTTTATCCTTATTGGTTTTCTTAGATGCAACGAACGCAATTTCTAGATGCGAATTACCCTCTTCTTCATCAAGTCTCATTTCATATGCTATGAGAACTCCATGTAATTCCTCTTTGCTGAGTTTGTCCAGATTTTCACTGTATTCTAAGACCGATACCTTTGGGTTGAATCTCCCTGGTAACGTTCTAAGAATATTCCGTATAATAGTCTTCTCATCAACTGGCTCTCCCAATCCTTCCAGAGTATTGGTTATTTCATCAACGTATTGGAAGTATGCAGCAATGTTGCAATCTTCTTTCATTATGAGTTGCTCAAATTTTTCTCTATAGATTTGAAGCTTTGCTTCTTTGACATTTGAGTCACCTACATATATATTCTCAAGCTTGTCCCATACATTTTTGGCAGTTTTACAACCCAACACCTTATGATAAGCAGATTCAATAAGTCCACTGATAATAATATTCTTTGCTTTTGCATCATTTACCAAATTATTCTTACCTTGTTCATCCGTTGTTGATGTAAATCCATTTTGAATAGTGTCCCATACTTCGTAACCTTGCGCCAAGAGATAGACCTCCATTATTCCTTTCCAGAGTGCATAATTAACATTCATTGAATAGAGGTACACCATTCTTGGTATGCTCCATGACCTCTTTCTAGCTGTTAAAATGCTATTGAAGGAACCAAGCTCCGAAACCAATTGTTGGAAATACTGGGGGGGGGGTGAATCAATATTCCTTTCAATTAGAGCATTAGTTAATCTTCAATTATTATCAGTGTTTGTACAATTATAGCATCAAACAAGAGGAACAAAAATGCACATAGTTTTTAAGGTGGAAACCCACTCCAGGACAAAAACCACCTAATGCTTTTCTAATAGTTCTTTAATATTCAAATCCAATTGAAAATAAAGCTCCAACTTCCTAGAATCTAGAAAAGCATTCTTCTCCAGTTCCCACTGGATGGACGCTCCAATGCCCGAGATTCTTCAGTAGTCAACTGAACGGATGCCCCAACACCCAATGAGCTACAAATACCCTAGCACCACCCTACCACCCTATAGAAGAATAAAAGAAGAATGGACTCCCGTACTAGGGAAAATGGTCCACTTTACAATGATATAGAATGATGTAGAAGAAGAAGATATACTAGACCATAACTCCAACTTGGAAAAACCACCTAATTATGATCCTAGACCTCCCAACACCGCCTCTTCAACCCTTGGCAGATAGACACTAGTACAATTTTTACAATAATGTATTTACAATGACTTAGTACAAAGATACCTTTACAATGATTATATGCAGTTCTGCCCACTTGAAGACTTCATATGATGAGCTTCTTGCTATTGTTATGCACCTTGGTTGCTGCTCTTGTCATGCTACCCTCTGCTGCACCTTGCTTTGCTTTTCTGCCGTAGAAAATCTGGTCCTTTGCAACCCTTGACAACACATGATCTAGCTTTTTCTTGCCTTCTAGGAGCTCGATATTGAATCTGGTGTATCTCTGTTATTTCAGATCCTCAATATCTGATTTTCAGTCCTGTAGTATTTCTCTGAGTCATCTTTCCAATTCCAAAATTCTGACCCAATTTGGAATCTTCAAGAGAGAGTTATACCCAATTTCTCACAATGCCCTAATTATGGACTGTTTCAACAGAGCGCACTTGTACGACATACCACGTGTCACTGTTTCTTCATTTGGCTCTAAAATTGATAGATAAAAACTATAGACTGTTCGTTATCTGCCAATTTTTACAGAATTCCAATCTGATACTCAGAGAGATAGTTATGACGATTTTACCAAGGTCACTTCTTTGAGATGAATTTCAAGAGCCTGCAAAAACCCCGACTTCCACAGATCATATCTCCAAAAATGTTGCTCACCTTGATCTGAAAATTTTACAGAAGCTTCCTCAAGATTTCAGATTCTCCTCATAAAAATTTCAGCTTCTGAACCTTCTTAGAAAAAACGTTAGAGTGAAATTTCCACGATGACCTGTTTCAGATGGCGAATCCCTTGCATAAGGAGGAAATGAAGATCACAATTTATATAAATGCTTAAGTTGAGAGGGGCATCAAAAAGTGAATGTGGGAGGGATTTTAGGAGCTTAAAAAATATTAATTATAACTTTTCAATGGCCCATGCCCCAACCCCATGGGGTTTTAGCCCACTAACTGGGGGTACAAACTTCAAACATGAATATCTCTCAAACCGTGAAGAATTACAAGGCGTGACATATATAAACGGAAACATATCGACAAGTAGAAACCATCAAAAGCATTATTGACCCAGAATATATTAATTTGGTAGGTAAAAATACCCATGCAATATTAGGTTAGCCCCTAGTGCTGCTTGGGTTGACATCAATGACAACCGTTGATCAACAGTTGTTTCATTTGATTTTGTGCCAAATTTAGGTTATCCTTTAAGAGTTGGAGAAATTGTTGTTGATGCTTGATGTGATCTTCCACTGCTTGAAACTTAGAATTTTCTCTTAAAGATGATGTGATGGACGGTGGATGATATCCCTAAAGTGCCATAAATGGGGTCATTTTTGCTGCAATATGGAAGGAAGTGTTATACCACCACTCAGCCAGAGGTAAACACTTGAACCATTGTGTTTTTTTATCAGATAAAAAACAACGTAGATATCCTTCCAAACATTTGTTCACTATCTCAGTTTTCCCATTGGATTGAGGATGATAAGATGAGCTATGAGCTAGGTTAGTACCCGAACAAGAAAATAATTCTATCCAAAAATTTCCAGTAAAAATGGGATCTCTATCGCTTATATTCTAGGGAACACAGGATTGATGTTTTCATAGGGAACTAACATTCACTCAATACATGGGCCACTAATTAAATTTTGTGGCAACAAAAATGGAGAGATTGAATTGTGGAACCATATTCTTATTTCATGTATAAAAAATCATAAGGAAGCTAATTTGGTGTGAGGTAAAAACATAAAACTACTTTAACAAAATTTAAGGAGACATTTAATACTGGATTCTCTGGTAATAAGGTTATACTTTGCAGCTCACTAACCATGTGCTTGGAATTCCCACAATTATTACAAGTGCTCCTTATACTACACTGTTACATATTAGACTGGATTCTCTGGTAATAAGGTTATACTTTGCATCTCATTAACCACGTGCTTGGAATTCCCACAACTGTTACAATTTCTCCTTATGTGTGATTGGAGGTTGATTTGGTATGAGATAAGAAAATAAAACTACATTAAGAAACTTTGAGGTGACATTTAAGGCTGGATTATCTGGTAATAAGGTTATACTTTGCATCTCATTAACCACGTGCTTGGAATTCCCACAATTGTTACAAGTTCTCCTCATACTACACTGTTACATATTAGACTTTACTTTTGAATCTTAGATCCAACAAATCAAGGTTTGTAACTTGATTGAAAATCATATCATTAGATATTGTATTGGAAGATATTGTTGCATAACTTGATGCACATACCACTTATGGTCATAAAAAGTGTCATGGATACATCATAGATAATAAACCATCAACCTATAAAAATATCATCTATTTGACATTGTGATCTTTTTGTGTTTTTTTAAGCTTATGGGCGCATTTTCAATTGAAGCCAACACCATTTTCAAAGTTGATTGCAAATATTTTTTGTGCTTTGAGAAAATGGCCATAATTGATAATTTATTAGAGTTATTGAGAAATATAATAATGTCTACTGCTGAAATTACAACTAGAATATGTAAGGACACTCTTTCTGATATTCAAACTTGTTTGCAAAATGCACATGAAAAAATTTAGTTTTTGCAGCTTAAATGACAGCTTTAGCAAGATGAGTTACAACAGAAAAGACATCATTCTGAACTTTATTTTGTTCAAAAAAATCATCTGTTTGAGATTGAGAAAAAATCCCATCAACAACAAGAAATTGAAGTTGAGGATGATTCACATCAAGTGCCCATTTCAAGAGCAGATTTGCATGCAAATGCAGAAATTCAACCTGCTCTTCCCATGCCCATCATCAGACCTTGGGAAATGCTTGTCAGAATTAAGCACAAAACCAGTCTTGGATATGATATGTATGTGTCCTTTTATATTCCATATTACTCAAATACCATCAAGTTTTGAAGTGCTATGTTTATTTGTGATGGTTCATCTTCACTTCTTCCAAATCTCGCTCCTCTTCCACAACAACCACAGATTGTCAACTGGAAACACTATGATTAAGTTGGAAATGTAAAAGATCATTGTTTTTATCTTCACATGTGTGAGCATTGTCATATAAATACTCATCATTCAAAGAGATGATTTAGAAACAAGCCTCTTGTAAGAATGAAGATTCACCTTGGATGGATCACTTCTTGGTAATGTGCTTCAAAAACCAAGAAGATATTTTGGTCACACCATAAATTTTATTCTCAAGTATTGACACATATTTCAGTTGATATTTCTTCATATTCTTGCCTTTTATATAATAGGGGGTAATTGATGGTCATATACAAGCTTCAAAGATACATCAAGTGAGGATTAGGCACAACTTGAGCCTGCTGCGTGACCCTAGAGCTATAGTCAACCATACACAAATTTAGAGTTGTAGCCAGAGACAAAGTACTGATCCATGTGCATGTTTTTTAAATAGTTTGTATTCATATTCAAAGTGATATTAGGGAGCACTTCCACCTGAATAAGACTTCATCTTCTTACCAAATTTAGGATTGTTCCAAGAACTACTCTAAGCATTCCAGGTTGAGACCTCATCTCCCTTTTCAAAACAATAGGGAGTGCTTCCTCTAACAGAATATTTCAACTTCTAGCCAAGTTTGGAACTATCTCAGGAGCTGCGTCAAGTGTTATTGTGTTGGTGGTCATCCTGAAACCACCACCGGTTGAGACCTCGAGTTCTACCACCTTATACCATAATTTCAGAGAGCACATTCAACCAATTATTTCCATGTGTTTTTTCACTTTTGTATTTCAACTCTCTTCTTGGACTCATATACACCCCTTCAGATTAAGGGGGGGAATTTTGGACACCTATTCCACTAACGGTTATGGTGTGGAATATGAAAAATCAATGGAATCCAAGATACCACTTGGAATATGAAAAACAAGGGTCAAAAAACAATGTATTGATATGTATATCTTGTCAATAGAATGCAATCTCACATTTATCTTAATTTTGGTCTATTATTTGTGAGTGTTTAACAAAAATGGTGATTCAAGTACATGCTACTTAAAGTGTTTAGTAGAAGACTAAGAGTGACTGCTCACCTTCACTCTCATATATGGGGAAGGTAGTAGTGCATTCTCATCTTTATAACTAGTATTGGGTCTAGATTAACTAAATTGATTAAAATACTACCAGAGTGTCCACTTGCCTCCACTAGCAAGGAATGCCCTATTGCATTATTCAACCTCTTTGATTGAAAATCCCTTTAATCATTTTCCCATCATTTGAGTGAACACTTGGAATTTTGAATATGATTGCGTAGAGAAATTGGATTTGTGTGAAAGATCCCAATACATTCCTAGCTTGAAGTATTTTTAATTCAAGTAAGAATGATTTCATTCCAATATTGTGTGAATAAATTAAGAATTATATTTCATGCTTATTGAATTTAGTTTCTAATTTTGACTTAGAAGTGACGACCAAAATATAACTTAATTCATATTACATAATACAGTGTGATTGAAATTTTATGAAAATCATATTGATATAAAAATCATGTCCTAGTTTAGATCTCTAAATTAGAATTGGAATTTTTTATTCTTTGGAAATAGTGTATTTAAATGACCCTCTCTATCCTTTATAGAGGTTCTTAAAGTTTATAGCTTTCATCTCACAAAATTTTGTAAGGTTTTACGCTTCTTATGGAGAGGATGTCTCACAATCAATTTGTTGTGGTTGATCACTAGTTCTTGGTTCAAAGTTGGGGGTTGTTGGTAAGAATATCCTTGACTTATTTCTAAGTCGAGGAATATATATTTATTAGAAATGTAATTATGTGATTTTTCCCCCTTTGAAATAGAAGTTAATGCAGATTACTTGGTGACAAGTAACATAAGTGCAATCTTTTAACCCTCCCCAGGAACAATGCCAAAGAGTGACGGGCTACAAAATTATAGAAACAATGTTTTCCTCATGTTTATTTTAACTTTAATCATCAAATCAAGGTCCGTGAAAACTTAAGTTGATGTGAATTTTATGTAAAAACCATAGTTTCTTGTCCTTATGGTGCATCTATTCATCTTAATGATCTTACAAAATGAAGGGACACCCTAGGTCTTACCCTGATGGCTCAAGTGAAGGGAAATTAATTCATGGTTTCTAACAAAAATATAATTGCAGAGGAATCATTGAAAACAAAACATACTTAATCAATAAGAAATAATTCAAATTGTAAGAAATATTGCAAGTAAAGTAGAGTGTTGCTACTGTTTTGCAGAAACATGAAATATCAGTGATCTAAGTTGCAGAATTCAAATATAGGAAAGGGTAAACACTCATAACCACATTCAAAGAAAACTATCCATTTCCTAATTTCCCTGTTATTGAACCACTATATCTGATGCTATTTGTGGTGTCATGGACAAAATGTGCATTGTTATGAAGAACGATTTTTAAAATGAGAAGTTTTTTTTGTTGTTCTACAAGAACGGTCACAAATAGAAGAAGATATTTTTTGTTATGATAAATTGTCTAATTAACCAAGAAAACTAGAAACGAGTATGAAATTACTTGTTTCTCATTAAAATCATTCAGCTAACTATATAAAAAAACCATTATCAATAATGTGCATAAGGAACTCTCTATTAGATCTAACTTTCCTACAAGAAAATAAACACATGCAAACTTGAACATCTCCATATCAAAAATTTATGAACAACTAACAAAAGAATAGAAGATTAAGAAAGATAAGAACATAGTTCTTGTTGAAGGCCTTTGGGTAGGCCCCCCCTGCTTGGTGGACAAAATATTATCTTGCTAGCAATATGGATCTCCCTAGACCTGGAAACCAAGTCTAGAACAAAACAAACAAAAATAGAAGCATTCCCAAGATTACCATCAGATCATAGATGTAATATAGGATGAATGGTTCATACCATTTTTGAAATTCTTTTGCCCATTGTTGTTTGATGTAACTATCGATCTCTTTCTCTATGCTATAAGAAAAGATATGCAAAGATACGAACATAAAAAATATGAAAGCTTGTGATACATAAATGGTTTAACATAATATTTACAAGTGATCAAGGAATCTCATAAAAATGAATGTGGAAAAGAAATATGCATTTGTATAAATAAAGAAAAGGAGAGAGTTATAACCAAGCCTTGATGTTGAAAGCTTCCTCCCAATAGTCCTCAATCCCAACCTTCCATTCAAGAGCCTTCAATGGGTAATTTAGTAGAGTGGAAGTATAATTTCAAGAGTAAAAATTCCAACGCCTTTTCGTTTGAATGTATTTATTTTATAGGTCAAGGATGGAAGTTTGAGATCCATTAAGGTAGGAGCTAGATCCAAAATGGATGGGATGGGATCCACTATAATAGGTATGAGATCCATCATGTTAGGAGTTCAATCTCATTATTTGCATCGCTTAGAAAGATACTATCACAAGGCTTCTAGAATGGAAGCTTCGTAGCCTTTTTTAATTTTTTACCCCTGTAAGAAAGTTGTCACACTTTTAATGAAGGCACATAGCGACAACATCACTAATTTTTTACCATGCAAGGTGTGACGTTATAGGTTGTAATATTGGCACCTGCTACGATATCCAAAAATATAGTTTTTGAGGTATGTAATCCAGAATTCTTATACTTCATGGAGAGGTATTTCGTCCATATTTCTCGGGAATTTATGACAATATTTCTTTAGATGGCGAAAGATATTGTTTTGGCATCATTTTCATGGATGCGAAAAATTGATGTGTAACATATTCCCCCCTAAAGTTTAAATTTAGAGAAAGCATAATGATTGAAGTGCTTTATCATGCGAAGGTTCGAATCAAGGAACAACTGGTTGGAGACCTACAAGTCAACGATAAAGATATTACAATACAATATCATCATATGATCATATATGAGGTAGGAATTCCCATACTCAGATTACAAGTAAGTCTAAGCATAAGTATGGAAATGTACAATATCTATGTCAATAAAATGAAGTCATGGCCACCAGACATACATCGTGATTCCATGCTTAGAAGACCCAATATGAACATAGCCACCAAACATACACCGTGGATCTATGAAATAGTCATGAATACTCTAAACTCCATGCAACCTGGATTTAGCAGATAAAATCTAGGTTCTTCATCCCTATCTATATGTGGTATGAATCTAACCATGTGAATAAATTTCTTGAAGTCGAACTCAGTAGAAACCATCTGATTATCGGTAATGATGAGAACCATTAATAGATGCAATAGAAATCACCAATCATGGCAATGGACTTCAAGGTACTATAGTACAATATATGTAAGCAAATATATGATCTAATTAAAATACCTATAGAATAATTCGATCACAAGTTAATTATGTAAACATGTCATCGAAAGAGAGGAAACCTGCCATTGAGGCATGGAAGCTCCAAGGTACTGAAAAGGGTTTCTAGATCAACTTCCTAGATGATGTGTTGAATTCAATAGGAAGTGGTCTGTCGCAGGAGGGCCTATGACATGAAATATGTATTACTATTTGAGGAAAAAATAGGAGCGATTTACGATTGACTTAGGGATTGTCGATGCCATAGAAGGATTCAAAGACTGCAAAATAATTTAACTAAGGTTGAACTTCTCTTGGATATATTGATGACACTATAATTAATTAGCAACATTTGACTCAAAATGGGATCGTAGACCAATATGAATACTTTCAATGAGGTATGACCAATATAAAGACAAATGGATTTCTCAACCCTGACATGAAACAGGATTGAGTGTCATGTTCAAAAGTGACTTATTGCCTTTTCAAATATAAAATTTACACATATATTTCCAAATTACCCCCACCATTTTTGGCACATACCTCTTTATTTAAACACAAGCTTGAGGAGGATAACATATGCTTGAAACATAAGCTCATCCTTTGGATGAGTACTTCGAAATATTTTTAACGAACCCTAGGAAGGAGTGATTCAAACTCATCATAATGGATGAGTCCTACATTTTTTATGTTTTACGAGTCCAATGAAGGGACAACTCAATTTCTTTTTCACCTTTAAAGAGTTTGAAAATAAATAAAAAGGAAACCCCATAATGTTCTTTTTCGTTAATTTAGTCTCTTGAGGCTGAAAAAAGGGTAAAATAATACATGGGAGAATTCTTTTAGTCATGATTGAAAAAAAGTGTTCCTTTTTCGTAATTAGTCTACTTAGTCTAGAAAAGGGTTAAATTTATACTAGGTAGAAGTTCTTTCAAATACTTTTTTGAGTGTGAAAGAAACAAGTTTACTCAACTATTTTTTCATGTTTAGAGAGTCTGAAAATGGCTTAGAGAGAACTATAAGGGGTTCCTTTTTCATATAGTTTTAATGAGTAAAAAAATGTGATAAAATTATACTCATGTCGAATTACCATTTTTCAAAATTTTAACCTATTATTTGCACATCTAGGTAAAAAATCATCATATTTGCCCAAAAAATTGTATAAAAAAGGACTAATTATTAGGAATTAGAAAAAAATGGAAAAATTATTAATTAAAAATGACTTTTACCCTTATAGAAGGATGAACAGTGAATTAATTTTTACTAAATGCAGAGCTAAAAATCCATTTTTTACCCTTGATCTCCAGGAGATGATTTCGAGCAAACCGATGGATGATTTCAAATGTCGTTTCTTACAGGTAAGGGTTATCTCCCACACCTTCATCTATACAGTCTTATTTTCTATTTTTAGCTTCTTAAAGGTAGGATATTTTCCCCTTGACCCATCGCAGGAATGCCTTCCGGGATTTTCGGCAATGCTAGATCACCACGGATTTGAAAGGCAATGCTGCAACGTCGCTGCTCTATTTCTAAAAATAGTTGTGATGAGTGTAAAAGATTTGAAATTTTTTAATATTTTGATAAAAAAGCCCAAATTTTTTTCCTTCTTGTAATCTAACATGTTTCCTCCTAGCTATTAATTGATTTTTCGATCGCCAAAATATTATAATGGAGAGAAAGCGATAATGAAGCTCAAGATCTTATTGCGGTGAATGATGCTAACACCATGTTGGCACTCTGGAAATGTGGGATAGAAAAATATTTCATGATCCCAGGAATGAGAGCTTATTCAGAACTTTTAGAGTATTTGGTACATGCCTGGAATTTCAATGAACAAAATTTTCAAATTGGCTCCCACACTTTTATCATCAAGGTGGAAGATATTCATTTCTTGACTGGGCTGTCATGAAGAGGTGCCAAGGTTTCACTATCCAAAAATAAGGGTGGTGGTGAACCCACTAACTACTATGTTACTGATTACTGTGTTCGGGGATTATGAAATACCAATAGTGGAAAGATTGAAATTAAGGACATTATATATCTTCCACTGAAGACCATTACGTTCACTATCACCCGTGTTGCTGCGAGTGCGGCTCCACACTTAAATACAAAGGCCCAAATATAGTATGCCCTTGATTTCATGGAGCCTACAATGTTCAATTGGTGTGAGGTGCTCTTAATCAATATGAAATAACAACTTAACAAGTGTAGGACATGTTTATTGAAACAATTTGGTTATGGCTCGATCTTAGTATCTTTTTTCTTGGAGAGGGTATCATTACTTTGATCTCAGAGGGTAGTAGTGGATGTTCTTGGATTGAAAAATCCTCGAGTAAGGATATGGGTTGATTTAATGGCACACCATGGTGGCAACCAAATAATGTCTTTAAATCATACATTATTAACATGACTTCAACAATATGTCATCATGATTAAGGATTACCCATATGCAGGGACCGATTTCGAAGGAGATCCAAACCTAGTACTCCCTAAGGTAATGTAGTGGGACCAATAAGGTAAAAATACTTCTCTTTTTGTTTTTCAAAATATTTCATTTTTATGGATTTTATTTTTATTTTTTATTTCGTGTCAAGACTAACATAAAATTTTCATGCAAATGTTGGACCAATATGAATAATTGAGATGGCCCTACTAAAAGGCAGGTCTAACAAGAAATTAATATTGGTGGAAATAACCCCGAGGCACCTGAAGCACTCAAGGATATTGAGTGAAATATAGAGGGATTACCCATGGAAAATTTTGATTCACAGGTTGATGATATACTTCTATGTTACCATAAACATATAGTGGGAATGCCTGCATAGATAGGACATTTGCTTCAGTGTGTAGTCAGGGTTATAGTGTGTTACCATGAGCATCATGCCTAGGGTTTAGGGATATGATACTATCAACATAATAAAGGCTATAAGCCTCATGTGTCTTGAACACTTTTTTTTTTGTAAAACTCTTTTGCAAAACTATCTATGGAGACTATTTATATTGAGCTATTTATCTTTGTAAAATGTATGCATGTTATGGTTTTTATAAATTGTGAATATATCTATCTAATACATAGTTTTCTAATGAATCTGTTAATATATTTATACTTCTTGAAATGTGTAGATATCCTATATAATCAAACTTTCTTTCCAAGAGACGAACCCTTAAAAAAAATTCTTGAAATTGAAGGACTCTTGAGAGAATAAACGTTACCTAGCTATAATACTATGAGTTGAGAATCTAGTCTAACAAAAAAATTATGAATACAAAAAGCAACGACATCAGATAATATTTCAATCGCAACACTATATTTCGTAATTTTATTGGTTGTACGACCCAAATATATCCCATGTAGACTCATTATTTCACCAGTAGATGTGTAGATTTCCCATGTTGTGGAAGAAAGGTTTTGAGTGCTACAAATAACACCATCAACAAAGCCAACATAAGGTAAAGGGACGTCGATATCTACAAACCAAATATAACACAAGATAAACAACAAAATAGAAACCATTCACAAAATAAAAATTACAACACACCAAAAAACTATGGTACACAATGTATAAAATACTTATGTAGAAAACCTAAGCATAGTATTTTTTTAGATAAAGCCCATTTGTGGGCTCAGAAAAAGGGATTCCATCGTAATTTTCTAGCTCATAGGCACCTTTTTTAAGTACACATTTTACGATGTAATGGCCATGCCACATAGGCTCGAATTTACCATCTCCCAGCTTATCGTGCTCTTGATCATATAACAAGACCAAGTCACCTTCAATAAACACTCAAGGATTAATATTTTTTCCATAATATGATTTAATATGTTTTTTATAGGCCTCGTTAGCTAGAGTGGAATCTTAATGAGTGTTGTCTAAATGTGCTAAATATAGAAATCATTCTTCTTCGACAATGGTAGTAGGAAGTAATTAAATGGTTAGTTCAAGTCAAGGATGGAATTTCACATTCAATTGGTAACACAATTTCCAAACCATATACAAGTTGAAAAGGTGTAAAATTGGTTGTTTTTTTTGTTGAGGTACGATATGGCCATAATGCCGAGAAAAGCATAAGATTCCAATCCTTTTTATGAATCCCTATCATTCGTTGAAGCATGTAGTCAAAACCTTTTTCATAGCTTCTACTTGACCATTGGTCTATGAATAGTAAGGAGTGATCTATCATGGCGTAAACCCAACTCGAAGTTTCAAAAATGGGTGCCATGGTTTGTGATGATGGCCTGAGAGCCATCAAATCTAGTGATTATGTGGCTCAATACGAATAAGGCTGCAGTTTTTATGTCGTTATTGAAAGTAGGCATCACCTCAACCCATTTGGTAAAATAATCGACTACAACGATAAGGTACCCATGCCCCCCCGTCGAGTGAGGGTTACATGTCATGAAATCAATTCCCATTTTCGAAAAGGGATCGTCAATAACTATAGGTTGGAGAGGAGCAGGAGGAGTGAATATTTTACAATTGTATATATGAAAAGCATGGCATTTTTGGATTGCAACAATGCAATCTTTGAAGGAATTTGACCAAGAAAGGATTGCATAGAATTTTTATTATGAGGTAATGGAATTTCGGAAATAGCCTTAACTCTTTTTGGTTATATACTAATTCCTTCTTTTGAAACAATAAAGCCTAAAAGCATTCCCTCACTAAGAGCGAAGAATGATTTCTTAGGATTTAAAGAAATCCCAAACTTTCATCATCTTTCAAAGATTTGTTTTAAATCATTAAGATGACTATTCTTGTCTTTTGAATAGACATATCATCCAAATAAACCAAAACTAATTTGTTAATAAAACCTCTAAAAGAAATGTTCCTAGCTCGTTGGAGGGTAGCTCTAGCATTAATCAATCTAAAAGGCATCTTTTGATATGCATATGATCCCCACTTAGTCTTGAACATAGTCTTTAATGTGTCTTTGGGATGCACAAGAATTTGATTATATCCTGAAAAACAATCTAAGAATGACATTAGTTCAAAACTTGCAACAGACTGTAATATTTGCTCCATTGGTGGTAAAGGAAAATTGTCCTTTTCACTGACTCTATTGAAATTCCTAAAGTCAATATGAATTCGAATGTATCCATTCTTCTTCCTAAAAGGAACGATATTTGACGCCCAATTTGAATGTTTAACTGAGAAAATAATTTTGGTTTTTAATAATTTGTTTAACTCGGTCTTAATCTGAATTTCAAGATTAGGACGAATCTTCCTAAGCTTTTGTTGGATAGGTTTTGTATCTGGAAGCATAGGTATATTATGTTTAATGATATATGTATCATATGTTTTTAAATCATCGTAGCTCCAAACAAAAATTTCCTTGTATTTTGTTAACAAATGCATGAAATCAGATCTTTCACTAGGTGAAAATCGAAGGCCTAAATTGTATTTTGGGGTTTTTTGTTATACCTTATATTAACCAATTCAAATATTAAGGTATTACTCTGGATTTTACAGTTGGTTACCTTTTTAAATCTATCCTTCAAATCATATAATTCATCCAATTTTATAACAGGATTTGGAAAATAATTTTCTTCAGAAGACTTACTGAGCTGTTAATCATGTTTATCTTCATCAATGATCTGATCTAAATAAGAACCTTAAGAAGTTAAAAAACCTAGGATGTCATTATCATCATTGAATACTCGCCAATTAGTAATATTATCAGGAATGAAGGGATGAAAAATCAACTCAATCGAAAAACTATCAGGACTGAAGTCTTATGGTGAAATAAGCTTTGATGCAACACTGTCTAAGACACCAACACTATCATTTTGTAATTTGGAAATTGCAATTATATTTAATGTTGTGAAATGAGTAATCAAATTGAATCAAATTTTGATAATGCTTCAGATGCTTGGAAACACAATGAATGTTATTCCTTACTTGTTTTATAACAATTTATAAATAATCATAAACCTTAAGATATTTGACACCAAGACTCATAGCTTTTTGTAAACCCTAAACTAGTGCTTCATACTCAACAACATTATTAGTACAATCAAATTACAATCTTCATGCTAGCATAGTTTATTCTCCATTCAGATTAATCAAAATGCAATCGGCCCCTGTAGCATCACTAGAATTTGATCCATCGAATTAAAGAGTCCAAAACAATTCATCACTCTTATTTACAATATTAATACATCTTGCTGAATCTATTTGTGAGAATTTTTTTACTTGTGATAAAACAAAATCAACTGGAAAAGGAGAGTTCAAAGCTGGGAAACTACTAAAGAATGATTCTAAAGAGTAATTTCCAAGAATATTTTTAGTAAAAACTACTGTTTCATTCTCCTCATCCAAATCAGTCACAAAATATTCATGTTCTTTTCCCTATCCACATGGATTTGATTGGGTTTTCCATTATAAGGGAGTCACATATGTGACCAATCTGTTGCAAAGTAACCATGTAGTTTCTCAGAAGAATACCTACTTAATATCAAACCATATAACTCAGGGATATCAACAACCAATATATCAATTATTTGACAAACCTTCGTGTTTGAAGATGGTCTAATTAGAACAACATTTATTTCTCCTGACACGTTGACTTTTGTTCTGTTTGGTTGGAAAATTTACACAACATGCTTTTGACGTGTAACATTCAATTTCAGACATACCGAATAGGGCATGATGTTTGAAGAGGTACTTGAATCCACCAAAAAAATTGTGAACATTTTTATTGAATATTTCAAAAGTCAACAAAAAAGGAGGTGTATGAGAGTTAGATATATCTCCAATTAAAATTGCATCAGAATGATGAATTTTATCCATAGGCACATTTGGAGGTTTATATTTTCCTTTTGAGGCTTTATAAGTGACATCAATTGAAAGAAATTGAGATGAAGGAACTACACTCAATTAATTAAGTAATAATTTTTGCCGTTGTTTTTGTTTACCAACCTCATATAAGGAAATATTAGCTTTCGTCTTTTTCATATCCTCTACGATATTATATTCGATGCTATCAGAGTGTTTGAGGAGGTAGGTGAAAGTGGATGAGACTTAGAAGTACTTGGAGAAGGATAAGAAGACTAAGAATAAGTCTTCTTAGATGTTCCTTTCTCTTTAGTTGCGGGAACAAAAATTTTTGGATTCTTGCTCGATGAAGTAGCATCAACTCGTACTTTGCTTCTAGTACTTACTGGTAGAGCTTCTTCTTCTACTTCATTCCCAAAACTGGTTAGAATAAAGTCCCATAAACCATGGGCTTAAACTATCTCTTCTTCTTTCTCATCGAAAGAAGGATATTCTTCATCCTCCTCTTCATCATCATCGAACTCTGCATTTGATATTTTGACAAGTGGTGGAGATTGTGAAGGTTGATTCTTTTTAAAAGGTTTAAAATATTTTCTAGAGGATTCAACCACTTGTTTCTTAATTTCAACCATCTAATTGGACATTGTCTTAAACAATTTCTTTAATCCTTCCAAGTCAAAAGGGTATTTAGAAATTTTTTTCTTGGACTCATCTTTAAAGGTCACTTTCCTGGTGTGCTTCCTTTCTTCAATGACAAACTTCTTCAATGAGGGATAGAGCTTATTTCATGTTGTCTAAAAGTACTATTTTCTGGGCCCTATCTAAGAGCATGGAAATATTTGAAGGAAGGGAACTGATATACCATTCAATTTGAACATCTACACCATGTATGGAAGCAACTATGATTTTATTTAATAATTTGTTGAATCTTTAATTGAAGTCTTTGATTTTTTCATTTGGGGTAGTTTTAAGATTTGATAAATCGTTAATCAGAGTAGAAATTTTTCGATCATCACCAAATTTTTTCAAGAACTGTTCTTCAAATGTATCCCAGTTTGTGATTGATCTAGCTAGCAAAGAGAAGTACTCGAACCCTGCAAACCCTTCAAATGTGTAGGGGAAAAGTTTACAAACTACATCTTCTTCTGAAACTCCATTAAGATTGATTTCCATCATAAAATTGTGAAGGTGTTCCTCTACAGATAAATCATCATTTGGGTTATATTTAGGCAACCATATTTCTGGATTCTTAGGAAGAGGATGTAAAGGTGGTGTCTAGAAGAAGCTGTACTTGATGTAGAGGTTGTAGAAAAATTGCGAGTTGAAGAAGTTGCCCCTGTAGTACTATTGTTTATAATAGTACTAATTGTATGTGAAAGAGGAATTTGAGTGGGAGAAGGATATAAAGGATGATAGGAAGAAGGTAAAGGAGACTGAGAAGAAGTGGGGTTGACAGAAGGAGTGTGAGGTGGAGAAAATGGTGTAATCCCACTAGCCGAAAACTTAGTTTTTGAAGTATTTCCCTTTCTCCGATGAGTAGGCTATGGAAATTCAAAGGGATGAAGTAATAATTTTTTTAGATAAACCAGGTTGAGTAGCTTGTTCTTCATATGGAAATTCCTTCCAACCTCTAAATTAAAGTTTGAAACTCAAGGGATTCTAGATGTTTGTTCGATTTATTTTGGAAGTGAACTAGGAGACTGAGTAGCTGGTTCAACAACTTCAGATCTAGAGTTCAAAGATTTATAGTGTGATCTTGAAGTTGGTGGGGATTTTGAGAGAGAATTACCTTTTGGATGGCCTTTAGTTTAGAAGAATACTTTGTTTCCATTCATAGTTAGATGGCCCTCCTTATAGCGCAAAAAATGTTGATGGTCTTGAATGTCTACATCAATATTGGGGATAACCATATGGTTGGGACCTTAGAGCATATCCTTTTCTATTTGGAATGATGGATCCAATTGGATTTATGGGACCAATTTCCGTTTCTATAAGCTAATGAGAAATTAAATGAAAAAATATATATTACTATAATATGACTAAAATCTAAAATATAAATTACTATACTATTAACTATGTATCTCGGGAAAGCTGATAAAATATTTGTTTAGAAGGATTACACAATTAACATAACAATGTAGATCATCATGTAATTATGAATATAACTCAAATAAATAAAACCAATTTAATTAAATAGTTAATTAAATTAGTTATTAAATTGTCACACATATTGAGATCTCGTTATTCATATATAATTAGCAGAATTCAATGAGACACATCAATAACAATTATGAGAGATTGTTTTAACACATATACTGTGAATAATAACAAAATACCATTCTAATCTAAGAAAATAAAAAAATAAGGGATAATAATACCTGATACACCATTGATCCCTCATGATAGAAAGGTGGTGGTTCAACTTCATATTAAGAAAAATTAAGTTACAATAGTGTAGCTTAAGACTCATTTTTACAAAAAATTAGAACCTAGTCTCTATCATTGACAGACAATTTATAGTTTATTTAAAAAAAGATAAATATAGAAAACTAAAACAACCCTTCAAGTAGTTCTTAACATAAGAAATAACAAAGGAAGAAATCATAATATGGTTACAATAATTTCCTAATCTTAGGAGGAATACTGTCCTCCAACATGTTGTCTTAAGTTAAATATATCAATCAAATTTTTTAATTCTGGAGGAGACGTTGGATGAGTCTGCATTTGGCTAGTGAAGATGGCACTCGGGGTGCTTTGGTATCAAAGATTATCGGATAAATTGGAAACATGAAATTATGGCATATCTTATAGAAATGTTTATTGTACTTGGAGTCCCATATAATATCATGGTAAATATGGATGGGAGTTAGGTCTTGCAAATTCCATTTGCATCCCATAGATGATAAATCCATAGAAAAGCACAGAACATCCATAATATATGAACTCATATAGAAATGAAGAAAAATATTTAAAAAAATATTATGATTACTTATAAAATCTAGGATATGGGTAGCTAAACTATCAGAAATAATATTTTCCCAATCAAATATAGACCCTTTTGAAGCCCCATCAATTAGAGTTAACCATTGGTTAGAGAACTTATGTACATTTGGAATTGCATAAATTCTACACATCATAGCAACAATCTGAGAAAAAGGACCAACAAGATAATCAACAATGCACTTACCACTTTATTCTCTTTTGTGCTTATTCAAATCTTGCCTCCAACCTCTGATTCGTTCTGATGCATGCCCATGTTCCTTGAGGAACACTTAAATGTAAGCTTTGTCATATTTCAATTGTGGGTCAGGAAGATGATACATATTCTACAAATCCTCATTGGAAAAAGACTCAATGACTGTGCCTTTGCTTGTAACAATCCTCCTATCATCAATATTCAAATTATCGACAACCCATCTGACCATGTCGGTATAGGGAAGAATTTTATGTCAGGCTGCAATTATATGAAGAAATGAATTCGTTGCATCACCGAAGGTGGTTTCTGAAACTAGGGAAGAATCATCAGCAGTTACTATTCTCTTAGTAATTAGAGGCTTTTCATCCTCAAAACATTGATACATCGCTTCCCATGAATAATTTCCATAATCCCTTGTGTAGACTAAATCATAAAACAATACAAAAAAGGGACTTTTCATCTTTTTGTTAAACAACGTGAGCAACAGGATGTTGCTATATAGGAGCTTTATTTTTCCTCTTCCTTTCCTTTGAAATTTATTTAGTATTCTGAGAATCAAATTGATCCTATAACAAAAACACAAATATGAGGGAGATACTTTCTCTTGCCAAGACTTAGCGCAACAATGTAATTTAAAATAATAATTCTTTCCCATTTAAGAAAATCTTCACAAATGAGGTGAATTAAATGTAAGCATTTATATTTTCAAGAACCATTACTCCTGTATCCCCAATCATTTAATGTACAAGTGAGGAACCACATGGGCTAGTCATATCACTTCATCGGAAGGAAAATATAAGAATAATTTAATTAGAATAGTTACGATATTTCAACTCTCTAATGTGGGAAAATTCTCATATAATGGTCATGAATAATTCAAAAAAATTATAATAAAATAAGGGAAAGGAATATTGAGAGTTTTGAATATCGTGAGTTCCTATAGAATGGCCAGATGAAATAACTCCGATGTGAAGGAGTTCCGATATGACTTATTAAAATATTATTAAAATAATATCATAGGAAATGAATATCGAGGGTCTGTTTATCGGAAGCAAGTGATATCAGAACCAGTGATATTGAAGGTGTGTGAGATCGTAACAAAATTCACAAGAAAGTTACGATGAATAGGAGTTTCGATATGACACACATCAATACATAACGTTGTGGGTTCAATGAGAGTTTATAATAATGTTTTACGCATCAACTTTAATAAAGCTCTTTGCAAATGATTCTTTTTGAGTCAAGTAAGGATTGGGGAGAAGCATATCGAGATTGTGCTTTATCGTAACTCACTCCAAAGGAAAGTTATGCTATAAAGAAGTTCTGATAAGTTTAAAAGTTACACTATTATTTGCCTTTTATGGGTAGGGCCTATCGAAGTCTCAGGCCTTTGTAATACATTTCACTTGTAACTTCGATATAAAAGCTTCGATAAAAGGGAAAGTCTTAAAGCTTGTGAAAATGATCATAACTAACTCAAATTTATTCTTTATTTCCTAAAGCAAAAAGTTTATTAAAAGGAAACAAAATATAAAAATTAAAAGGGTCCCAATTTATTATTGAAAACTAAGTATAAAAATTGGGGGTTATTGAATGCTACAACAATTGGCATTGTAATAGGCGAAACAATTATCTCTGTTAAAACAAATGAAATTTCAACAATTAAAGAAATAAGACTTAGAATGACCAAGATGTTGAAATTTAGATGGTTTGAAGTAACTCTGAATAAAAAAAAACTCATTACTTTGCAAACTTCATAACTTGTTATGCATAAGAACCAAGGTTATCTTTGGCAGTCATTGTATCAGTTAAAAAGATAAAATAAAGAACTACTGAAGCTTCGCATTAATATTAACCTTTTTTCATTGGTAGAGCCACTGCTGCCAGCATGCGTACATAGCCTTGGCAGGGTTACCATTTAACCAAATAATACCAGTACCCCATCTAATATAATAGATATTTAGAGAAATTAATCTCTTTTCAAACCTATAATTTATTACCTGAAATCCATTGTCCTAGCTTGGTAGCCAGATAATGATAATGTCATTCACAAGTTATAATGACGTTAAACAATTCGTCTCATGATGAGACCTCTTGTATTACAGTCTTAATACTACAAGTCATTGTCCTGATTTGGTAGCCATATGTGATAATGTCAATAGCATTATTTCCTCATGGTAAGCTGACTCATAATGAGACCCCTTATCTTTCAATTTTAAATATTTTTGAATTACACTCTAAAAAAGTGAATATTTATGGATGGGGAGGTAAACCCACTCATTAAGAGATATGGATGACAATTGAAGTCATAAGGTGCTTCAACTTTGAAATAGTCTTCATTTGTTTAGATACTGAAATGATAGATCAAAGGATAACAAGATATTGTAAAGATGTGAGTTATAAAATATTTACAAAAGAATCGAGATAAATATATCATAGATTAAAGTAGATCCAATCTTAAATTTCAATGTAGAAATTTGTTTCTAAATAATCTCCTTTAACTGATAAATTCTGTATTAATGATGAGAGAATATAATTATAGGAACCCAAAATACAAAGTCAAATAGTAGTATTCGACATAACTAGTCTAAGAACACCGATATGTACACATGATTATTTACATATTTACAACCAAAATATGATTTTTTCACAAAAAATAAATTTTCAAGATTTTCCCTTTAACGAGGAGAGAATCTATCTTACCCTGTAAATATTGGAGAATGAAAGTCGATGGGCCAAGCTTTTCAATGATCTAAAATGGACCAAGCCAATATTTCTAGAAATTTGTATATTTTCCTTTCTCTTCATGGGCTTTATCCCATTTCAGAACCAAGTCACTGATTTCAAAAGTTTTTTATCTATTGAACTTGCATATAACCAAGACTTAACTGTATTATGATGTTGGGTATGAATCTTTTTGGATTTTTCTATTTCCTCTTCTAGTTTCAGAATTTGAGATAATATCAATTGTAAAGAAGAGCAAGGTTGTTCCTCAATGGATTGCACTATGGCTAGTGGAGGTAAAGCTAAATTAGGGGGCAACACAACTTATTTTCCATATAATAAGTGATAGGGAGAAGTTCATAAAGAAGCTTCATGAGTAATCCTATCAATCCATAGAGAAAAGATTAAGGCCTTATGCCAATTCTTTTGGTTATCATCAATGGTTCGCTAGATTATTATCAAGAGGTTTTTATTGGTGGATTCATCTAATCCATTTCCTTAAGGATAGTAATTTCCAAAATACTTAAGTTTAAAACATTTTTTTAATGCGAATTCAGTAAAATGTTATTGGGAAAATAGGAAGCATTATCAAACATGATAACATTAGGAAATCCAAACTTGGTAACTATATGTTGTTCAATAAAATTTTAGAGTTGACTACCTTTAAGAGTATTTCTTCCAACCACTTGGTGAAATAATATGTAGCAGTTAAAATATACCTATGTTGTTTAGAATAATTTGGAACAATCTTACCTATAAAATCCAAACCCCATTGTTCAAAAGGTTGTTCAATATTGACTGGCTACAGATGCAAGGTTGGATTCTTCTCCCTTCCTGAAGTTGTTTGACAGAATTTGCATTTTATTACATAAGCATGTGTGTCTTTGAACAAATTAGGCCAATAATAATCGACATGAAGGATTTTTTGAGCAATAGTATCTCCACTATAGTGTCCTCTAGCTGGTCCACCATGTAATTCCCGCAAGACTTTTTCAGCTTCAGGCTTTTGTATACATCTGAGTAAGACAAAATCATAATTTATTCTAGACGAAACATTATTAACAAGTTGATATTGGTTGGATTTAAGTCTTGTGGCCCTCTTTTTCTTGTAATTGAGTTCAATTGGTGCATAACCATTTTTCAAAAAGAAAATTAAATCAACATATCTAGATTCAGTATCAGCAGGGCATACCTATGAGACTTGAAGATTATTATCCAAATCTTCTTCAACTGAATTGCCATATGCTCTAGTTATCAACCTGCAAAAACCTTGACCTCAAACTATTTTAGCAGGTTTAATTTCTAGGTCATATTCTTGTAAGGTTGTAACCCAATTAGCTCTTTTTTCTCCTAATTCTCTTTGGATAAGTAATTATCCGACTGCTAGGAAAGGTACAATCACTTCTGTATGTGTTTTTAAGAGAAAAGGTCTAAATTTTTTTATTGACTTAAAGACTGCAAAAGCTTGCTTTTCCACTTCCGAATAATTCGATTCTGCTCCTTGTATATTAGAACTTGTTACACGCCATTTTGTCACCATGACACTTGACGCTCAAAATGGATCTATCACCATCCGTACTTATGTTCCAATATACTCCCTTACAATTTAAACATTCATATTCCTTGACCAAGTCATGAATTTTGAGTAAAATGGCTCTTTAACATATTAAATATGACTTGCACACTTTTCCTAGTCATTTGTTGCGCATGTGTTGTTACTGCCATAAATCCTTGCACAGTTATGTGCTCTATTTTCCATAAAAATTTGCGCAACTGACTTAAAGTAAAGTAAAAAATAAAAGTAAGATCTAGAAGCATAGTTGGGTGCCTATATCCCAGCTAGAAGCCTTTGAGTCATATTAGTTTGAGCCAAACCCCGCTAAACATGGAGCTAATTCCCTTGGACCATGGAACCTAATCCCATAATTTATGGATCTCACCCATCTTTCGTGGATCTGAAACGTCCTCACTTTCTCCTATAAATTGAGCCGAGACTTCAGTGTTAGGGTGGCTCACTTAAGATAGTCTTATGCTGGTAATTTTGGATTGGAAAGCTTATTAGCCAAGGAGGAATCTTGGAGGTATTTGGGATGAACCTTTACGACATCAAGGCTTGGTTGTAAGATTTCTCTTTTATCCCTGAATAATACATTTGGATGATTTTTCTCATTGTATTGTTGTCTTGGAATTGTGAATGGTTTGTGCTCATGTATTCATTAAAACAATTTCTTTTCCTAATCTCCTTGATCATTAGGTTAAGCTAGTTTTATATTATTTTCATGCTCTAGATGCCTTTGATCCTTTGTATGTTTGTGTTTGCAGGTTTCTTCTAAACATCGAGGAGCTAAATCAGGATAGAGTGCGGGATCTTTATCATACTTTTCATTTAAAAGGTAAGATCATCATCCTCTTCTTTTAGTTTTTTAATAATCTGAACGAAGTTAGCTTAGGGAAAGAGATATTCTCATGTCTATTTTTTTCTAGTTCTCCGTTATGATTCTAGGGAGATCGCTCTTGTTATTAAGAAGGATTTATCCAGGTAACAAACTGGAAACTCTGCTGGGGAACGTCTTAGTCCTCTATGTTTTTCTTTGGTTTTGCTTTCCATTTTTACTGGTTTAACTAAGTTGAAATTATGATCTTTTAGATCCTTTCGAATGGATGCCTTTTTTTTTTCTCTCCCTTGCACAACTCTGTTTTAGAAATAGAGTGTATTATTGCGCAATTTTCATTGTAATATAGTGCGCATGCGCATTGAACTACATTGATTACCTGCATAACCCCTAGAAATTTAAAAATAAATGAATTTTCCTCTTGTCAGAGCCTGATTGTTAATTTCTAAATGGTCATTTTTACATGTGTCAACCTTCATAACCTGTTTGTGAGCTTGTTTTGTTTGCCTTAATGAAATTTTTGAGAATTTATTCCTTTCACATTTTTTGGTAGGGTTTGGTCTGGTTTGTTTGCTTGTTTCATTGAAAAAGATAGAATTCTTATTGAGATCACTATTTTTTTGTCTTTTTCTTTCGAATATACCATATTTGTTATTTATCTTGCTCATTTGAGTAATTTGTTTTTCCTATTTGTGAAAGGATGCTTCTAGATTAGTGAAGCAAGCATTGTCTCAAAAAGGCAATGTTTTATGAAAAAGAGCTTCTGTTTGTTGAATGCAAAAGTGATTTATTTTGTTTTCAATATGAAGTAATCATACAAAAGCACTTGTAGGCATCATTAATTAAAATTTTCATTAGGAAATTTTAGTTTTTAAATTTTTTCATAAAATTTAGAGTTTTGTAGTCTTTCATCAATTTTGAAGAATTCCCCCAAGTTTGATTGTATTAGTTGGTAACCTTAGTGGCTATAATATTAGGATTTATTCCAAGGTGACGGTGGAGGGAAGGTCCCACTGTAGCTCGAATAAACATTGACTAGACTCACTTGGACTTTTTGGAGGGTAATATTCACTCAAGATGGAATAGTGGAGTTACTTGCACCAGAGTGTTTCATTAAGTAGGTTGTTAGGGTAACTGGTTCCATTCGCTAGTTTTTTCACATTGGTCTCTGTGAGGTTGGATTTCATCACCAAATAGTGATTTTATTGTAAAAAAAAATTGTTTATGTGTAGTTTGACTCCTAGATTTTGTAGCGCGTGTTAATTTGTTTGTTTTTATTTTTCTTATGTGTGATTTATTGAAATTTTGTGAATTTGTGATTAAAAATTAATCATGGTTTAAATACCAATACATTCACGTAGAATGCAGGGGAAACCCCCTGAGTACACACCGAGCCAGTTGGAGAAAATAAAAATTGAAAGGAAAAAATTAATAGGATTCAGGTATTTTCAAAAAACAGAATCATCCATTATGATACATCATGATTTTGAAGTAAATAGACCTTAGGAATTTGAAACAGGCTTAGAACAAAGTCAACTATAAATTTCTGAAGCCATTACAGTTGAGTCTGTCACTGGTGAAGTCTCAGATACACAAGTAACTGAACCTGAAATCTCTAAACCCGAGTCTGATTTTTCGGAACCTAAGTCACCTTAAAATGTTATAGCCCCTACTCTTGCTCCATGTTCACCCAGAGTAAAACTTATCATTACTCATAACCTTCCTCCTGGCCTCATTAGCATTGAAGAAATTACCAAGGACGAAGAAGAAGAAACTCCCACTTATTAGATTTCATTAGATTTACGAGACGTTGAACTGAACTTCCCATTAGATTTACCTTTTCTCCTTTTCAACCGAATCCTTGGTATGATACACCATTTTACTTTTCACATTCATCTCGTTACAGTCATGCACGTCGCAAAATTCCATTTTACTCTTTACCCAGACATAATATCTCTAATATGGATTTTGGAAGTATGTCTACCAATTCATCCATATTTTCATCTTCTCCAGAAGACGTATTGTATGGTGGTCCTTCAGTTCTTGTTGGGTACCAGTCACTTACTAAAAATTTTTCAGGAGCGTCTCCTTATTCTCAAGCTTATACTGTGTCAACCGTTTATTAGATTCTACTGCCCAAAATTTGACTGCGAACCAAATCATTTATATGCTTTCCGAGAATACCCCTCAAGTTAACCCATCAGTTGGCTACATTATTTCTGGGGGGAAAAAACCTCTTTCGGGAGGAAAAAATTATGTTGGAACATATCTTACAGTTGTAGGGAAACCGTTACCCGGTAACTATCCAAGTTATGGTCCAATACCTCAAACTGGTTATGGTCAACCTTTTGTATCACAACCCTTAGTAGGCACTCCTTATCTAGGGATGGATACTATATGGAACCCTTAATTTTATCAACAACCTTTGCAATCTACCCCACAAATTCCCTTAAATCAACCTGCTCAACCGGTTGGACAATTTGGTTATGCTCAAGTCCAACAGCCTGTTCAAGGAATACCTCAAGTTACCCCAGGGGCATCTGTTCTGAGTAGTCAACAAGTTGGTCCGAGTAATCCTTCTACTCCTATCCAACTATTGTGCAAATGTCTGTTCAATAATTCGGTACTCCTCAAACACCCATCCCAAGAGTTCCTCAAGTTTATGTTCTTGTTTCCCCTCAAATGTCAACGGCAACTACTACACAGGCTATCCCTCATACTATAGTTTATCAAGTCGGACCTATGGTCTAGTCTATACCTCAAATATTTTTAGGACAACCTGGTGTAGTAGCTACACAAACAAGTCAAACTTTCGAAGGTCAACATTTTACAAGTCAACCTTTTCAAGGACAATTCGTTCAAGGCCAACCATTTCAAGGGCACTATCAATTAGGACAAATAGGGCTAAATCTACCTTTCCATAATCAACCATACCCTAGTCATAAATTTCAGATACCATATCAACCTCAGTTTGGTATGGAAAATCCTAGTTACCCTAGAGGTGTGCACATCCCAACTGCTCAGTCCATTCGAAGATATCCTGGATACCCTCCTCCAAGTACCAGACTTGTCCCTCAGGGTTATCAATTTTCACAACAAGACCATAACCGACAGTTACCTTTTATAGCAAATTTGGATTTACCAGACTTGTCTCGGCTAACAAACGATCCTACCTATTATCTTCATTTTTGGCCAACCATGCCTACTAAGTTTCCTAGTGACATTCTGAAGTTTGAAGGAAAATTATGAGAGGACCCTTAAAACCATGTTATGACATATCATCTGTGGTGTGCACCCAACTCTTTAATCGATGATTCCATTCGATTATATATTTTTTAACGAACCTTGATTGGTTTAGCTGCAACGTGGTACATTGAGTTACCATGAGCTTCTTTCAACAATTTCATTGCCTTAGCGACTGCTTTCTTAACTAATTTTTAGTTACTAGTTTGTTATGATAATGGTATCTAACTTTTGACCCCACTTAAAAAATTACATCTACCTATATTTCTGATCACATTCATGAATGGAGACGTAGACATCGTTTGGTCAAAGTTTTCATTCCAGGTCAAATTCTGGCTGAATGGTTTATCAAGTCTTTACTCCCAAAGTTTAATGAAGATGTAGCCAAAGGAGAAACTGTAATGGAAGAGTAGCTTATCGCTCAAGCCCAATATTTATACCTCGTTTACACGCAATCTCACACTTTTTATGAAAATATTCCAGATTTACCTCACCCAGGTCAAGTAACAATGACTCCTTCCGACGCTTATGTCATAGATGGTGTAATCGGTATGGTTAACACATCCAAGAGTAAAAAGAAAAAAATCAAGTCTACCACTCCAATTATAACCTTGCCTGATTCACCTAAAGGAGACTCTTCTTTGGAAAATTATTTCGAAATTAATGTTGTAGATTCATCTATCGCTAATACCAAGTCAACGGGAGGTAAAAATAAGGGGAAGGGTAAAACCAAACAAAACAATTCTTCACAAGATAAAACCCATAAAATTGAAACATCCGATGAAAAGAGGAAACCTCGTTACCCTTGTCTAATTTGTGATGAAGATAATTACACAAAGGGATGACCCCATCACTCCGATGTAACTAAGTTCGTCAAAGGTTCACCTACACCGATTGTTTTTAAGTATCCATTTCTTTCTTAGGACAGTAAAATGGTCTCTCATAATGCATCTTCTTCCAATTCATTGATGGATATCATGATGATGCATTTTCAAATTATGGTTGCTATGAGATCTCAAGATTATGGATATAAGGGTCCTATAAATGGGAACGAAACTGGGTCATCCAGTTAACCTTCCACGTAAACCCCTCCTACTTCCAAACCATTACATATTGAGAAACCTAGTTCTGACATGGTAATTAAACGACCTCCTAAAGGTGTTCTTTGAAAGTCATCTTTCAATCCACATGCGAGACCTGCTCAGAATTACAACATTGTTGAAGATCTGACTGTGTCACCTTCAGCAACGTTGGCCCTAGAAGTGCTGAAAACATTTCGAACACAATTGAAGTTACTATTGTTAGCTCTTGGAGTTGTTGATCGTCAGGAATATAATACCATTATCTTCGATCTAGACAAATTTGTTCCTAGACTCCCACATCAAATGGATTTTCAAATACCAGTATTCGTCAAAACCAAGAGAGTTTTTCACAGGGTAATTGATGAGGGAGAATATACGTGTATAATTTTTATGGCTTGTTGGAAAGCCCTCGGTTCTCCAACAATCAATCAATCTCCCACAATTTTAAAAGCCTTCGATGGAATAGGTTTTCACCCTTTTGGGATTCTTCAGGATTTGTCTGTAGAGATATAAGGTAAAACCATTGCAGTTGAAGTTGAGGTCATTGATGTGCCACTTGAATAAAAACTTCTTCTCGGACAACGTTGGTATTATGCTATAAAAAAATTGTAGTCTCATTAGTCTTTCAAATGATAGTGTTCCCCCATAAAGAAAAAATGGTTAAAGTTGATCAGTTTATTACTATACTTGAGATCCTCCCTCTATGAGTAGTGTCCCTTACGTTGGAAAGACGATTACTCCTTATGAAGATGTTGGAGTAGGATTAATCAAAGATTCATCTCATGGGAAATTTTTCCATGCCTCCTCCAAAATTTCCTAGTAATATTGCCAGTGTCAACATGATTACATCAAGCACAATGCCCTCAGATGATCCTTGGATTGTGCCTTTAGAATCTGAGTTAGACCTATATGGAAATGAGATGCCTTTAAGTCCTTTTGAATTGGCTTATGTGGAAGTTCAAATTCTTTCCAACCCAACATCAACTGAAATTGATCAAGTGAATGTAATCAGTGATGAGTATTCTCAATTATAGGGTTTAACAATGACATATTTTTCTAATCCTTTCAACCAAGAATTTTCAACTGACGAAAGTATTATGGAAATTATGACGTTGGACGAATTACCATGCGACGACCTTCATCATCGTTCATCTTTTCTACCTAATCTCGATAAAATTGAGAATGAATTTTAAACCATATTTTTGAACCGAATATGTCAATGATCCTCAAAATCCGATGTCAATCCTTCATTTGGATTCAGAAATGAATTTAGGGAACATCTCTGTGACGATTCAAATTGACATTTCAGTTAAACTAGGAATTACTAAGAACATTCATATAGGTGCTTCGTGATCATCTTGCGAAGTAAACACGTACAAAGGCCTATTTTAGGAATTCCGTGAAATTTTTTCCTGGTCCTACAAAGAAATTCCAAGAGTTGACCCTAGTAATGTAGTTCACGAAATCAAGACATACCCGGATGCTAAACCTATTAGAAAAATAATGCATCCAATCTAAAAAGTACATCAGCCCCTAATGAAGGTCAACCGGATATAAAGATCTCAAAACGAGATGATATCATCTATAAAGTTTATAGATGATATTAAAAATATCATCTATAAACTTTATAGATGATATTAAAAATATCATCTATAAACTTTATAGATGATATCATCTCGTTTTGAGATCTTTATATCCGGTTGACCTTCATTAGGGGCTGATGTACTTTTTAATATTCCCAAATTTTTACATCATATTTGGAATATTAGAATTCTTGATTTTCTTAATAAATTAAGTAAATAAAAGGGTGGAGGGACCCAAAAACCTCAAAGCTGAATAAAATCCACTTTTAATGTGTGTATGTGGATATTATAGATCTAGATCTACAATCATGGAGTAGTGGAGCAGCTCCATTAATGGAGATCATGTCTCATTTATGAGATAGATTATGGAGGATGAAACAGTCAAATAAGATCATGGATCTTAAATATAAAATCATGAGGATATTTGATAAGATCAACGAAGATCATAGTAAATTAAAAGAAGATCATGAAGCACTTATGATAAGATAGTGGAGGAAGTGGTGAATTTAATGCACATATGATGGAGAGGGTGATCACCTCATGTGAACTTGATGGAGGACATGAGGCCACAGTGCAGTCAAACATGGAGACTATGTCCACATGCTCAGCGCAGATTTGGAGTGGATCTAGGCTATGGAAGGCTCATGCATATAATGAAGGTGAAGGCACAATGGAAGGAATGATTTGGATTATTCATTTCTTGATCTGTTTAGATCTAGAATTGTCTTAGGAAATTTCTATGCAGACTTGGGCTGTTTAGCAGAGTTTGTAGTGCTGTTTAGCACAGGGTGTTCCCGAGTGGGAATCACACCTCTTTCTTTGAGTAGCTCTGGAAAGAGGATTGTTCTTCATTTATTATCAGGCATTGGCACCATCTTCAAGAGGTTGTTTCTAGCATTCAGCTAGGAAACTAGTGTAGGATTCATCCTACCACTTTTTCTTCACATCCAGCCTTTCAGGAGTAGTAGATCTACAGCTGACATTTAGACCACTGGGTTTTACCTCCATGTAGCAGCAGTCCCTTCAAGGATTGCGCAGTTCAGTCCTATAGATCTATTGGAGGAAGGAAGTTTCCAGTATTTCAGCTAGAAATCCTATGAGGGATCATCTCCTCACATTGGATCTATTGTCTCCATCATTCAGGAGCTGATTTGAAAAATCCAGCAGTAGGCTATTGAGCCTCCCTCTCCGACAGTGCAGTTTTCTGAAGCTGTTATTCATTCAACAACTATTTTCAGTGGAGGAGATTGGAGGAGCTAGATCTTGAGCTTTTAGCCCAAGGATCTAGTGAAGGGATCAAGCCTTCTTGCATAGATCTGATTGTGCATCATTACAACCATCATATCATCAGATCTAGCTTCAGATCTGCATTCCCAGTAGCATATATGTGAAGCCCTAAGAGGGTAGTTTTCTTAGACTTACAGATCTGAGAAACCCTTTCTGGGTTATCTTGGGAATCCATCATTGAGCCTAGATCTACAGTTTCAGCATCATCAGAGCTCCCATTCTGCCTAGATCTGACTTTCTATCTTTCATGCAGTTGTAGTCCCAATAGTTGTAGCAGGGGCATCACAGTTTACCTTCCAGCAGTTTAGTAGTTACACAGTCCCTCTTGGGAAATCATTACAGGTTCATTCTAGGCCACCCTTGTGGCTTGAGTGTCTCATATTTTTAACACTGTTGTACTTGATTTTTCACCTCCAATATAATAAAATGGCTCAACTATTTCTGTGCATTTTGATCTGTATATAGATTTATTGTTTACTTTGCTGCAGTTCTTATATTGTGTTTCAGTATTACTGCATTCTCCCTTTTGGGACAGAATAGTGGTATCAGAGCATGATCTTTGGCTCAAATTGTGGACACTTCATATTTTGCATCAAAGGAAGAAGCAGATAGATGAGATATATCATGAAGGAGGGTAGTTTTGCCATTCCTCTCTTTAGATCCAAGCAAGATCTCTCCAAGGAGGTCTATCAAACGAAGGGATAAAGGCAAGAGGAGAATCCAAGAAGAAAATTTGATGAGGAAGGTCTAAGCACTTCCTATTAGCAAAAAAGAAATCGGAGAATCATATATCTTCTCCTAGATCTATTATACCCACTTCCTTTGGAGAAAGTGAAGGGTGTAGAAATGAAGAAATGAAAGAACCTGAGACTCATGAGACTCTCAATCTATATCTTGAAGAGTAAAAAGAACAGTCTAGAGCATTCAAAGAGATTCTAACTCTCCAAGAATTATTCCAAATCAAAGAAGAAAGAGGATCCTATAGCAGCAATAGAAGGAAGAGGAAAAATAGATTCTATTTTCCTACATTTGATGGATCTTTCTCAAGCACTGTCAAGGCTTGGAGGAAAGAGTTAGATGCATTTTTCAGGCTACATCCTGTAGCTGAAGAAGAGGCTGTCCAAATTGCAACACCCATCTCTTAGGTGAAGCTAATCATTGGTGGTTTGGTCACATGGAACATGAAAATGTGACTAAATATTCAGATTTCCTTCACAAGTTGAGGAAGAAATTTGATGTGAGAAAACCAGAGATGTGTCACAAAGAGACATTTCCTAAGGAAACAAAGGAGGATGCCAATCTTGTCACTCTGGAAAAGAAGTCACTACATTCACCACCAGCTGTAGAAGTACTTGCATCCGGAGAAGAGACACTTGCAACCTTGCTAGATAGTCTTGAGCTCTTGACACATAGAGTCCCATGCATGATTCAGGAGATGCATGAGGAAGATTCCAGTGCTGGTACACTTGTATAAAAGCAGTGATCATTCTTACTAGCAGTTGGAGACACTATTGTCCCGGTTGGAGGAACTCTTTTGTTCTGGAAAGAGATCCCCACACATTAGTTGATCCAAGGTATGCATGAAATTTCATCACATATTGTTTCAGTATATCTTATTGAAACTTATGAGGACATGCCATCAGTGCCAATGCATAACCAAGGGTTAGAACCAAGCAGCAATATATCACAGCGCAAAGGACCCTTGATCTAATCAAGGAGGAGATTAAGAACTATCCCAGTTCATCATTATTGAGCTACATTCAACCCTTTGAGTTGAAGTGTACAGTTTTAGAAAATGGGATGAGCATGATCCTATGTACAATAACTGGTTATGAGATCAGTATTATGCCTTGATTTGAGAGAACACATGTATTACCATGAAGATCTACAGTGCTGTCACTTAGTAGCTGTGAAAATGAAGAGGCCCCATCATACTTGGAGCATTCTGAAGGTAGCTTCACTCATGAAGCAATGGAGGTAAAGATGATAAATGGTAGACATCTTTAGATGAGAAATATTTTCTCCTTTCTAGATGACACTTTCTCAATGAGCATCTCACTGCTCGAAGAGAAACTTCTACCTGTAGCAGATCCAAAACTTCATTGGTTTTGGAGGGCCTTTGGTGAAAACATAATCTCATTGAGAGATCTCATTGGAGGTGCACTTCAACATATCATGAAGTGCAAATTATTTCTTCATCAGTTTGGGGAGGATGGTATTCTACAAAGTGAGGATACCATGTTTATGCAATACATCATTCATCATCCATATTGGGATGAGTGGGTAAGCATGATAAGCAAGGGGTTGCATGACCACTTGCAGATATATGACATGGGCCAGTAAGCTTGGTTACGTTGGTTGCTCTTGGGAGATTTCTGTCACTACCCAAAGGCTCCTATTTCTTTGATCCATGCCTTGAAAAACACTTATGAAATGAAGAAGGAGGCATGGTTGCGCTGGCTGCTCTTGGGTGAGTATGGTTACCACCCAATAGCTCATATTTTTCTGATTCATGCCTTGTGTATCAATGATAGAATGCAACAAAGGAAGGCATGTTCATTTTGGTTTCCCTTGAGAGAGTTTGGCCATCACATGATATCTCCTATGTCTATGTGTTTTGTATTGGGTAAAACTTGGCATGATACTCTCATGATGTGTATTGATGGTGTTTTCTTGTATTGGGCTGATGTGACATTCCACATGTCTATTAGTATGATTTTACTCCATGATGCACATAAGGAGGAGAGAAATCAACAAGATCTCTTGTTTCTTTGGTTTCTTTTGGGGGAGTTTGGCTTGTCCATCTTACATGGAGGAGATGGAGGATGGCAGCAAAGGGCCTTACTCCGGTGGCTACTATTGGAAGAATATGGTTTGACACCTTTTTCTACTCATATATCTCCTTTTCATCTTTTGCATAACGTTGGAATGATGTTTGAATCCAACAGGGCCAACAAACCTAAAGGTGAGAGCATATCAATGCTCAATCAAATTCATAAAGCATGGGATGAAGAGATGTGTTGTGAGATGGAGCTTTTCCTTTGTGCAAAGAGCCACTTTATGTTATGTATCTCATGTATTAATGATGATGTTGGACATCATATGGTTGTAGCTTCTTACTTCATGGTGGAAGGAGGACATCTAACCATACAGTTGGAGGTCATTCTATATATTTTTGAAAGACAAATTTGGAACCAAACATGCATAACACATTGCAGAAAATGGAGTAAGCCTTCTTTATGTGGATGCCATTTGGAAGGGAATAGATGGCTTTTCATCTACTTTTGGAGTTTCTTGAGGAAAAGCAACATTTTTCCGGGGGGCCGCGGGGGGGGGGGGACTGTAATATTCCCAAATTTTCACATCATATTTGGAATATTAGAGTTCTTGATTTTCTTAATAAATTAAGTAAATAAAAGGGTTGAGGGACCCACAAACCTCAAAGATGAATAAAATCCACTTTTAATGTGTGTATGTGGATATTCTAGATCTTTATCTAAAATCATGGAGTAGTGGAGCAAATCCATTAATGGAGATCATGTATCATTTATGAGATAGATTATGGAAGATGAAACAGTTAAATAAGATCATGGATCTTAAATATAAAATCATGAGGATCTTTGATAAGGTCAACTAAGATCATAGTGCATTCAAAGAAGATCATGACGCACTTATGATAAGATAGTGGAGGAAGTGGTGCATTTAATGCACATATGATGGAGAGGTTGATCACCCCATGTGAACTTGATGGAGGACATGAGGCCACATTGCAGTAAAAAATGGAGACTATGTCCACATGTCCAGCGTAGATTTGGAGTGGACATAGGCTATGGAAGGCTCATGCATATAATGAAGGTGAAGGCACAATGGAAGGAATGATTTGGATTATTCATTTCTTGATCTGTTTAGATCTAGAATTGTCTTAGGAAATTTCTATGTAGACTTGGGTTGTTTAGAAGAGTTTGCAGTGCTGTTTAGCACAGGGTTTTCCCGAGTGGGAATCCCACCTCTTTCTTTGAGTAGCTCTAGAAAGAGGATTGTTCTTCATTGCTTATCAGGCATTGGTGCCATCTTTAGGAGGTTGTTTCTAGCATTCAGCTAGGAAACCAGTGGAGGATTCATCATACCACTTGTTCTTTACATACATCCTTTCAGGAGAAACAGATCTACATCCGACATTCAGGCCATTGGGTTTTATCTCCATGAAGAAATAGTCCCTTCAAGGATTGCGCAGTCCAATCCTGTAGATCTATTTGAGGAAGAAAGTTTCCAGTATTTCAGCTGGAAATCCTGTGAGAGATAATCTCCTCACATTGGATCTATTGTCTCCATCATTCAGGAGTTGATTTGACAAATCCAGCAGTAGGCTATTGAGCCTCCCTCTCTGACAGTGCAGTTTTGTGAAGCTGTTGTTCATTCAGAATATATTTTCAGTGGAGGAGATTGGAGGAGCTATATCTCGAGCTTTTAGCCCAAGGATCTAGTGAAGGGATCAACCCTTCTTGCATAGATCTGATTGTGCATCATTGCAGCCATCATAACATTAGATCTAGCTTCAAATCTGCATTCCTAGTAGCATATATGTGAAGCCTTAAGAGGGTGGTTTTCTTAGGCTTACAGATCTGAGAAACCCTTTCTGGGTTATCTTGGGAATCCATCATTGAGCTGAGATCTACAGTTTCATCATCATCGGAGCTCCCATTCTTCCTAGATCTGACTTTCTATATTTCAGGCAGTTGCGGTCCCAACAGTTGCAACAGGGACAACGTAGTTTACCTTCCATCAGTTTAGTAGTCACGCATTCCCTCTTGGGAAATCATTGCAGGGTCACTCTAGGCCACCCTTGTGGCTTGAGTGTCTCATATTTTTAGCACTATTGTAATTTCTTTTTCACCTCCAATATAATAAAATGGCTGAGCTATTTCTGTGCATTCTGATGTGTATATAGATTTATTTTTTACTTTGCTGCAGTTATTATATTGTGTTTTTGTATTATTGCATTCTCCCTTTTGGGACATTACACAATCCATCCATGAAAAATGGCTACTATCAAGGCTAAAGTTGAAAAATTACTTCCATCATGTTTTATTTATCCTATTCCCTTAACTAATTGGGTATCCAATATTGTTCCAGTGAACAAAAAAACAAGGAACTATTAAAGTATGTGTCGATTATAGGGATGTCAATAAGGATTGCCCCAAAGACAATTATCTTACCCCTTACATCGACCAAATTTTTGACGATTGTGCTGACAATGAAATATTTTCAGTTATGGATATATTTTCCAAATATAGTCAAATAAACATACTCCCTGCCGATCAGCCCAAAACTGCATTTATTTGTCCATGGGGAACTTTCACCTATCAAAAATTACCTTTTGGTTTAAAGAACGTTGGCGCTACTCTTCAGAGGGCCATGTCTTACACATTTCGTGATATCAAACATATTATGAAACCCTACCTGTATGACTTACCGACCTAATCCGTGAGACGACAAGATCATCCTATGCATTTACGAGCTATTTTTCTCTGATGTAGGCATTATAATATCCATTTGAATCCACACAAATGTTTTTTTTGTGTAAAACTAGGATGATTATTGGGATTTATCATTTCTAAGGAAGGCATTCATGTTGATCCTCTCAAGGTCAAGGCTATCATTAATATACCTCCTCCTTCTACTCTTCGCCAACTCCAAAGTTTGCAAGGAGAAGGAATTTTTTTACATATATTTATCTCTAACTATGCAGAGCTAACTAAAGGTTTTGCTCAGCTGTTGAAAAAAGGAATTCCATTATTTTGGGATGAGCTTTCTAAAAAAATATTTCGATGCACTCAAACATGCGTTGACCCATGCACCGTTACTACATCCAACTGATTATCACCGAGATTAATTTTTGTATTTAGATGCATCCAAATAAAGGAATGATATTAGTTCAAGAAGAGAAATATACCGTTGAACATGTGATTTATTATTTGACTCAGAACCTTACACCTACTGAGATTAAATACACACATGTGGATAAATTGGCCCTGGCGGTTGTTCAAGCTGTCCAAAGTTTTCATCACTACATATTGTTACGAAAAATAATCGTGATCTCTGATTGCAACCCTATGATGTACATTTTGACCAAAAAAATGCTAGGGGGAAAGTACTCTAAATGGATTGTTATCCTACAAAGTTTGATTTAGAATTTGAAATAGATAAATCAAAGAAATCATTGGTATTTTCTGAGCTATTATGTGACTTTCCCTATACTAAATCTGAAACCATGGCAGAAGATAATATTCCTGATGAATCTCTGTTTCTCATCAGTACTCTAGATCCTTGGTATGGATATATTATCATATATCTTCAAACCCAAATTTTTTGGCTTGAACTATCACTATCTAATCATTGTAGAATTTGATACCAGTTCCAACAATATAATATTGTTGGCGATAATCTTTATCGTCGTTGTGTCGATTATTTTTTCCAACATTATTTAACACATGAAGAAGCCGAGAAGGAATTGAATGAATACCATTCTGGAACATGTGGTGGTCATATGTATGAGTTTTCCACTACCCAAAAGATACCGCCTGTTGGCTATTTATGGTATGGTCGTCACTTTTTAGAGATTGCACAATTGTGGTTAGAAAATGTCACAATTGTCAAATTTTTGATCGAAAGATGCGTGAACCTCCTGCTCCTCTTCACCCAATCACAATTGTCGGTCCATTTGAAAAATGGGGCATAGATTTCGTTACATGTAACCCTCACTCGGATGTGGGGCATGGGTATATTATTCTTGTTGTAGACTATTTTACCAAATGGGCCAAGGCGATGCCTACATTCAAAAGCGACGATGAAACTGCAACTATTTTCATATTCAACCATGTGATTGTTTGGTTTGGCGTACCCCAAACCATCATTACGGACCATGGTAGCCACTTTCAAAAAATTATGATGAATGAAATTTTCGATCAGCTTGGCTTACGCCATGAAAATTATACACCTTATTACCTAGAGGAAAATGGCCAAGTTGAAGCTGTAAACAAAGTTTTGACCCATATGATCAAGCAGATTATTGGAATTCATAAAATTAACTGGCATACCATGATTTTTTCAGCCTTGTGGGCATATCATACCTCTGCAAAAACATCCACTGGTTTTCCTCCTTTCCAACTTTTTTACAGTTTGGAATCCGTTTTACCAATTGAATGTGAAATTACGTCATTAAAACTAGCCATTGAATTATTACCAGCTACCTATGAAGAGGAAGAACCTTTTTTATACTTAGCACAATTATATGAAACTTGCCGCACTGCTGCATTAGGTAGCGAGGCTCATAATTTTTTTGTTAAAGCTTAATATGATTAGAACTTTAATCCTCGTGTCTATTTAGAAGGTGAACTAATCTTAGTTTATGACCAAGCACATGATAAAATAGGAGTTGGTAAGTTCGAACCTATGTGGCATGGCCCTTACATTATTAAACATGTACTTACAAAAGGTGCCTATGAATTAGTTGATTATGATGGTGTCTCTTTAGGAGAGCCCATAAATGGTCTCTATCTGAAGAGATATTATGCATGATTTACCCTATTGAGATCTTTCTTGTAGATTAATTATAATTTCTATGAGTGTGTGCCATATATTAGTTATTTTTCTTTACAAATTTATACTACTTTTTTTGCTTATCTTGATTAATCTTGATATTGCAGATGTTGACGTTCCCTCAGGCTTACATTAGATTTGATGATGACACTTGTCTTAGTACTCAGAATTTATCCTCTGTAGCCTAGGTCATCTATTCACCCACTGATAAGTTAGTTTCTATTCATGGGATTTGCCTTGGTCAAACAAAGTTAGTGCAGTCATTGATCTATTAGCTGATGCCATTGCATTTGACATTCAACGTTTGATTGTTGGGTTAGATTCACAACTCATTGTATTACATTTAAACAATGTATATGCAGTTAGAAGTCCATCCATTTTAAGAATGTTTTTAAGGGTTCGTCTCTTGGAAAGACATTTTTATTACATTGAATATCAACACATTTAAATAATTTTAAACACTTTAGCTGATGCGTTAGCTAATTGATTGTTAAAAAGAAATTTGCGACATTAAAGTAAATCAAAACAATATTCCATCCATATGGAACAAGGTACTCAAATAATAAATTAGTAATCATCATTATGTTAAATAATAGTTTGTCAAGTGTGTCAAAAGTATACATCATTCGAGGACATAGGCTTCCAAAGCATTATGATTCAAATATGTTGATACAAAAAACAAAATGTATCCTAGAACGACTATTAGCCATCCATGACGATTATCATGGTAGAAAACTATAACACATGCCATTTGGCGCAGATATCGCCTAATCGACCCTGGAACCCCAACTACATGCCTCTGGTATCGAAGAGGGAAGTCGTTAGTCCCAGTCTCTTGGTAATCTATGGTGAGCCTCTCCAAGTTGTGCTCCAATTTAGTCAAGGCCTCTACTACGTAGTCGCTATGGGTTGGTATCCTCGTCGGTCAAACTATCGCATTCCTGCTGGTCGGACTGGACCTACATCTGCATTAACATTTTGATAATTAGCATTGGATGATAAAAAACAAATAAAAATCTAAAAATCAAAAAAATCAAAATGAGACTTTTTTACCTGTGTCATCCCATCGTATCCCAGCTGGGAGTTCCATATATGGGCCACCCTATAGTCCATCACTACATATGATAAGTCCTCTACCATGAATATTTGGATTCCCAGCCACAAAAAAACTGAGGTGTGTATCGCACTACTGGGCCACCATTGCCACCATGGCAGGACATCAACGAAACCCATCACAACATGCAAGGATCTCTAGGTCCTGTAGGATCCACTAGATGTTGTTGTGGAATGAGGAGTGGAATCCTCTATAGAGAAAATGATATAAGGATGGTGCTATAGCTAAAGTTATTTAGCTTGCCCTCCTTATCTCTGTTTAGTTGTCCCTTCATATTGAAAACCACTCGCTCACACCAGTTAAAGACAATCTCCTTTGAACACTTGACTGCGGTCTGCATTTGGGCCTTTGTAGCCATGTGAGGAGCTGCACTACCATACAATTTTATAATTATAAAAGAAATGATTTTTAAATTAAGTAATCATATAGTGTTAATGTCTATCCATCCATCTTTGAGCTCTGAATTTGGAGCACAATATTGCGCCAAATAGGATACGGTAGATTGCCCACCTAGCCTCTAGCAAAACAAGGAAATATCATATCCTCTATGGGACAATCCAATGAGAAAGTAAATATCCTCTAAGTCAATAAAAAAATAGTGATTTCCAATAGCAAAGCATTGTTCCTGGATATCCAAGGCCCTCACCAGCCAAGTCATCATCTCTACTTGAGCTTTCATCCCTAGAATGGAACAAAACTTATAAAGTCCACAATTTTTTAAGCTTGTAGGGTTGTCGGGTTACCAATGGCTTCTGAATCAAATGTTTCATGCTCTCATTCTCTACACGCAAGCATGATTGGTTCAAATGATCTGGAAATGAAAAATAAGGAACGTTAGAACCTTGTGGGAGAAAGATTGGAGGATTTTTGTGGTCGGAGTTTTGTATTTTAGAAAGCCCACGACGCCTGCCCAGTATACCTTACACACAACACATTTTTGCGTAGTCTCTCAAATAAAATACCATGCAACCATGGTAATTTTCCATGTAGAAAAATATCAGGGTGTGTAGCCCTGATGAGGAAGACTCGTGCACCCTCGCAGAAATTTTCTAAAAACATAATCCTTCCTAAAAAATCACCCGAAAGCCTAAAAATGAAATTTAAATGGTTGAAATGCAGGATATGGAAGAAATTTATTACTTGGAAGAGATATTTCATCGAATGGTTCATTGGTTTTCCCGAGATCAGCTCCAGAAGTTCTATGGTAAAAACCCTTTTTATTGCTCTCAAAATGAAATGGTGAAAATAGCTTATCTTTTTCAACTTTTATAAGTTTTTATGAATACAATATTATTATTTTATTATTTTAACTTATTAGAAGTCAAAATTTCAACTTTTTAACCATAAAAAAGAGCATTTATCATGATTTATTGAGTTTTATGTGCAAAGAACAGGCTGTGTTTTAAAAATGGATCATTTTGACTATGAGTAAAATTTTATCACTTTTCCAGAGTCTTGAAAAACATGAAAAAGCAAAACCTTGGATTCATCTTTTAATCCCTTTTCAGACTCCCTAAAGATGAAAATATTTATGAGTACTTGATTATTTGAACTCATTAAAATAAATGAACGATCATCTATTTGGAATAATTTTACCCCTTTTCCAGACCAAACTAGACTATTGACCTAAGAAAGGTATGCATTGACTAAGCATGGTAAATAGAGTTCTCTCATGCATTATTTTATCCTTTTTCGGGCTTGTGTGACTAAATTTATGAAAAATAACATTATGGAGTTTACTTATGTTTTTCTCTTGACTCCGTAAAACTGAAAAACACCGAGTTTCGCTTTCTCCAGGCTAGTTGAAAATATACGTTGAAAGAATTAATTAAGTTTTATTTACGTGTATTTTCAAACTCTTTAAACATGAAAAACATCAAACCACTCCTTCCTAGGGTTTGTTAAAAATAATTGAGAGGACTCATCCGAAGGATGGGCTTACACAACAAGCAAATGTTATCCTCCTCAAGCTTGACAAAAATTAAATAGGTACTTGTAAGTAATGGTGGGGGAAAATTGGGAAAAGGTATTCATCTTTTTACTCATTTTAAAATAAACATGTTTGTCTTGAACACGACACTTCATCAAAATTGTGTCTGGGTTGGGTAATCCATTTGTCTTACAGTTAATCAAACCTCATTGAAAGTATTCAACCGGTTTTGGGTATTATCATTAAGAAAATGCTGCGAAGTCAATTATCGTGTTGTTATGTGTTCAAGCTCAGTTCATATTCCCTTGTAAATAATAATCTCCATTCGCGTTGACCATCCCTAAGTCAATTCTTGAAAAAATAAAATAAAAATCTTCAACTTGACATAAAAAGTTTCATGTCGTAGGCCCTCCTGTGACATATCACTTCCTATCGACTTTAGCTCACAATCTAGTAAGTTGATCCAGAAACCTTATTAGTACCTTGAAGTCTGCATTCCCTAATCACAAATTTATTACCTTTGAAAATAGGTTTTCATCATTGGCCTTTGATCGAGTGACTCTATGAGTTTTTGACTACTTATTATCTATTCACACTTCATAGATTATACTGGAGTACCTTGAGAACTATTCTCAATATTGGTGGTTTCTCTCGCACTTGTTAACAATTTTCATCATTGACCGGTAATCGAGTGGTTTCTACCATATTTGACTTCGGCACATTCAATCACATGGCTAAATTCATACTAATCGAGAGATGGAGATCAAGACCCTAGATCTAGTTTCATCCATCCAGGTTGAGAGGAGTCAATGTATTCATGATTGAGTATACCAATTCATAACAGATGGATGCACCTATACTATGTCTACTATTGATATGATTCTAGTCTATTTCTGTACGAGTACATTCAATTAGTTTTTACTCCGAGTATGGGAATGCTTACCTCAGTGATGATTATATATTTGCATTTTAATATATGAATGTTCGTTGCAGGTTTCCAACTTGTGTTTCTGATCCAATCCTTGGTATAATAAAGTGCTTCAATATTTTAAAAGACTTTCTAGACTTTGTATTTTAGGGGGCAATCTGTTACACATCATTTTTTCACCATGACACTTGACGCTCAAAATGGATCTATCACCATCCATACTTATGTTCCAGTATACTCCCTTGCAAGTCAAACATTCATATTCCTTTACCAAGTCATGAAGTTTGAGTAAAATGGCCCTTAAACCTCTTAAATATGACTTGCGCACTTTTCCTATAATTTATTGCACATGCGATGTTACTGCCATAAATCCCTACACAGTTCTGTGCTATGTTTTCCATTAAAAAATGTGCAATTGTCTCAAAGTAAAGTAAAAAGTAAAAGTACGTTCTAGAAGCATAGTTGGGTTCATTTATCCAAACTAAAATCCTCTAAGTCATATCAGTTCGAGCCAAACCCCTCTAAACATGGAGCTAATTACCTTGGATCATGCAACCCTAATACCATCATTTATGGATCTCACCCATCTTTATTGGATCTAAAACCTCCTCAGTTTCTCTTATAAATTGAGCGGAGAATTCAGGGTTAGGGGAGCTCACTTATGATAGTCTCATTCTAGTAATTTTGGATTGGAAAGCTTGTTAGCCAAGGAAGAAGATTGGAGGAATTTGGGAGCAACCCTTACGACATCAAGGCTTGGTTGTAATATTTCTCTTTTATCCCTGAATAATACATTTGGATATTGTTTCCCTTTTTATTTTTTATTGGAATTGTGAATGGTTTGTGCTCATATATTCATTAAAACAATTTCATTTCCTAATCTCCTTGATCATTAGGTTAAGCTAGTTTTAGATTATTATTATGCCGCATAAGCCTTTGATCCTTTGTATGTTTGTGTTTGCAAATTTTTTCTAAGCATTGAGGAGCTACATCAGGATAGAGTGTGGGATCTTCATTAGGAATTTTTTTTAAAAGGTAAGAGCATCATCCTCTTCTTTTAGTTTTTTAATAATATGAACGAAGTTAGCTTAGGGAAAGAGATATTCTCATGTCTGTTTATTTCTAGTTCTCCATTAGGATTCTAGGGAGATTTATCTTGTCTGCAAGAGGAATTTATCCGGGTAACAAAACTAAAAAAGGAAATGGGAGCTTCAACTTGTTCTTCATTAGGTTGCGTTAAAACTGCTGCATACGACTACTCAGACGCAAAAGTATATAAGAAAAATTCCTTAGAAAAATCAGGCGATGATAATGAAGGAGCATTTATTATGGCCGATTTTATTGATTCAAAAGATGTTCTTTCAGTTATTTCCCATTTGTAGATTGCCTTTTTTGAATCATGTTTTGTAAAGACATAACAATATGTGAGAAATCCAGAACAAAACCTTTAAAAAAATTAATTTGGCCAAGAAAGGATTTCACAGACATTTTATTATGAGGTAATGGAATTTCATAAATAGCCTTAACTCTTTGCAGATCTATACTAATTCCTTATTTTGAAACAATAAATTCTAAAATATTTACATCACTAATAACAAAGAATGATTTCTTAAGATTTAAATAAATCCCAAAATTTCTTCATATTTCAAATATTTGTTTTAAATCATTAAGATGAATATTCATTTATTTTGAATAGATTGTAATGTCATCCAAATAAACCACAACTGGTTTGTTAATCAAACCTCTAAAAACAATGTCCATAGCTCGTTGGAAGGTAGCTCTAACGTTAGTCAATTCGAAAGGCATCTTTTAATATGCATATGTTCCCCACTTAGTCCTGAACGTGGTCTTTAATCTATCTGCGGGATGCATAAGAATCTAATTATATATTTAAAAACCATCTAAGAATGACATCAGTTTAGAATATGCAATAGACTGTAATATTTTATCCATTGGTGGTAAAGGAAAATTGTCTTTTTGACTTTCTCTATTAAAATTCCTAAAGTCAATACAAATTCAAATGTCTCCATTCTTCTTCCTAATTGGAATGAGATTTGAAACCCACTTTGAATGTCTAACGGGGAAAATAATTTTGGCTTTTAATAATTTGTTTAACTTAGTCTTAATCTCATTTTCAAGATTAGGATGAATCTTCCAAAGATTTTACTAGACAGGTTTTGCATTCAACAACATAGGTATAGTATGTGTTGAGATTGCAACAAGATGATGAACTTAGTGGAAAGAAGTCGCCTTCACTAAGTGGGCCCGCAGGCTATTTCTGGCGCAAAGTCTATTTTTAGACTGTGTCTATTTTTAGACATATGGATCATGTTCTATGAGTTGCAGGATGATATTTGTGGATGGTTGGTCAAGTCGGACAAAATAGATGGACTTCTATTTTTAGATATATTGGGCGGAATCTATTTTTAGATTGCCAGTCTAAAAATAGATATGTCGAATATTATTAGCTCTTAATAATATTTGGACTCTAAACATTATCTTATTCTCTTGGAGCACTTCAGTTAAGTGCACAGATGTGGCACAGGAGCTGACAGAAGGAATTACGCTATTCCTGAGGGTTAAGTGGAGCTATTTCATGGATACTTCGGTTAGAACTCATGTGACAGAGTTTGGTGGAGTTGATTGAGGAAGTTAGTGGAGTTGTATTCAGTTTAACTAATCTAAACATAGTTGAGCTATTTGTATTCAGTTTAACTAATTGATACAATTAGTGAGAGTGGTGTGAATTAATTATTAATTAATTCACTAATTATAAACTCATTAATCAACTAAAGAATGCATCAATTAACTTCAGTGCATGGACAGTTTCAGTGGAGACCAGTGCAGAGATAGGTGAAAGAGCAGGTTAACTATCAGTTGTGACTATACAGTTGCTATTTGCAACACACAGATAGGTGGAGAAGCCCATGAGGATTGCGCAGTACAAGCCAGGTGTTTTATCTATTTAATGAAGCCATCCCATAGCATTGATAATGCAATAGAGGCTGGCTATCAAGTGGCAAAAGATTCGAGCATGTGTTTTGCTAGATCTAGCTTGATAGTGTGTAGCAATTCGAGGTTGTGCTGAGAGCTTGTGAGGAGCTTTGTACAATGATTGTTACATGATCTCCATGACATATAATATACAGATAGTTGGGGTTTTCAGCTTTAAGCTTTCCCATTAAATACTGTGTTCATATGTGTGATTTTTTGTGGTTTTAATGTGTGCATGCAATTGATTTTATTTCCGCATGTGATGATCAATGGTAGAAGAGATTCTGTATTATGCATGAAGCTAAAATAGTGTGTGATCAGGAGAATCTTGGTGAATAATATATCAGTTATTCAAATTTCTACAGTATGTTTAATGATAGATGTATCATATGTTTTTAAATCATCGTAGCTCTAGGAAAAAATGTCCTTGTATTTTTTTAGCAAATGTATGCAAGAAAATATTTCACTACGTGAAAGTCCAAGGCCTAAATTTGCATTTTGGGGGTTTTCGAGGAACCTAGATTAACCAATTAAAATATTAAGGTACCGCTCTGGAGTTTACAGTCGGTGAACTTTTTAAATCTATCCTTCAAATCATATAAGTCTTCCAAATTTATAACAGGCTTTAGTAAAGAATTTTATTCAGAAGACTTATTAATCTGCTTATCATGTTCATCTTCATCAATGATCTGAACTAAATGAGCACCTTCAGAAGTTAAAAAACTTAGGACTTCATTATCATCATTGAGTACTCACCAGTTATTAATATTATCAGGAATGAAGGGATGAGAAATCAATTCAATCAAAAACCCATCAAGATTGAAGTCTTATGGTGGAATAAGCTTTGATGCAACACTGGTTAAGAGATCAACACTAGAATTTTGTAATCTAGGAATTGGAATTATATTTAATGTTTTGAAATGAGTAATCAAATCCCAAATCAAAGTTTTATAATTCTTTAGATGATTTGAAACACAATGAATGTTATTCCTTACTTCTTTTATAACAATATCCAAATCACCATAAACCACAATATACTTGTCATCAAAACTGATAGCTTTTTGTAAACCCTGAACTAGTGCTTTAGATTCAATAACGTTATTATGTTGTGTAACCAGCTCCAAAAATAGAAGAAAAGAGATATCAACACCTTAGAAATAAGCCACTTCGAGGGGGAAACCTCCAATACATTACATAAATGAACAATTCTTGGATGATACAATTTACAAAACCTCCTTTCTATATATAGGAGTTCATGTGGCCATAATGTAATCCTAGTGGGCCACAATGTAATCCTAGCCGACCTAACAATAATAATTTAAGGGCACAATAATAACAAAATGGGAGTTACAAGGGTACAATAATAACAATAAGGGGGTTACACTAATAACAATAAGGGACTATACTAGTAATATAGGGACCTAACATGCCCCTCTCCTTCAAAAAGTGTTGTCCTCAACGCTTGAGTAGCTCTGGGTGCTTCTGTATAAACTTCTCATCCTCCCATGTAGAATCTTCAGTGGGTAAGTTCTTCCACTTGATGAGATACTCTGAAATTGATCGATTCCGTAGCTGTCGAGTTCTTGTTTCCGTGATCGCTTCAGGTTCCAATATGATTTTTCCTTCCTCATCAAGTTCTGGAAATATTGTTTGAACTGGAATATTTTCACCTATAACCTTCTTTAAGCATGAAACATGGAAAATTGGATGCACTCGTGAAGAAGCAGGAAGCTCCAATTTGTATGCCATTGTACCAATATTTTGCAACACCTTGTAAGGACCATAGTACTTTGGCGATAATTTATTATCCTTCTTTGCTTGCTTGAGGGACATTTGTTTGTATGGTTGTAGCCGTAAAAATACCCAATCTCCTACATCAAAACTTCTCTCGCTATGATGTTGATTTGCCTGTTGTTTCATTCGATTTTGTGCCAAATTCGGGTTATCCTTTAAGAGTTGGAGAACTTCTTGCTGATGCTCGATGTGATCTTCCACTGCTTGAACCTTCGAATTTTCCCTTAAAGATGATGTGATGGATGGTGGATGATATCCATAAAGTGCCATAAAGGGGGTCATTTTTGCTGCAGTATGGAAGGAAGTGTTATACCACCATTCAGCGAGAGGTAACCACTTGACCCATTGTGTTTGTTTATCAGATACAAAACAAAGAATATATCCTTCCAAACATTTATTTACTATCTCAGTTTGACCATCAGATTGAGGATGGTAAGATGATCTATGAGCTAATTGAGTACCCAAACAAGAAAATAACTCCGTCCCAAAATTTCTAGTAAAAATGGGATCTCTGTCGCCCACAATAACCCTTGGGCTTCCATGTAGCTTTTGAATTCTGTCCATAAATGTAGTAGAAATTGTACTTGCTTTAAATGGATGAGATAATGCACAAAAGTGTGCATTCTTGGTAAGTCTATCAACTACCACCATGATGACACTCTTTCCTTAGGACTTAGGTAAACCTGTGATAAAATCCATTGAAATCTCCTCCCAATGTTGACTTGGAATGGATAAAGGTTGTAGAAGTCCCGAGGTCTTAATTGTCTCAACTTTATTCTGCTGGAAAACCAAAAATTCTGCTACAAAATTTTGAATATTAGATTTAAGGCCATCCTAAAAAAATTCTTTCTTCACCCTGTGGTAAGTTTTTAAAAATCCTGAGTGTCCTCCTAAAGGAGAAATGTGCAATTCCAGAAGAATCTTTTGTTTTAGTTGGGAATTATGACAAATATATAAGCGATCTTTGTACCATAAGGAATCATTTTTCCAACTAAATGTATCAGATGTACTGGGATCTTGCTGCAAATTTTAAATGAGTGTCCATACATCTTTGTCCTTCTTCCATTCATCTCTTGCTTCAGTTATCCAATCTGGTTGGATAATAGAAATGGTACAAAGAAATGCTTCTACCTCTTCATTCTTTCTTGAGAGTGCATCTGCAACAACATTAAGCTTTCCTTTTTTGTAGATTATTTCAAAGTCATAACCCAACATCTTTGTGACCCATTTTTGCTGCTCTTCTGAAGATAGTATTTGTTCCAAAAAGTGTTTAATACTATCATGATCAATTTTTACCTTGAAGTGTCTTCCCATTAGGTAAGTTCTCCATTTCTTTAGTGCATGCAGTATTGCTAACATTTCCTTCTCATAAATGGGTTTCTGCAAATACTTTCCTTTGATTGGACGAATTTCAAAAGAAATGGGTCTTCCTTCCTGCATTAAAACAACACTAATTCCATTTCCTGAGGCATCACATTCCACAATAAAGGTTTTTGCGAAGTCTGGCATAGCTAAGATTGGTTCTAGGCACATTACCTCTTTAAGATGTTCAAAGGCCTTAGTTGCTTCAGGAGTCCATGAAAATGCATCTTTCTTCAATAATGTTGTTAGAGGTGCTGCTATTCTCCCATAATTCTTAACAAATTTACAATAATACCCTGTTAACCCGAGAAATCATCGCAACTGCTTTATGGTTGTGGGGACTTTCCATTACTTAATGGCTTTAATTTTGTTAGGGTCTACTTTAACACCCTCGTGAGATACAATATGACCCAAATATTCCACCTCTTGTACTCCAAAGAAACATTTGGATATTTTTTCATATAATTGTTTCTCCTGCAATAGTTTGAGCACCCTGTCAACATGTTCAACATGATCCTTCCAAGACCTGCTGTAGATTAGTATATCATCAAAAAATACTAGCACAAATTTTCTAAGGAAGGGTTTGAAAATGGAATTCATCGACCCTTGAAATGTAGAAGGTGCATTGGTAAGGCCAAAAGGCATGACCAAAACTTCATAATGACCCTCATGAGTTCGAAATGTTGTTTTTGGAATATCTTCAATCTTCATTCTAATTTGATGATATCCTGAACGAAGATCCAACTTGGTAAAATAAATTGCTCCATGTAATTCATCCAATAATTCATCAATCACAGGAATGGGAAATTTATCTTTAATGGTGAGCTTAGTGAGCTCCCTATAATCTAGACACATTCTCCATGATCCATCCTTCTTGTGTACCAATACTACAAGAGCAGAGAAAGAAATTTGACTATGTTGAATTATACTTGCTTCTAACATTTCTGCAATCATACGTTCAATTTCGCTCTTTTGGACGTAAGGATATCTATAAGGCATGATGTTTGGAGGAACACTTCCTGGAATCAAATGAATAGCATGATCATGATCATGAATTGGTGGGAGTCCTTTGGGAGTTTCAAACACCTTGGAATGATTGTCCAAGACTTGTTGGAGATCTGCAGAAATAGATGATTTTGATGTTGGAACTTTTAGTGAGCATAATTGTGCAATTACACCTCGTTGTTATTTCTTTAGAAGATTTTTCATGACATTAGAGCTTATTATCTTTCCTGGCTTCCCTACAATACCCCGTAATTTGACTTCCTTTCCTTCTGAAATTTTTTTTCAAGAAAAGTTTTTGAAAATTAAAAGCTACCGTCCCCAAAGATTGTAACCATTGTACTCCTGGTACAACATCATCACCTCCCATAAGAATGGAAAGCATTGGACTAGTCAATACATATTTCCCCATGGTTAGCTTGATATTATGGCATTTTCCAGAGCAATTTATAGTTCCTCCATTTGCAATCATCACTTGACATTCTGGTGCTAGGTATATGAAACAATTTAATTCCTTGGCTACCTTGCAATGAATAAAATTATGGGTGTTACCTGAATCAATCAACACTATTACCTTTTTCTTCTTGATATGTCCTTCTATCTTGAGAGTTTGAGGAGTGGTAATTCCTACCAGTGCATTACACGATATGGTCAGGTTCATTTCTTCCTCTTCTAGGGCTGGTTCCTGGTGTATATCCTCTTCTTGTTAATTTTCTTCTTCCTCTTCACAATCTATGTAAAATAATTTCTTCTCAGCACACTTATGACCTTTAGTGTATTTTCTATCACAACTGTAGCAAAGCCCTTTTGCTCTTTTTTCTTCCAATTGTTGTGGTGTCAACCTTGTAGGTTGTGGAAATCTAGGCGTAGCAACACTTCATTCTTTATAGAAGTGAGTGGTAGGCTTCCTTGTCGCCATAATTTTACATTCAATTTTTCTTGCCAACCTGAATGCCTTCTCCAATGAATCAGGTTCCAAAACGCGAACTTCATGTTGGATGTTATCCTTTAAAGTGCCAATGAAGAGATCAATCCCGTGTTCCTCTGAAATATCAGTTACCCTTATATTCAATTTTTGGAAGTCCTCAATGTGCTCCCCCACCAAACCCTTTTGTTTGAGATTTATCAATTGGCTAAAGAAGGTGTTGCTCTTTGTATCCTCATAATGTGCTATCATTTCCTCCGTAAAAATTGACCAAGTGACAATTTTTTTACGGGAGCAAAACCATCGATACCATACAAATGTATTTTGTTCTAAATGTAAAGTTGCAATGCGTACCTTTTGTGTGTTTTGCACATTATGGAGATCAAAATATTGCTCCATCTGTAGTATCCATGTTACAGGATCCTTTCCATCAAAATTCCTCATATCCATTTTGGAATATGGTGGTTCTTCCCGCCAACATTAGAGTTTATGAAATCACGATTAACATTTATTTTGTTCTCATCATGAGTTTCCTCTACTATCTTTTCACCATTAGGAAACATTTCTTGTATCAACTTTTTCAAACCTTCTATGTCTACTTTTAGATCATTCTTCATGTTTTCCATTTTAGCTTCCATGTCATCCATCTTAGATTCCATGCCATCTATCTTATATTCCACGCCTTTCTTCAAACCATCCATATTATTCTTCACACCATCCATCTTTGCTTCCATGCCTTTCTTCAAAACTTCCATTTCATTTTTTGCTGCTCTTTGCGAGAGCAAAATTTGGTGCACTTGCTCATGCAATTTTGATAGATCATGTTGCAATTCTTCATCTTCATGAGTCATAGTAGAGCCTTCTGAAGAAATAATGGGTGTTGAATTATTTTTATGGGGCATTTTTTAAAACCCAATACTGATATATATTCTATAATATTCCCTTGGAATCAATTCAAATTGATTTTTTAAACAAGACTTATGAAATTCGGAAAAAAATACACACCTTTTTCTTGCTTTTGGGGAGCTCGATATTGAAATTGGATTATCTCTGTGATTGCGGCTCTTCAATATCTGAAATTCAGCACTGAAGTAGCCCTCTGAATTCTCTTTTGAATGCCACAGGTCTGAATTGATTTGGATTCTCCAAGACAAATTTATGTCCAATCTCCCACAATGACCTAATTATTGATTGGTTCAATAGAGCGAACTTGTACGACTTTCCACGTGTCACTGTTTCGTCCTTCGCCTCTGAAATTGATAGCCAAGAAACTAAATCCGTGTACTTACGACCACTTTTTACGACACTCCAATCTGATGCTCAGAGAGAGAGTTATTGAACGTTTCCCACGATCACCTCTTTGAGATGAAATTCGGGATCCTGAAAAAGCACTACCTTCCACAGATCATATCTCTAAAAATATTACGAACCAAGCTCTGAAAGTTTTTCACAAGTTTCCTTAGGATTTCAGCTTCGCACCCTAAAAATTTCAGATTCTGAACCTTAGTAGAAAAAAATTTATAGCGCAAATTCCACGATGACCTATTTAGGAGCCTGAAAAAAGACCTAACTTCCACAGATCATATCTCCGAAAATATTGCGAACCAAGCACTGAAATTTTTAGATGATATTCCTCAGGATTTCAGCTTCACAACCTAAAAATTTCAGCTTTTGAAACTTTGCAGGAAAAAAGTTATAGCAAAAATTCCACGATGACATGTTTGGAGCAGCGAAACCCTAGAATCCAAAGCTCTGATACCAAATGTTGTGTAACCAACTCCAAAAATAGAAGAAAAGAGATATCAATGCCTTGGAAATAAGCCACTTCGAGGGGGAAACCTTCAATACATTACATAAATGAACAATTCTTCGATGATACAATTTACAAAACCTCCTTTCTATATATAGGAGTCCATGTGGCCATAATGTAATCCTAGTGGGCCACAATGTAATCCTAGCCGACCTAACAATAATAATTTAAGGGCAAAATAATAAAAAAATGGGGGTTACAAGGGTACAATAATAACAATAAGGGGGTTACACTAATAACAATAAGGGACTATACTAGTAATATAGGGACCTAACGTATTAGTACAATAAAATTCCAATCTACATGCTTTTCACTCTAGGATCTAATTAAAACTCCACAAGGTTGAAGGGATGAAGTAACAATTCCTTTAGATAAATCAGGTTGAGAAACTTGTTCTTCAGATTTGGAAATTCCTTCCAACCTCTGAATTAAATTTTTCAACTTAATGAATCATGTAGGTGTTTGTGTTTGAGTAGAGGTTTGTATGATTTGTTTTGGAAGTGAGCTAGGAGATTGAGTGGATGGTTCGAAATTTCAGATCTAGAATTCAAAGATTTAAAGTGTGATCTCGAAGTTAGCAGGGATTTTGAGGGAGAAAAAATCTTTGGATGACCTTTAGTTTTAGGAGAAGGCTTTTTTTTCATTCATAGTTAGATGAACCTCCTTATAGTGCCAAAAATTTTGATTGTCCTAAATGATTGCATCAACATTGGGGATAACTATCCGATCGGGACCTTAAGGCATATACTTTTCCGTTTGGAACGATGGCTTCGACTAGAGTTATGGGACCATTTTATATTTCTATAAGCTAATGATAAATGAAATGAAAAATTATATATCACTCTAATATGACTAAAATCTGAACACATTAGTAGTGATTATGAGAGATTGCTTTAACACATATACTGTTAATAATAACAAAATACCATTCCACTCTAAGAAAATAAAAAAATAAGGGATAATAGTATATGTTACACCATGATCTGCTCAAGATATAAACGTGGTGGTTCAACTTCATATTAAGAAAAATTAAATTACAATAGTGCAGCTTAAGCTTCCTTTTTACAAAAAAATAGAACCAATGTTTATCGCTGGGAGACAATTTATAGTTTCTTTACAAAAAGATAAATATAGAAAACTAAAATTACCATTCAAGAAATTATTAACAAAAGAAACAACAAAGGAACAAATTATAATATGGTTACGACAATTTCCTAAGCTTAGGAGGAAGACTGTCCTCCAACACACTATCTCAAGTCCAAGGTATGAATCAGATTTTTTAATTCTGGAGGAGATGTTGGATGAATCCACGTTTGACTAGTGAAGAAGACATCCCTCAACACTGCAACATCTATGTGGTGGCATTTGATAATAATCAGAGCATAATCCAATGACTGCATGGTTTAACCAAAAATTACCAATGTAGTTCTAAATCAATCTTGGTTAGTTTATCTATAACATCAACCCTTTTCTTGGAATACTCTTTCCATGCCTTCATCAATAACTTAATATTTGGTAGGGTGCCTTTGAAGAAACTCAGAATGAGATTAGATTGAGGAAAATTATCAGTAATTTCTTCAGTTATTCTATTGGAAATGTCTCGAGCTTGATAAATTGATTCTTCAATTGGCTTAATGCAAATGTTCCATTCTCTGAAAATGATTTCCTTATAATTTTATTCAATTTTAGGTAGATTGGCTAATATACATTCTTCGCTTTCCTGCTAGGTTAGGAAACCATAAATATTTTCTTTTATCTCCTCAAAATAATTTCTAATATCAGAAAGCTGATTGACTAAGGATTCCACTATTTTACATTGATCATGAATAATTTCCAATTTCTGGAAAAATACTATTTTCTATTGGGAAAGAAGAATGTTCAATTATTTTCCCTCTTTCTTGAATTCTTATAACTTTGGGTTAGCACTTAAGTGTTGAATCCTTACTTGTAATTACTATATCTGTGCATCTATAAACTTTATATTTGCTTCACGTTGAACCCTGAAAGAATAAAATCTTTGCTGAAGTTTTTTCATTTGGGATTTCCAGTGCTCTTTGATTGATTTTTTATTTTATTTTATTTTTATTTTTATTTATTTATTTTTTCAGTACTATGATCCAATAGAACAATTCTCTCTTATTTATCCTTGAGTTATTCTTATACCTTTGTTGCTTTAGCAATAGTAGTCGAAGCATATGCACCTATAAATTGTGTAAGCCTCCCCAATTCCTCTCTTAGAGTGGCTGAGGAGCCTTTCCAGAAGATCTCAAAGAATGCATTACCCGAAACCAATGCCTGAGACTGATCAAGCTTTCTCTTTTTCCTTTCCCTTTTCACTACAACCTTGTGTTGAGGGATGTAAACAATGTCCAATGGAAGAATTTCTTCGATTTTCAAAATCACCTTAGAGGAAGGGAATGCAGGTATGGTTTCTATATCTCTATCATCTGAAGGTTCTTTAACATCTTTCATCATTTTGACAGTTTTTTTAGGATTGTTTGAGGTTTCCTGAACCTTCATTTGTAGAGTAGTCTGAACAACTTGAGATTCATCAGGTGGAAAGTTTAAAGCTTGGATATATTCATTCCACATCTCTTCTAATTTAGAATCAGACACACCTTCATCTATTTGAGAAGAGGTAGAGGCAATTTTTTTTTTTTTTTTTTTTTCTTTTTTTTTTCTGAGAAGAATTGACCGAGTGTGTGAGATTAGTTACATTAGTAACTATTTTCTCTTGGTAAACCTCTAATGAATCCATAGGAATATTAACTAGCCTAGAATCTATGTATTGGATAAACTGATTCATTTCCTCAGGATTTAATTGTTCTTTTGCATATCAAATCACCATAGAATAAGAAGAATTTTTTTCAAGCAGATCATCAAACTTATCCAGTTCATGCATGAACTGCTGGATACTCAGCGTTGCTGTGATATTATTGACAACAAGATTAGGATCGTATTTCCTATTTTGTACACTAGGATAGTTCAGAGCTTGAATAGCCTGTATCTCAATCGTTGCATGTTTTCAATTTTCCAAAGCATATATACCAAATTGAGTTAGGAAAGTAGGCCACATATTTTTATTAGATTCTATAAGAACTTTAGAAATACCATTACCCACAGTCTGGTAGGTTATTTCTCTACACAATAGTTTATCTGGGATAAAAAATTGTAGGACATGAGGGTTTCCCAAACTCCCATATACTCTAATATAAGTGAAATATTATTCACCAAACCATATCCCTACTCGAAAAAAAAAAAAAATTTAGCCTCTGGAGATATCTGGGGAGATTTGGTATAAAAAATTATCTGATAAATTGGAAACATGACCCTATGGCATATCTTATAGAAATTCTTATTGTACTTGGAGTCCCATAGAATATAATGGTAAATATGGATGTGAGTTAGGCCTTTCAGAGTCCATTTCCATCCCATAGATGAGAAATCCATAGAAAAACAGAGAGCATCCATAATATATGCACTCATATAGAAAGAAGGAAAAATAATCTCAGAAATATTGTGATTAATTCTAAAATCCAGGATATGGGTAGCTAAACTATCATAAATAATGTTTTCCCAATCAAATATATACCCTTCTAAAGCCCCATCAATTATAGGTAACCATTGGTTAGAGAACATATGTACATTTGACATTGCATAAATTCTATACATCATAGCAACAATTTGAGAATATGGACCAACAACAGAACAAACAACGTACTTACTGCTTCATTCTCTTTTGTGCTTATTCAAATCTTGCCTCCAAACTCTGATTCGTTCTGATGCATGCCCATGTTCCTTGAGGAATGATTCAATGTAAGCTTTGTCATATTTAAATTGGGGCTTAGGTAGATGATATATCTTCTGCAAATCCTCACCAGCGAAAGAACTGATGACAATATCTTTTATTTTAACAATCCTCATATCATCAATTTTCAAATGATCTATGACCCATCGGACCATGTCGGTATAGAATTTGGGGTCGGTTACAATTCTATGAAGAAATGAATTCACTGCATCACTGAAGGTGGTTTATTAAACTAGGGAAGAATAATCAACAATTACTATTCCCTTAGTAATTTTGGGCTTTTCATACTCAAAACATTGAAACATCGCTTCCCATCAAGAATGTCCAGAATCCCTTGTGAAAAATGTATCATAAAAAAATCTAGAAAAAAGGGCCTTTTCATATTTTTGTTTAACAATAGGAGCAACAAGCTGTTGGTGTATAGTAGCTTTCTTTTTCCCCTTCCCCTCCCGTAACAAAAACATAGAGATGAGAGAAATATTTTCTCTTGCCAATAATTAGCGCAACAAAGTAATTTACGATGGTAATCCTTTCCCCTCTAAGAAAACATTCACAAATGAGGCGAATTAAATCTAAGAATTTATATTTCTAAGAACCATTACTCCTGTATCCCCAATCATTGAATGTACAAGTGAGGAACCACATGGGCTAGTCATATCACTTCATCAAAGGAAAATATCGGAAGAATTTAAGTAAAAGAGTTACGCTATTTCAACTCTTCGATGTGGGAAAGTTCCGATATACCAGTTATAAATAATTCTAAAATATATGATAAAAGGAGCAAAAGGCATATCGGGGGTTCTTATAGAATACCGCGATGAAATAAATCATATGTGAAGGAATTACGATATGAATTATTAAATTATTATTAAAATAATATCGGAGGAAATGAATATCAGGGGTGTGTTTATCAGAAGAAAGTGACGTCGAAACAATTGATATTGGAGGTGTGTTATATCATAACAAACTTTGCAAGAAATTTATGATTAATAGGAGTTTCAATATGACACACGTCAATACATAACATTGTGGGTCCGACGGGAGTTTGTAATAATGTTTTACTCATAAAATTTAATAAAACCCTTTGTGAATGATTCTTTTTGAGTCAAGTAAGGACCCGAGAGAAACATATCAGGATTTTGTTTTACCATAACTCACTCCAAAGGAAAATTAAGATATAAAGTAGTTCCAATAAGTTTAAAAGTTCCACTATCATTTGTCTTTTATGGGTAGGGCCTATCGGAGCCTTGGGCCTTTATAATACATTTCACTTGTAACTCCGATATAAAAGCTCCAATAAAAGGGAAAGTCTTAAAGCTTATGAAAATTATCATAACTAACTCAAATTTATTCTTTATTTCCTAAACCAAAAAGTTATAAAAATGAAATAAAATATAAAAGTTAAAAGGGTCCCCATTTATTATTGAAAGCTAAGTATAAAAATGGGGGCTTGTTGAATGATATAACAAAAAGCCAGTTGGTCATCACCATGACCAGAATGGCCTCTTCCTCTCCTCCATAAACTAATATCGAGGCCTTCAACCTGCTAGTGTCAAATGGACCTAAATACGAGAAAACCAAGCCCTCCCATTTTTTCAAGAAACTAGAAGAGATCCCAAAGGTGGAAGTTTCTGCACCTCAATATAGATTGAGGGCTTTGTAACTAGAAAAGAGAGGATTGATTAGCTAGTTCATTGGTTTATGGCCTTCCCATCGCTTTCTTCGCCTATGGGTGGAGAAAAACTAGAAGTTCGTAATAAAAGGTGATATCTCCTTCTCCTTCCGCAGAAAGTGTTTCTTCATTTTTTTTTTCTTTGAAAACAAAGAATATTGTGATATGATATTCCAAAGTGGACTTTACTTCATGGGGGCCCAAGGAATATATCTGGATTGATTGATCCCAGACTTTGATCCAGATAATGATGTGCCTTTGAAAATCCTCGCGTAACTAAATCCCAATTTTTTCCCATCTACATTGTTGGAATGATGCAACCTTCAAAAGCATAGGTAACACCCTGGGAAAATACATAGGTTGAGCGGAACCACACGAGGGTTTATTCTCCTGGGCACAAATCTATGTTGAGGTAGATCAATATAAAGGTCTTCTAATGGTAATAAACTTAAGTTTTGATAATTGGTCTTGTTTATAGGAGGCATATTTTGACCAACTCCCACTAAAGAGAATTTTTTTTCCATGAATATGATCATTCCACACGAAAATTCCCCCAAAAACAAGAGGAAAAAACCAAATAAGGAGAATTATGGGGAAAATGGCAACAAGAAAAAAGAGTAAATGGTATGGACAGACATCAAAACACCCAATATAAGCAATATGATCGAACAAGGAATAAAGGAAAAGGAACTCTCTCCCCAGGAAGATCAAGACAAGGCAGTGGAGTAGGAACCAATAATTCTGGAAATGATGGTGGGGATGGAAATAGATTTGAAGTGATATTTATAAGGGATAAAGAAGGGGAGATCCCACACTCCTTCCCTCCTTCTTCTAATCCAATGTCAATCAAAGATGTAGATCTTGAGAACTCCAAAGAGCCACCCATGGAAGAAGCCCACACCTTGAACTAGGAACATATAACTGAAGCAGGGGAGGAATTTCTCTCTCTAAGTGATGCCAAAGCAGGTTCCACCTTTGATAGTTTTATAAATGAAAAATCAGAAGCCAAAAAAGAAAAATAATAAGAGTGGCACCACTGGAAAGTGGGAAGAAAAACAAATAGGGTAGTACAAACGAAGAAGACAAAAAAAGAGAAGGAACTCGGTATTCAATATACCCTAGATACCAGAACAACAGGAGTTAAAAATACCATAAAAGGTAGTAATGTCACTACACCTCAACGCGCCCCTTAGACACATAGTTAATGATGAAGGTAATCTCCTAGAATTATAGGGGACTAGGGTACAGAAAAGGAATGGCTGAGGTAAAATCGTTAATTAAGAAAGATATTCCTATACTGGCCTTTCTTTAAGAGACGAAAATGGATGAATAGGAGGTATTCCAATGACAAAAAAATCTATGAAAAGATATCAAGATTATAATACTCATATCAAGAGGAGCCTATGGTGGTTTATGTATGATGTGGAATCCCCATAAATTCCAGCTACTAAACCACTCTTTAACTCTCCATTGATTGACTATAAAGATCTTGAATTTTCCCACAAATCAAGTATATTATGTTATTAATATCTACGTGCCTATGCAATTTCATGAGAAACAGGAATGTTGGTCTCCCATGTTAGGTTAAAGTGGACAATAAATAACACAAATCATATCCTAGGAGGAGACGTAAACACCACTCCACATAAGTGGAAAAAAGGAGACTCCCCAGTAAGAGATCAATTCCAAGAAAATATGGAAGATCTCATCTAGAAGCTTAAGCTAATGGATATTAAACCAATTACTCATAGATATAATTGGAAAAACATAAGGTTTGGGCCTGAGCACATTTCTAATCACCTGGTTAGGTTCCTAATCATGGATTCATTTTAATCTCAACAACTCACAGCTCTATCCCACATCCTTCCATGGAGTGGATCAAACCACAAAGTTATTAAGCTATAATTAACTAGAATCATTAAATATGGTCCTATAACCTTCAAATTTAACCTTGTGTGTATTTTTTAGCCATAATTTAGTGAATTAGTGGCTATTTCATGGAGTGAATGGGTGATTGGAAGACCAATTAAAATATAGGAGAAAAAATCAAGAGACCTAAGGAAATAATTAAATATTGGGCCAAAGAAAATAGTCCAGATCAGTAGGAATTAATCCAAAAGTGTGAATAAAATATGGAGGAAATATAATTTGCAATGGAAACATGATTTTTTGAAAATAAGCTTCTCCAAAAATATAAACAAGTCTTTGTTAAATATCGCTCTTATGAAATAAGAAGAATAAATGTGGAGACTAAAATCAAGAATTTTTTAGCTCTAGGAAGGGGAAAATAATACAAATTTATTTCATAATTAGGCCAAAAGAAGAGAGAGGAAAAATAATATTATGGAAATAATGGTGCAAGGACAAAAAGTAGAATACTTCCAACAAATCAAGGATGAGGACATTAACCACTTCTGAGCTTTGTATAGCCAGGCATATACATCATATGAAGATGTAAATAAATTCATGTTGAATCACATTCCAAAACTAATCTCAACCGAAATGAATTATTGGCTCAAAAATACTCCTTTAGAAGAATAAATCAAACATATGGTGTTCTCATTAAGCTTCGGGAACAAACATATTCTAGACACATTTTTACCAATTCTTCTGGGATGTAATAAAATATGATCTATGCAGAATGGTGAGTTACTCGATAAAGTAGATTTGCATTGGAAGGGGTGTGAACACTTTTTTTTTTATTTGATCCAAAAATAATCCAATCCATCATCCTTTTCTCATTTCCTACCAATATCCCTTTGCAATGTCTCTTACAAAATAATTTCAAAATTATTGTTGAACGATTTAAGAAAATTTTTCGGAAGGTCATCTTAGAAAATCAAGGTGGATTTGTACCCCAATGTGTTGGAAATATGATGCAGAGTGTTGTCCTTGATGGCAACCCACTGAATGAAGATGAAGACATGAGATTGTTGGCATGTGTTGTCCTTGATGGCAATCCACCTGATGAAGTTATGCTTGACTTGATGGACTTGGTAAATGATGTAAATCTGATGTGATATGATGTTTGTTAACAATATGATGCTAAGTATTTTCCTTGAATGACAACCTACTTGATGAAGATGATGGCAACTTACTTGATGAAGTTGTACTTGCTAGAATATGTTCTTGATGAAGAAAAAATGATGTATCTACAATGTGTACGTAAGGCAATGAAGAAATGAATTCAGAATGTGCTCAAAGTATGATGAAAAGAGTATGTTTCTATGAATACGCGGATCTGTCTAAGGGAAGTCGCGTATGCACGCGGAAAAGAACATTCCAAGTCGCGTATGGGCAAAAGCGCTCAAAAAGTGCAAATCCAGGGGCCCGTGGTATTGAAGGCTCGTGGTATTGGTTTGGCTCATGGTATTACTTTGGCCCGTGGTATTGAAGGCTCATGGTATTGCTTTGGCCCGTGGTATTGAAAAAGGATAAACCTATATAAGGAGAAGAAATTCATTGTGCAAATCATGAGCGTGGAGCAAGATGTCTGATCTTGAATGAAGACTTCTCTGTGAAGTATATCTGTATGGAAAGGGTAAAGGTTTTGATGATAGATCTGAATCTATGATGCACCTTTGAAGAAATGATGAAGCGGGAGATCTAGATCTGAAATGTACTTGTATTTGCTAGATCTGTTTATGGAGTGATTAGATCTGTGATGAGACGAAAATCTGTCTAAAGTTAAGGGTTGAATCTGAACTGAATGTCTGATCTAAAGAAGTATGCTGCTCTACTATGATTGAAGATCTATACGCTACTTCGCCGCAGAGGAAGCGCGTATATACGCGGCTTCGCTGAAGAGAAAGCGCGTATGCGCAGTGAAATTAATACAGAGGTATACGCTGGTTGATGTGGATGAAAGCGCGTATATACGCGACATCAGTGAAGTAAAAGCGCGTATGAAAACTAGGGTTTGCTGAAGTCTGGGGTAAGAAATGACTGATCTATTCTGCTGTATTGCTGCTATCTATATTCTACTGTTCTGAGTTGTCTGTATCAGTTTGGTTGTATGATTGAGCTTGAAAGTATGAAAAGGGTCCAGTATGAAAATATGATGAAACGAGGCCTGCAAATTGTGTTCTATTGAAGTTGTTGGATCCAGTGTGAAAATTGATGAAACGTGGTCCAAGGTGGTGCTGAGGGTTGTAGCCTTCAGTCAGGGGGTCGTAGCTCCCTTCCAGGTGAGGCTGGTAAACGAGAGCAGGGGGTCGTAGCTCCTTCCAGTGAGGCTGTAACTCCTGGTGGGGTTGGAGTCTCTTCCGTGGAGAGGTCGGGGAACGAGCGTGTAGGCCCGCGTGCCTGGTCAAGTCTGCGCCGCACATATGTTGTAAGATGTTTTCTCTATAATAAAATATTGAAGGCTGAAAGCACAACAACGTGGTTTTCTCCCGACTTGGGTTTCCACCTAAAAATCCTGGTGTTCATGTGTGATGCTTTGTGTGATGGCTTATTCTGTTCTTACTGCACATGTTTACTGTTTATTGAACATCTGATGAATGAATGATGGAATGATATAAAGCAAAGAACTAATGAAATAACTAGATCTCTGTGTATACGCTAGTTGCATAAAAGATATCTGCGTGTATACGCGAGTTTACTAAAGGAAAGTAGCGTATGGGTTTTAAGGAATGAAAAAGTGAAAAGTTTTGAGTATGTAGTAAATACTGATTCACCCCCCCCCCCTCTCAGTATTTTTCCTGAATACTGGTATCGAGGAGGTCCTTCGTGTGTTTGATCGCTTGAAGGAGATCCGTCGCAATGGGAAGTCAAGAAGGAGTAATGTCTATAAAGCCACCTCTATTCAATGGAAGCAATCTAATATTTTGGAAGGTACGAACAAAAGCCTATATGCAAAGTCTTGGTGCAGATGTATGGGCAATCGTGGAAGAAGGTTATCAATACCCGGCAAGTATTCCTACTGATGCAACAGAAAGGAAGAAGTATGAAATCAATGCCAAAGCGGTGAATGTCTTATTAGGAAGCATGTTTGAATCATAATTTGCTAAAGTGATGCAGCTACATTTAGAAAAAGAAATATGGGACAAAATCATTCTAAGCTATGAAGGAGACACAAAGGTAAAAAGTGCAAAACTCCAAACTCTTAGAATTGAATATGAAAATTTGAAGATGCATAGTGATGAGAGTGTTGCCAGTTTCTTTCTTCGTCTGGATGATATTGTAAATCGAATGAGAAATTTGGGTGAAACCATAACTGATACTACTCTGGTGAAAAAGGTCTTAAGATCCTTGACTTCAAAATTTGACTCTAAAGTTTCAGCTATTGAAGAAAGGCAAGATCTGCAAACGCTTACTATTGTTCAATTACATGGTACTCTGACTGCTTTTGAAATGAGACAAGGAGGTCCTCCTCAAATAAGAGAAGCTGCTTTTAAGGCATCTACAAAAGGAAAGGAAAAGGAAGTTGTCAAAAAATCCAGCTATATATCCGATGAAGAAGAAGCGAATTTCGTGAGAAAGCTCCAACTAGGTACTGGAAGATTCAAAGGTAAGCTTCCCTTCAAATGTTTTGAGTGTGGAAAAGTTGGTCACTATGCTGCTAAATGTCCTTATAGAGAAAGGCATGGTAAAGAGAAACAATTTGAAAAGAGAAAGAATTATTATGCAAAAGAAGATGATGATGAAGTGTCCAGTGAAGATGAAGAAGAGTCTGACCATGATCTGAAAGTGCTCATGGAAAAGAAGCAAAAGAAGAAGCCTACTCGAAACAAGGAGATACCTCAGAAATCATGCATAGCAAAAATTGAAGAAGATGAATCAGATAGTGATTGGGGTCCAGAAGTTTCTGACGAAGCTCTACAAGCACTCATGGCAAAGAAAGAAAAGAAGAAGGCCACTTGTAATACTCTTCTTTGTGCAAACAATAGTGAAGATAGTAAAGTTGTGGAAGCTCTCAAGACTAAAGTTGAAGAACTACAAAGTTCAACTACTAAGCAAGAAGCTATTTACAAAGAGATGACCTCTCAAATGAAAGATCAAATAGAAATGTTGAATGGATAGGTGGACAAATATCAAAGGTTTCATACTTATGCATCCAATCGAATTAAAGATCTAGAAGCAGATCTTGGAAAATCAAGCAAGAAGAATGAAGGACTTGAAGCTGCAATCATCTCTCTGCAGGAAAATCTAGAAGCATCAAGTAAGAAAAATGAGGAACCTCTACAATCATTTGAAAAGGAAGGCCTTGAAGCAGAAATCATCTCTCTCAGAGAAGATCTGGAAAAATAAAAAAGGAAGAATGAAGAGCTGGAACAAACATGTGAAGAAAACGAAAATTGGCTGAAAGAAGAGATTCTAAATCTGAAGGATCAAGTAGAAGATGGAAGAAGGAAAGAAGAAAGCATGAAAAAGCAATGTCAAGCCTTGGAGGTTGAGGTAAACATTCTCAAAGGTAAATTAGAAGAAAAGATTAAACTTTTGAGGTTTCAAGATAGTACTAACACTTTGGACAATATTCTAAGTAATCAAAGGTCTCCTGCTATCAAAATTGGTCTTGGTTTCCATGAAACTGTTAAAGGAGAATCTAGCTCACAAGGAAGTGCTAAAAATTCAGAGGATGTCAATGCAAAACCTGAAGTATTGAAAGAGACAAAAGGTCAACCAACAATGATCAAATCTCAAAGAAAATCAGTCAATAATGTTGAATGTTTTAATTGTCATAATTATGGGCATGTTGCAGCAAATTGCAGAAGCAGAACATTTCAGCCACAAACAAACATGCTCTACTCAGAAAGGTACTCTAGTTTCTTCAGGGGATATTGTTTCTCGTGTAACATGTATGGACATCAAGCAGTTGATTGCAAAAGGAGAAAGATTAGAAATACTCATTATGATTCTTATGCTTATTTCTCTGGACACATGAGATGTTATTCCTGTAACAAGTATGGACATGTAGAAAAGGAATGCAGGTTGAACAGATCTGAGAGAGTGGACAATTTTCAGCACACAAATAGAAAGATCAAACAAATCTGGAAAAAGATGGAGGACCGATCAAAAACGTAGGGAATTCTGACCCTACTGCAGTCATCCGCTTCTGAAGCTGACTTTTCTTATTGACTGCAGGAATGATGTGGGATACATTATGAATGTATCGTCACAGGGGGAGCAATGCATGATGACACTCATGATTGATTTGATTTTTCTGGTTATGTTTACTTCTGACAGCGCATCTGATATGGAAAGGACAGGTACAGGAGGTACAAGCTCAGGAGGAAATAAAGGAAGATGAAATTTTTCTATGCTTCACTTTCCATACACGGGTTACATTAACAAAAGTCGCGTATACACGCGAGTTTCATCAGACACAGTCGCGTATGCATTGATGATAAGAAAATTTATCTGATAGCTGAAGATCTGGAGCAGAGGTCCAGGGGGAGCATCAGTCTGACTGCTGATGATTGCACTATTAGCATTATTCTGGTTATACTCATGATAATGAAATGATACATGGCTTCTTGTGTTGAAGATTGTGGATGAGTCCTGTTTGCTTGTTGATGAAGAGTATTCATTGTTGAAGATGAAAGTCCTATAATTCGGAAATAAGGGCAGCCCATGCAGAGATTGTTGCTGATGACTTGCTGATGAACGTTTTTAGGTTGCACAAGTTAAGGAGCACTGGTCTAGGGGGAGTAGCAGGTTGATGATTGCATTGTTGGCAATATGATTGCTTATTCTTTGATCTTTGTGATAGTCATGCTCAAATGATGATGAATTGGTACATGGATTATTATGATGAGATTTTGAGCCCTGGTTGCTGATAAGTATCTTTTGTGCTCACACATGGATGAGTTGGATTCAGAAATAAGAATAGATCATGCAGAGTTTGTTACTATGATCTTTTGCCTACATATGTTACTTCATGTTAAATCTTGAAGATCATGGTGATATTGGACCACATGAATGATTGCTTGACACATATTTGAAGATGCTGTTCTGGTATGATAATCTCTCTTGGAAAGAATGTATTGATGCTGCACAAAATATGAAGACTTGGTTACTAATGCGCCGATGCTACCACCATTGGATGACCCTTGAAGACACATCTACTCTGTTCTATCTGTAATCCAGGGAAGCAGTCAAATATCTCAGAAAGAAGCTGAACACTGTCTTTTCTTAAAAAAGGATCAGATCTGGTAAAAATTTAGAAGATGGCTTGGATACGCGGGTTTCCTGAAACACAGTCGCGTACATACGCTAGTTCCTGCACAGAAAACCGCGTATGTCTGATTGCTGACAATTTTTGGTTGGAGTCAGCTCTCTTCAGCACAGCTGCAGTGCTGTTTGGTATCTCTGATACTGTTTGGTATCTTTGGTGGTGTTCCAGTTCTCATAATTCTTTTTCTAATGATTTAATGAAGATGCCTTGATGATTTGTTGATGAAAGTGTTCAGGATGCACAAACTAAGGGGGAGCCTTAGTCATATGAAACGGATGTTCGGATGCACATTTTCAGGGGGAGCATTAGCGTTGCTGAGTATAATGCTTTGTTGGCATTATGATGGTTCTGAAATATGTTCTCTTTCTTGAGGATCTTCTAGGTGTTGGTATTAAATGGTCATACTTGTATTTTGATGAAAAGGTCTTGTTGAGACCCTTGATGTAAAATTGTAATATTCAGTCATGTAAGGACTTGTCAAATTTGTAAACCCACTTGGTTGGGTAGCTGAGTCAAATTTTGTAAACTCACTTGGATGGGTAGCTGAGTTGAAATGTGTAAACCCACTTGGTTGGGTACTTGAGTCTCGTATGTAAATCCACTTGGTTGGATGTTTGATGTAAGTATGGGTCTTTTGGTGATAGGAAGTTCATAGAGTCATGTACTTCATTGAAAAATATGTTTGAAGATCCGGCATGAACTCAGGGGGAGCTTGGTCACTTCAGTATACATCAGATCTGCAGAACGCTTCTTCTACATGAGGAGAAAAGGGGAGAGTGTGTTGGTTTTTGATCCGCTGGTTTTGAGGTTTTGATCCGCCCTTTGCCCTTGATGTCAAAGGGGGAGAGTGACATGGTGTTTGAATGCAGATAATGGTGTCAAAGAATTGGGAGAGTGACATGGTGTTTGCAGATAATGGTGTCAAAGAATTGGGAGAGTGACATGGTGTCAATATACTTATCTGTTGTGGTAACCAAACACCATCGTGGTTGCCATCAAGTCCAAAGGGGGAGATGGTTGGAAATATGATGCAGAGTGTTGTCCTTGATGGCAACCCACTGAATGAAGATGAAGACATGAGATTGTTGGCATGTGTTGTCCTTGATGGCAATCCACCTGATGAAGTTATGCTTGACTTGATGGACTTGGTAAATGATGTAAATCTGATGTGATATGATGTTTGTTAACAATATGATGCTAAGTATTGTCCTTGAATGACAACCTACTTGATGAAGATGATGGCAACTTACTTGATGAAGTTGTACTTGCTAGAATATGTTCTTGATGAAGAAAAAATGATGTATCTACAGTGTGTACGTAAGGCAATGAAGAAATGAATTCAGAATGTGCTCAAAGTATGATGAAAAGAGTATGTTTCTATGAATACGCGGATCTGTCTAAGGGAAGTCGCGTATGCACGCGGAAAAGAACGTTCCAAGTCGCGTATGGGTAAAAGCGCTCAAAAAGTGCAAATCCAGGGGCCCGTGGTATTGAAGGCTCGTGGTATTGGTTTAGCTCATGGTATTACTTTGGCCCGTGGTATTGAAGGCTCATGGTATTGCTTTGGCCCGTGGTATTGAAAAAGGATAAACCTATATAAGGAGAAGAAATTCATTGTGCAAATCATGAGCGTGGAGAAAGATGTCTGATCTTGAATGAAGACTTCTCTGTGAAGTATATCTGTATGGAAAGGGTAAAGGTTTTGATGATAGATCTGAATCTATGATGCACCTTTGAAGAAATGATGAAGCGGGAGATCTAGATCTGAAATGTACTTGTATTTGCTAGATCTGTTTATGGAGTGATTAGATCTGTGATGAGACGAACATCTTGTCTAAAGTTAAGGGTTGAATCTCGAACTGAATGTCCGATCTAAAGAAGTATGTCGCCTAGTATGATCAAGATCTATACGCCACTTCGCCGCAGGAAGCGCGCGTATATACGCGGCTTCGGGCTGAAGAGAAAGCGCGTATGCGCTGAAATTAATGCAGGTATACGCCGGTCGGGATGTTGGATGAAAAATTACGTATATACGCCACACGTGAAAGTAAAGCGCGCATGAAAACTAGGTTTGTCAAGTCTGTGGTAAGAAATGACTGATCTATTCTGCTGTATTGCTGCTATCTGTATTCTACTGTTCTGAGTTGTCTGTATCAGTTTGGTTGTATGATTGAGCTTGAAAGTATGAAAAGGGTCCAGTCTGAAAATATGATGAAACGTGGCCTGCAAGTTGTGTTCTATTGAAGTTGTTGGATCCAGTGTGAAAATTGATGAAACGTGGTCCAAGGTGGTGCTGAGGGTTGTAGCCTTCAGTCATGGGGTCGTAGCTCCCTTCCAGGTGAGGCTGGTAAACGAGATCGGGGGGTCGTAGCTCCCTTCCAGGAGAGGCTGGTAAACGAGTCAGGGGGTTGGAGCTCCCTTCCAGGAGAGGCTGGTAAACGAGCGCAGGTTGGTGCCTGCGTGCTGGTCAAGTCTGCGCCAGCACATATGTTGTAAGATGTTTTCTCTATAATAAAATATTGAAGGCTGAGCAACTGCAGCGGTGGTTTTCTCCCGATTTGGGTTTCCACCTAAAAATCCTGGTGTTCATGTGTGATGCTTTTTGTAATGGCTTATTCTGTTTTTACTGCACATGTTTACTGTTTATTGAACATCTGATGAATGAATGATGGAATGATATAAGCAAAGAACTAATGACATAACTAGATCTCTGTGTATACGCTAGTTGCATAAAAGATATCCGCGTGTATACGCGAGTTTACTAAAGGAAAGTAGCGTATGGGTTTTAAGGAATGAAAAAGTGAAAAGTTTTGAGTATGCAGTAAATACTGATTCACCCCCCCCTCTCAGTATTTTTCCCAACACAATGTAATGTTCCAAATTTTTCAATAAGGTAATTGGAACATTAATTTTGTTTTTATGTTAATAAAAGTGAATAAATGGGTGAGGGAGCCCATGTAGCAATCTAATAAACACTCCTAAGGTGCAAAAAGTCACTTAGTGGCTTAAGATAGCAGCCCCAAGTGTGAAAAGGGCCAAAATAAAGTGAGCTAGACCATGTTTGACCCAAGTAAACAACATACCCAAGGGGGGGAAGCTTGCACAAGAAGATTGCGGAGTTGGATGGAGGGAAATTTGAAATGAGAGAAACCATAATGTAAGTGGGGTCCATGGCAAGGAAGCATGCCATGCATAAAAGATGAAGGAGAGCCATTGTTGGGGTTTCATCTTTGGAGAGTGAATTTGAAGTTGAAGCTTCCTTCAACTGAAGGAGCTTGTGTTGCTTAGCACAAGAGGGATTCCTGTTTAGGAATTCCCTTCTCTTCCATGGGAGGCCATGGAGAGATTGTTCTTCATCTTCCTCACATCATGGCTTGAGGCCAAGGCATTAATTTTCAGCTGCTGTGTTATTTTTGCAGAAAGAGAACACTGGAGTTGCTGGTGTTGCAGTGAGGGTTCTTCATCATCTCATTTCTGGAGCTTATTTTGTAGAGGAGGAGCCATCTCTTTCTCTAGGAGATCAACAAAGGAAACCCCGGAGCTGATATTTCATATTTTGGCATTGGGCCATATGTTTCTTCTCATGCCCAACGCAGTCCCTTTCTCCTACATCGTTATTATCTGAGAGGGTTTGCAGGAGGAGTTCATTTTGTGCACTAGAGAGTGCAATCTTCAGTAAGGGGATCAACCCCTTCACTTTGGAGATCATTGGAGGAGGTATCATTGTTTATTGCAACATCTACTTCCTTCTCCTATGTTGTATTATATTTGAGTTGCAGCAGCTACACTGCAACACCGACATTTTCCTGTTTTATGTATTTTAGCCAATCCCTTGGAGGATTGTTGTAATAATGATTTCTGGGGTTGAGATCTTGCCCCCCCATATTTATTTGAGATTTTATTGTTATATCATCTCATATATATCAGTTTGCAGTCATTTTCCCTCATAGACTGCGCAGTGACAGAGTTGCTGGGTTATGTAGCAGTGTATTCTCTTGTTTTATGTACATTTCCCCTTGAGGCTGATTTAAGCTCATCTTGAGAGGTATTTTCCTCAACGAATTTGTATTATAATTGCTGCTACAGGTTATGTATCAGATTTGTACTCTTTTTACATTACATGAGGCATTATTTCACTGCTGTTACATATTGAAGTTGTAATACTGCTGAAGATTCTCTCATTAAGCATTATTTCGGTATACTTGTTGGTGGGAGATCTGAATAAACCCCTTAGGGTTATTTATTTTGGCTTATATTCTGCAGTGAATTTGTATCAGCTATATTCCAAGGCATATCAGCACTGGATTGCCTTATTTTCACATGGGATTCCTTATACAACGTCCTCATGGACAGTTGTTGCAGAAATTCCTTAAAGGGAAATATTAGCTCTTGACAAGTTCTATTGGCAGAGTTTGTTAGTGGGCTAGGTAGCCTCTGGATCTCATCCTTCCTTGTGAAGGTGACATATCCAGTAAATGCCCCTAACAGTCAATCTCTAAAATAGTCCAGTGTTGATTGTTAATACTCTTGGAGTTGGAATATTGGAATATCTTAAGATATTCCCAATGGAGCAGAAATTTCCCCATTTGGGATATTACACCCAAAGACAAATACTAAACAACATGGTACTGGTCCGGAAGTGATCGATTATAGTCATAAACGGGGAGACAGGGAATGATAATCAAATTGGATATGGAAAATGCCTTTGATTTGGTATGTCATATCTTTCTCATCAGAGTGATGAAAAACCAAGGTTTTGATGAGCAATTTATACAATGGAAAAACCTATGCATTAGTTCTCCTTGGGTAGAATCATTGGTGAATGGAAGAGTCGCATGATTTTTCAAAGCCTCTAGAGGACTTTGGAAAGGCTACTCTTTATCCTCCTCCTTTATATAATCATGGAAATCACCCCCAGTTGCAGGCTAGAATATGAAAAAAGTAAATACCACCTCCCAAGAATTAGATATGTGAGAGGAGTTATAAACATCAACCACTCGTAATTTGTAGATGACACACTCATCTTGGGTGGGGCATCAACAATCATAGCCTAAATATTTAAGAAGAACCTAGACAACTTCCTTGTAGCCTCTGGAGGGAAAACGAATTAAGAAAAATCCTAAATTTATTCTTGGAACACATCAACAGTTAGAGAGATATTTGGATTCGAAACAATGGAATATTGGAAGGAATTCAAATATTAGGAATCACAATTTGTTTAACAACTCATTCGCCACAAGCTTGGGCATAGGTTCTGTCCAAATTAAATGTTAAATTTAGGGTATGGGGGAAATATGGCTCAATTTGGTTGGGCGTATTGTTGTCATCAAGGTAGTCATATTAGACATTCCCCTCTACCAATTTACCGCCCTCATGGTGCCCAAACAAGTTCTAAATTATCTAGCCAAAGAAATTCAGAGGTTTTTATGGAAGGGGGACAAATCGACCACTAAAAAGTTTCACTTGGTCAAGTGGGCTACATTCTAAGCTCCCAAAATTGATGGGGGTTTAGGAATTTCAGATCCCATTCTTATGAACCAAAAAATCAGAGCAAAGTTGGTCGGGAGATTTTTCAGGAAAATAGAGGAGTAATGGACTTTGGTTATTAGAGCTAAATACCAACAACATGACATGGAAAGGAGCTTTAGTCAAATCCTTCCCACTCAAACTAGAAAAAAAATTTGGAAGCTAATATCAACTTTAGCCCCTATTATAAGTATGAAAATTTATTGGATTTTGGGGAACGATGAAAAAATAAATGTTTGGATGATCCCAATCATGGCTAATCAACCCCTGGAAGGCTTATTGTAATTATCACCTCTAAGGGAAATCTTAGTAGCCCAAGGGAAATCCCCATTGGCAGAGATATCATTATGGGATGTGGGAGGGAATTAGAGCGGATAGAACTTCAAAGAAGTTACAAGTCATATAATGCATCTAGTGATGACCTTAAGAGATAAAATGGTTGGTTGTGATCCTTGCAGTAAAAATGAGGAAGACCGATTGGGTTCAAAAACATCTACATACATTGTCAAAGACAACTATGAAGAGTTGTTGTTCTCTACTCAACTACCTCCAAAATATAATCTATGGAAAAATAATGAAAATCCAAAATTCAACACCTTTTGTTGGTTAGCAACACATAAAAAAGTTATGATAGTTGAGAACCTATGGAAACTGTTGTAGCATAATTTGATTCAGCTAAAAGTCAAGAGAGGTCCTGAAAAATTCAAGGTTGTTGAGGAACAATTGTTAGAATTTCAAGAAGACCTGCAATATGCTCAAAAGGATGAACACAAGCGCAATGAGGATTCATCATCACATGTGCACTAGAACCAAAGTTAGGGAAGAAACATCAACATTAGAATGCAATCTAAGACAGAGGAGTAGCAAAGAAGAAAAGCGCGCAGCAAGGGTCAAGTCGGGCTTATTCCCATGCAAAACAGTTCAAGTGTTGGGCTGACTGATACGCTCAGAAAATTTCACACAGGTTAGGGCCAAGTCGTGAAAATGTACGTGCTAAATAGTGTTCGGAGGCTTAATTGAAATCACATGTGGAAGGCTTGATCTCATATCACAAATCGCAATCGCAAGCTTAGGAGGAAAGGCGCTAAGGAACATGTTATAAAGGCCGAAACGCAAAGTGCGGTAAAGTTTCATATCACCGATTGCAATTTACGATTGGCCCCACCTCCACTTGCCATGTCATCCCTATCGTTATCACACATCGCATGTCGCAAGTTCAAGAGAAAATGTGCCAAGGAACATGTTAAGAATGTAAATATGCGAAATGCGATATGAAGACCGGATGCGAAATAGTTCGAAGCTCGAATCTGAAGTATTTAATGTCTGACTGTGGGACCTTCTTGCACATCACACATCACACATCACAAGCTTAGGAGGAAAGGCACTAAGGAACAAGGTTGAATCGCCGAAGTGAAAAGTGTGATACTGAAGTGGACGCGATGGAATTTATTGCTAAAGTCTAAAGGTTTTTAAGTCTGGGTACATGGGTTTTTCCTTTGTAAAAGTCACATCTGAGGGAAAAAGCGAATTATAACGTAGAATGTTGGAATGATGAGATGTGACAGATAAGAGGATGCGATACAATTTTCAAAAAGGTAATGGAATATCTTTTAAAGTCTAGTCTTATGGCAGTTACAAGGGAGATTCTGAATGCAGGACATACTCGGGTAAGAAAACACCCGGCCACATGCAAAACAATGTCGTATGTGTTGCGCCTTGTAATAAATGGGAGCTTGAACATAACGATGGTGGACTTGAGTAAGTGACCCAACATAGAGCAAAGGAGAAGAGAAGATGAAATTCCACGGGCATGAGCGGAAGAGGCAGAGTCAGGTGATAGGTGAAAATGTTCAAAACACAAAATCATGGGCAGACTCGAGTGGAGATGCGTTTATGCAGACTGTTAGGATATCACAGCAGAAACAGAAGGAGACACATCAGCAAAAAATCGGATTCAGCAAAAGGATTATATTTCAAGTTTTTTATTGTTTTATTTGTTAATATCGAAGCTACAATGATGTCCTCGATTGCAATGTAATAAGTAGTTTAATAGTTTAGGCAGTCTAGGAGTTTCAAGAAGCTCGAGCAGTTACAAACAGCTTTTGTTTGTATTTAAGGAAGTGAGAAAGAGAGAGGAAGGGTTTCGAGTTCTGGACCTCTTGGGGAATACATTTTGTACTTATTTTTATGATGGGTGAATGAAATAAGCAACAAGTTTCCTACAACTGTTGATGGTGATTCGTGTCTCTTATTCCATTTTATGTGGCTTCCTCCTTGAATGAAGTGAAGTAAAGAAGAAACTGGTATCTGATTTACGTTTGTAAGTAATAGTTAAATGGCCTTAATAAGCGCTCCTTCGCTCCATCTCTTATTCCTTCACAAATTCTCTTTGAAACTTAAAATTAATAGATTCTGTGTTTACAACATATTATTTTGAGTTTCCTCTCTCTTCACAAGCTCTCTCTAAAAATTTAAAGTAATAGATTTTGTGTTTACAACATATTATTTTGATTTTCCTCTCTATCCATGAAGTTCCTCTAAAACTTAAAAGTAATATATTATGTGTTTACATCATATTACTTTGAGTTTCCCCTGCAGTTCTTCTTTTCCATTCAGATATCAGCAGTCAATGGCATTGTGAAATCTTTTATTATTCCAGATCATTAAGTGTTTTAGAAAACTAGTTTCCAGTGGGATAGAACTGAGACCTCATGATAAAATTATTTTGTGAAACACTTTTAAAATGTCTTAAGCATTGATTCCTTTCACAACCAAGGGATTGTCTCTTAAGATACAACATTTTCTGGCACCATTGCCAGGGATGAAGGCACGCAGTTATTTTTCCCTGGATATTATATCTATTTCTTGATGGTGAAAAATATTGAGATATAACATTTGGTTGTTTATTATTCACCTGGTGACTCCACTGTTGAGTATTTCATTAGATAAGGAATTTTTCTAGCAAGAAAATGAGAAAGTATCGTGGAAAAAATGGGTATTAGAGTTTGAATCTTTTAAAGGAAGTTTTATTTTTCACTATCAATTTAGTGGTCTATTTTCCCATACATATCAAGAATATTTTTTCTTGCTTTATATTCTCAGAAGATTATAAGGCCCAAAAAGTACATTCTTTATTGAAAGAAGAATATTTTTCTTCTACTTGTACTATTGATCTTGACACAAATTTATCTCCTAAATATGAGAGGAGAGATGTCTGTTGCATTAAAATTCTCGAAGATAATAAGTCACAGTATAGGCATAAAGGTGATGATTCATCATCTTTGGGTGATAAAATTTTGTCTCACAAGAAATCAACCAATTTTCTGCTAAAAAAAAAAGATATATTTAAACCCATGAAGCTGCCCACAATTCACTGTCAGTATTCTTCAAGAGGATTGAAATTTTTTCCAAGTTTCTCTAGAGAGACGGAGGATATTTCAGCTGAACAAAATATCTTGGAATTTGAGTACTTTCTAGACAAATTTCGAATTATTTATGAATATTTGGCTTTAAGGATGTTTTTTCATTCATTAAAGCAGGGTGCTCAACAATGGTTCCAATGTTTGGAAGCAAGTTCATTTAGTTCATGGCAAGGTTTTCAAGATATATTTCTTAGATATTGGGGTGAGCGTAAGTCATATGAAAAACACCTTTGGGAATTATATTCTATCCAGAGGTAGAGTAATGAATCAATCGCTGAGTTTAATAGGAGGTTTCAAAAAAATTATTTCAACATGCCAAAAGAAATTCGACCTCCTGAAGCTGCAGCTATGGTTTACTATTTGAGGGCTCTTTCTATTGTCTTGGATTTTTATCTCAAGGAAAGAAAGCCTTGCACTTTGGAGCTGATGTTTATTTATGCATAGGAAATTGAAGATAATGTGTGGGCTTGTAGAAATTTTTCCTGTCATGTTGAAAGAACAAGTTTTGTTGAAGACATGAGGGCCTACCAAGAAAACATTGGAATTTCTTTACAAGAGATTGCAAATTCAGAGATGAACACAGATTTTCAAAAGGTGTTAGACAATTCCTGTATTACTAAAACACAATAATTTAAGCATTCTAAATATTCTGGTCAAATTTTTTTTGCAACAATTGAACTACACATTGAAAACCTGGAAGATCATTACAATTTTCATAATTTTAATGATTTTGGGAATAGAGGAGAAACTAGTAGATATCCTCAGGTGTGTTTGCATGAGAGGGAAGATTTTTGTCACGAATTGGCATTATATAAAGAACATCAACATTATGAGGAAAAAATATTATATTTCTCTTTTCAGCCTAAATGGTTTTCAGTAGAAAAACAACAATCATTCTTCTCACATATAACCTAAAATTGAGGAGTCAAGCAGTGAAGGAAGTTGTCATGTTCAAAGAAGTCTACATCAACCAGATGTTCAAGAAAAGGAGGCAACAAAAAATTGGTCTCATCAATTTTGTGATCCAATATCGGATTATATAAAAAATTTCTTTTGTCATCAACAAGAATTTATGCAAAGGTATGTGCAAAGATTTGTATTTGGAAAACATTCATGGTACCTCCTTATTGTGATCTTAAAATTTCAACAGTATGAAGGCATTAGGTCTAACATGCAGATGTTGGATTGGTGCCATTAGAAGGCTGACTTCACCTGATTAAGTTTAGGCATGAATACATATGTAGGATTTGTGCATAAATAAGCTCAAAAGTTGAGAATTTTCAGTTGTAGTATTTCTAGTTCGGTATTTTTAGCTTAAGAATAAAGGAATAAGTCCAAAGTGTAGTAGTTTCGGGAGGATTTCATACTATATCAAATCCCTTTTTGGATTGAATCCATTCCCAATATCGACTATTGATCTAAAAGTGCTCTTTGACTCCATGCCCAATGAAGGCTATTGTTCTACAAGTGCTATTTGACTCCATGCCCAATAAAGGCTATTGTTCTACAAGTTCTCTTTGCCTCCATGCCCAATAAAGGCTACTGATATACAAGTTCTCAACACTTTGCTACCAAAGTGTTGTCCCCAATTGTATCCAGATGCTGTAGCATAATTTGACTCAGCTAAAACTCAAGAGAGGTTCTGAGCAATTCAAGGTTGTTGATGAACAATTGTTAGAATTTCAAGAAGACCTACAATATGCTCAAAAGGATGACCACAAGTGCAACAAGGATTCATCATCACATGTGCACTGGAACCAAAGTCAAGGAAGCAACAACAACATCGAAAGTGAAATCTAAGCCAGAGGATCAACATAGAAGAAAAGTGTGCAACAAGGGTCAAGTCAGGCTTATTTGTGTGCAGAACAGTTCATAAGTCAGGTCAAATGATGCGCTCAAAAAATTGCACATAGGTCACGGCCAAGTCGTGCAAATGTACGTGCAAAAAAGTGTTTGGAGGTTTAATTGCAATCGCATGTGGAAGGACTGATTGCATATCACAAATCACAATCGAAAGCTCAGGAGGAAAGATGCTAACAAACATGTTATAAAGGCTGAAATGCGAATTGTGGTAAAGTTTCATATTGCCGATTGTGATTTGTGATCGGCCCCACCTCCACTTGCCACGTCATCCCTATTGTTATTGCACATCGCACGTCACAAGTTTAGGAGGAAAGATGCTAAGGAACATGTTAAGAATTTTGATATGAAGACCAGATGCGATATAGTTCGTAGCTCGAATCTGAAGTATTTAAAGTCTGACCGTGGGACCCTCTCGCACATCGCATATCACACATCACAAGCTCAGGAGGAAAGGTGCTAAGGAACAAGGTTGAATCGCCAAAGTGCGAAGTGCGATAATGAAGCAGACACGATGGAAGTTATCGCTAAGGTCTAAAGGTTTTTAAGTCTGGGTACAAGGGTTTTTGCTTTGTAAAAGTCGCATCGGAGGGAAAAAACGGATTATAACGTAGAACGTTGGAATGATGAGATGTGATAGAGAAGCGAATGCGATACAATTTTCAAAGGTAATGGAATATATTTTAAAGTCCAGTCTTACGACAGTTATAAGGGAAACTCTAAATGCGGGACAAAATCGGGTAAGAAAACACCTGACCACGTGCAAAATAATCTTGTATGTGTTGCGCCTTGTAATAAAAGGGAGCTTGAACACACGGTGGTGGACTCAGGTAAGTGACCCGACACAGAGCAAAGGATAAGAGAAGATGGAACACCACAGGCATGAGCGGAAGAGGCAGAGTCGGGTGGTTGGTGACAGTGTTCGAAACACAATAGCATGGGCAGAGTCGAGTGGAGATGTGTTTATGCAGACTGTTAGGATATCACAACAGAAACAGAAGGAGACACATAAACAACAAATCAGATTCAACAAAAGGATTATATTTAAAGTTTTATTTTGTTTTCTTTGTTAAGATCGAAGCTACAATGATGTCCTCGATTGCAATGTAATAAGTAGTTTAATAGTTTAGGAAGTCTAGGAGTTTCAAGAAGCTCGAGCAGTTACAAAATTATTTTGTTTGTATTTAAGGAAGTGAGAAAGAGAGAGGAAGGGTTCCGAGTTTTGGACCTCTTGGGGACTACATTTTGTACTTATTTTTCTGATGGGTGAATGAAAGAATCATCAAGTTTCTCGCAACTGTGGATGGTGATTCGTGTCTCTTGTGCCATTTTATGTGGTTTCCTCCTTGAATGATGTGAAGTAAAGAAGAAGTTTCTCTCTAATTTATGTTTGTAAGTAAGAGTTAAATAGCCTTAATAAGCGCTCCTTCACTCCATCTCTTCTCCCTTCACAAATTTTCTCTAAAAATTAAAAGTAATAGATTTTGTGTTTACAACATATTATTTTGAGTTTCCTCTCTCTTCTAAAACTCTCTTTGAAACTTTAAAGTATTAGATTCTCTATTTACAACATATTATTTTGAGTTTCCTCTCTCTCCATGAAGTTCTGCTGAAACTTAAAAGTAATATATTCTGTGTTTACAACATATTACTTTGAGTTTCCCCTGCAATTCTTTTTTTCCATTTAGACATCAGCAGTCAATGGCATTGTGAAATATTTTATTATTCTAGATCATTAAGGGTTTTAGAAAACTAGTTTCTAGTTGGATAGAACCGAGACCTCATGATAAAATTAATTTTGTGACACACTTTTAAATTTTCTTAAGCACTGATTCCTTTCACAACCGAAGGATTGTCTCTTAGGATACAACATAAACAAAAAATACAAGGCCCCTCAAGATGCCCATTATATAAACATAAAGAAGAAATGATCTTTCATCTTTTCCTATGCTGCCAATATATTATACTTGTCTAGACTGAGGTTATCTCTCCATTGTATAACATATTTCATCAGCCTAATGACCTCAAAGAATTCTTCTCCTCTTGTCCTAAATTCTTCGGTGGATCAATTTCATGTAAGCCAACACTCAAAGGATTTTGGGAATCCCTTCCTAAATTTTTAAGTTGGAAAATCTAGTTGTTAAGAAAATACACGATAGTTAAAATGATCTCCAATTCCACATATCAACAACTACGAAAGATTTAACTATGTATCATAAATTTTGGAGCCTAACCATGGGAAAACCAGACCAAAATTTGGACTCCTTGGAAAAAATAATGGCTAACCAAATTCATTGATCTAGTGCACAAAAACAGAACAAATGCAAGCAAAACAAATAAATATGAGAACTCTTGTGTTCTCAAATAAATATATCAAGAAATTTCTGAATGGAAGAAGCCAAGAGAATGATGGAAAATTCACTTTGATGGAGCCTAAAAGAAAAATCCAGGGGTGTGAGGAGGGGGGTGGGTTTTGTTTAACATCGATGGAAAACTAGTAAAAAATATGCATCAGGTCTAGGAAACATGGCCAACAACTAAGCATAAATGCATGATCTTTTGCAATGATTAATTCTAGTCATAACCATATAGGTAACAAATATTAATATTTTTGGAGATTCTCTTATTATTGTTCGACACTTAAAAAAAGAAACTTGGCCAAGATACAACTACTTGGAGAACATTATGAAGAGAATAAAAGTGCTTTTGGACAAAATTCCACATAAAAACTTCTTTCAAATCTCGAGAAGCCAAAAACTAGAAGCTAATTAGAGTGCCAATCGAGCGTGCCAACTCTATGCTGGGAAATTAGAAATTAAGGGAGATCTAGGGTGGTGGCCTTTACATTAACGCAAATGACCTCAACATGATTAAGAAAGGCTCCATTTTTTCTATCTAAAACAAAATTTGTGATCAAAGGGTCTATAATCAAAGGATTATTATTACATTAAGGAATCATAAGAAAATTTGGGATTGGGGCCAAACTATTATTGTGGAACCCCATGTTCATTTGAAGCATGCATCTAAGGTCAACTAGAATCCATCACAAGGATGAAGCATGCTTCATCAGCCAAAGTACAGTCTCAGTGTAGGCCTTTCAAATCAAGCGATGATTACAAATTGTAGCAAAGAAATTATGAAGAGTGATGTTGCTTTAACGCTGCTCAGATGTGGGATTAGGGATCACATAAATAAATATATGGAGAATTAGCACCAGAGGCTCAAAGGGATTCCCATTTTTGGTCTTCATTAAGGGAAAATTAAACGTAGGATGTGGATAGTTCCATTGAGAACCATAGATGCCAAACTAGAAACATTTTGTCTGCAATAGTTAGCCCCCACTTCATGATTAATTTAGCCTTTTGTATTGAGTTTAAGATTGGAAAAGTGTTTGAATGCAATAGGATTTGGTTGGAGGCCAAAAAATTACTAACTCTTGGTTAATTGGTAATACATGGAGAGCTAATTCATAACAATGATTGGGCTCAACCTCTTGAGTGACATCCTAGAACAAAAATTGTTGCAATTGATTCTTTGGAGAAAAAAATATGCATGCAAATTAGGTAGATTTATCTTACTTGAAAATTTCTTGTGAATATTTGTTGGTTTCTTATTTCATTTATTATGTTATCTTCATAAAACAAATACCAAAACCATAAAACATGAAGATCACAAAAAAAAAGAACACAAATATATAGGCTCTAAGCCAGGGCAGAACCCCAGAAGGGGGAAACCCAAACAACCTCTCTTCTTATAGAATAAGACAAAAGTTAGATATCAAAGAATAAGACTACCACAAATATCCCAATTTAGACCTCCTTCGTGTCTTCTCAATAATTTAAAGTTATCAAAAGTCAATTTCGGTCAAACTTCTAAAATTTGGTCAGCTCCTGAAATTTTGGCTCCTATTTTTTCAGCGCCCTGAAATTTCACACACACAATACCTCAGAAAGTTTCACAGAAATAGGGAAAAAATTTCTTCATCTTCTTTTTGCTTTTACCTCCTTCTTTCTCCTTTGATTTCATTAGTTTTCCTTCTTATCTTGGCACATAAATTGATGTACATGATGAGTGAATGAATGGTCTCCAAAATTGTCGAGTTTCTCTTTATATATACACATCCAGGAGGTTGAATAGGTGGATATTGAAGCCAAAGCCGAATTTTTCCCAAGGAGGGATGACTGGGTCTTGTGGTGACATTTTAGACACTTTTGAATCAAAATAAAATATTTTTCCTTTTCTTACAAAAATTCCAAATGGGACTTTGACTCAAATACATTTTCTTGACTCATGACAAGTTTTCTTTTGACTCAAATAACCTTACAAGCATGGATAAAATGCTTTGAATAATAATAATAATAATAATATTTTTTTTTTCTTCTTTTTTTCTATTAAATGAAATATAAATTGATACAAGTACAATGATAATTACGAAGACCGAAACTAGTTACTTTTCCAACACTTCCTCTTCTAGGGAGGTACTGATAATTATACAAAAGGATACAAGGATACTTTCAAATTGAAATATTCTCGTAAGAAGAGTTCAAATTGATAAGCATTATCAAACATTATTATCATAACCAACATTGTCAATTACAAAATAGAAAGGCCTTGACTAATAAGCTCTAACTCTCCACTAGATTAGAGCACAATGCTAGGAGGCATACATTTGGACACCACCACAACTATATCTCAAGGCACATACCCCATCAATGTGTTCGCCAGGTATGTCCTTAAAGGATTATTCTTATATTGGATTCAAAATCCTCAAATAATATTGGTTTTCCTCAGGACTACTCTTGTCTTGGATACCCTGCACTATCCTCAAAGAATATTAGTCCTAGAGATTAATCCTATCTTGGATTCCAAATTCTCAAGGAGTATTGGTCCTGGATGCTTATCCAATCCTCCATTCTCCCTACCAGTGCATTCACTACACTTATGGATTTTATTCCTAGTCTATTGCATGACACATAGAGATACAATGTCCATCATCACTCCTTCTCACCCAGGGAGGAGATCCTTACTCCCTCTCAACCAGGGAGACATAACCATAAGCTTAAAAATATATTGTTCATTAGCTACTTTTTATTATGTGGAGATCTTAGTAGTATATTATAGGGCTTATCAACTCCTAATAACATTACATCATATCGAACTTCGACCTTCATGGATCTTGACAATATTAATGCAACTTTGTCATCAAATGGTTCATATATCATCTTCAATGAGCCAAACTTCCTCACAACTACTAGCACGTGCCTTCTTCCTTACATAATAGAATAATTCCCTCATTTTCTTCCAAGCCATCATCAATTATTCCCACTCAATCCATGTTCTCCCAAATTGAATTAAACCAAACAGTTGTAGGCACATCATATTAACTCAACTGCTATCTTTCCAACCTCTACACATAATTTTGTAATATTTCCTTATAGGTATATAAATCATATCTCAAACAAGTCATCAATATTAGAGTTACCAAATAACAATGGAATCTACTCAAGGTGTGGGATTCTTCATGTCAAATTATATTGCTTGCTCCCTCTAAGGTCAACATTATTTTGCATGGTCTATCTTCATATTGCAACATAGTTATGCTTCATGCTCTTCAACTTTCAATCATTAATCAATATTTTCCTGGAAAGAACCAATCAACAAGCTTCACTATCATATCCATTAGGCTGTTTGCAGCTCCCTCTTTCCATCTGAGGTAAGTGAAATTCTTGCCTTTCATGGAATTTTTTTTATGAAAACTTCAAACTGATGTATTCTTATTCATCTTCATGCTTTTCCATGCTCTTCCATTTCTTCCTTATACTAGTAAATATTTAGATAAATCATGTCTTGACCCACAACTTTTATTAGAAGACCATGAAATAACAAAAAAAGGACAAGGCACAAATATAATAAAAAGGAGATGTAAATTTCTTATCTTTTGAGAAGGATTAGCTCCCTCTTAATATCTAAATATTGGACCTGCTCACCAACCTTCTTCTCTCATTAAAAATACGCTAAAAATCAAGGGTTAGATCTATCTTTAACAATGAACATGAATAGATAGGGTTTTTCTTCTATGATTTTTCTTGATCCAAACTATGCAAGGGTTCACAAACCCTAAATGAAAAACGTCTTTAAGACCTTTCAACTTACAAATTGAAAACCATAGAATTTTCATTAGCAATATTTCTATATAGAATTCATTTCATTCCTTGTTCTCATATGTAAAGACTTCAAATTATAATAATATGTCTATGCAAACCATTTATATGTTGCATTGATAATTTTCATGAGATCATTATCATATCACTACTACTTATCGTTGATTTCAAATGAACATGAACAATAGGGTTTAGTATGAAAGCTTGTAAGAATCAATTGTGCAATACTTTTGCAAACAAGCATGAACAATAATACAATCTCATGGGCTTCTATGTCCCTATATTGAGCATCACTATGCATTGAAAACTAGTTTAGGGGACAGGTAATGGTACCCCTAGAGACTAGTGGAGAACAAACCTGGTGGAATTTTCACTAGTATGGAGAAAGGAACATGAGGGTGGGCGATTTTGTGTGTTTTAGCAAAGAAATAGGTGAATACAATGTGGTAAAGTCAAGCTAGATCAACGCATACCAGTAGTGCTGCATCACACTGTAATTGTAGTTGCAATGAGAAGGTAAATCAAGTGACAGAGAAGTTGATTGTTCTCGAGTTAGACTTGATAGTCATTGACTTTGAAACTTAAAGAGAAAATAATATCAAGTGTACAAGCATTAGAGGAGGTCCAGGTGTTTAAATCCAATTTATATAAGCAACAAGAAAAATTTGAGGCTCTTCGTAGTCAAATAGTGGAGCTACTAAAGCAGGTCTAACTTTTAAACACCAAAAGCAGCGACTATAGAAATGATAATTGGAGGCAAGATGGAAAACAACTGGATCTCAATTGACCACCAGTAGAGGAATGAGATGGACAAAAAATGGATCTTAATCTACCACCAATAGAGAAACGAGATAAGAATAGTGGAAGCATGTGTTGGTGCAAATGTTGGTTTTTGCTTGGTAGCTTTTGTAGAGTTTATGCCTACAACATTGTGGTAATTTTTGACATCACATGTGGTCCGCTAAGAATGATAATAGAAAATACCCTCCATAGGAATATGAAAGAAGGATATCACAATGTAAATAATTTCCTGTGTATTTTCTGGGTCCATGCACAAACTTAACACAAGCTCTACTCATTCCCGTTAAAAGAAAAAAATCCTTTCAATTATTAATAATTTCATTATTATTCAAAGAATTTATTTTTAAAAATTGCATGCATATAGTTATTATAATCAAGACATTATGATTTATTAAAATTGAGATTAATTTATCAAATTTCAATTAGAAATGAAATATTCTATTTTATTTATTATTTTAATTTAAACAATTTGAAAATAAATTCATCTTGATGATGAGCCACATAGGTTGGTTTGAAATGTTAGAAGAAAAACCCTATGTGATGGATCCAAAAACAATCCAAAAACGAAAATAATTACATTAATTATTAATAAAATAAATCATTTCCATATAATATATCCTTAAAATTTTAATTATTGATAATTATGAATAAAAAATTATAAAATTTATTTAATAATTCAATTACAATGTTTTATAATAAATACTTATAAAAATTTATAATTACATTTTTTTTTTAACAAGAGTGAGTATTTGTATTAGTTAAAATGTGCCTAGTCACATCGAGTACTCAGGGTTTACATATTTTGTTATGTGACTGTGTCTTGTAATGAAATCTGTTGATTTCAAAATCTTCTAATGAGTTACAAAATTTCATAAAAATGACTACATTTTGAGATGTATCTAGTCAACAAAAAGTGCCTAATAGAAAACAAAATTTACAGTAGTACATTGGTCATTTTGTGGTCTCACCCTTCTCCTCCAGAAGTTGATTAAGATCCAAGCATTGATTTTCCTCTTGTTCGCTCCCTCAGGTAGGTTCATTTGTGTTAATTTCCATAATTTGGAGCTCCTCTTGCAAGGTCACATTCTATTGTAGAAGCCCTTCCACCTTGTCTATATGTCTCACTCTCATACCTTGAAGTATTAGGAGTTCCTATAACACAATTGATTCAATATTTATTTTCTTTTGTTACCTCATTACCATTTACATCATATCAAATTGTAGAGTACCAATTTGTTATATCATTTAATTAATTTACTCCCTACATATGCACTCGTGAGGCCCTTCTCTACCATTGACACTCCTACCTATTCATTTGTTGCTCCTTATTTTCCCTTGAACCTTCTTGGTAATTCCACCACTTATTTTCAAGGACCAAACAATTTCCCACAATATATTGTTCATGACCTTTATCCAAAGTTTCTTAAGCTGTCTCCCCACCATAGAGGTAATTCAAGCAATACAAGCCATGACGTTGTCTAAAAATCTAGTCAAAATCACCAATAATCCAATTTTCCTCTAGGAACCAGATGTTCCTGGTCGATGCAATTAAACCCCTATGGAAACCAATGATGATGCTTCCCAAGCTCAAATAATGGTGTAGAAAGGCCAGGTTTAGTGTAATAGGGGGATTCAAATACTCACTTGACACAATCATAGATGACTGAGAGGTCCCATTGACCCATACCTCAACAAATGAAAAGGCCTCTGCACTATATAGGAATCTGTCTCTCAATACCCCAAAATTCAGTCCAGAGCTACCTTCTTCCCTAAAATTCCAAATAATAAAAGCTAAAGCAAAAGATCTAAATCCCCAAGATGAAACGACAAGCCTTTGGGGAAGATATCAGAGAGCATATTCCCCCTCTATTCATTTGAACTAGAACAATAGACATCCAAGACCGGGAAAAGGGATTTACTTAATTGAAAATTCCACTATGGTTTGATTCAAATTTTGACGCTTTCCCTATATCGTATTGATTCAATAGCTTCAATGTCCATTGACTTGAAAATTCTCTACATTCCCTATATTATAGAGTGCCTTAGTGAATTATGACATGCGTGAGAAGTAATGGAGGCTTGCTTGCTCATAATTGTTGCAATGCTATGGATAATCATCGGTGGAGTTGGGAGTGTCACTTCAGAGATAAGCTGCATATTGTGAAATGAATCTCGTATTTGAGTGATGTACTGTCTCATGAGAAGGATATTATTGTTGTTCATGATGGGTTCCACAATAGCATCCCACACTTCCTTTTTTATTTGTGTCATTACCCCTATTATTTTCATAGAAAGATAATATTTGAATAATTGAATTGGACCATCAATTATATGGTAGAGGCCATTGGCCTGCAACACCATTGATCTCTATTTTCCCTTCCCTTAATCGACAGGCCCAATTGGAAAATTTATCTGCTTCTAATTTTTGAGCTTAGAGAACATGGAAGTATTATCTCTTTGGAATATATTCTAAGTGTATTTTGATTATGTTCAGTAAACTCCCCAAGTGATTATGTTTGGGAAAAGTATCTTTGAATATATGATGTATGATGATGAGGGAGTTATCTAGTATTTTGATGTTAGATACTTGAAGGGATCTAGCCAAAATTAGGCCTTAGAGTAAACCATGTTACTTTTCTTGGTTGTTTGTCATTGGTCCCTGAACCTAGATGCACACCTTGTCCAAGTTTCCTATAGGGCTATACAAGACCCTTCCTGCTCCTACCACCGCTAATTTAGGTTTATATTAATTGATATAAACCGATTTAAATTTATTTAGATAAAATTAGAAATTAAATTAAGTTATTTTGTAATTTTTTCCTTCTTAATCCTTTGACATATATAAAGTGTAATTGTAATAGAGATTAAATCATTCATAAGTATTTTTTGATTTAATAATTACATTTTATCTTATTATCATTTATACTATGATATGTTTTATCTATTTCTTGCGACTCTTTTGTTTCATATAAAAACATGGTATTCTATAAAAAAGAAATGTCTAAAATTGGTCAACCTAAGAAACATGGAAGACAAATAACACTTTTGATCTATTTCTTCAAGGTACATCACATCAAATTATTTGTGTCAATGTTTCAAACCAAAAAGTGTGGTTCATATTTAGGTCAATGAATGATGAAATATGGTGATGATTCATTAGTCCTGAATATGAACCACATTTGCTGGTTCGAAATGTCAACACAAATAATTCAATTTGATGGATCCATAAGAAGTATATAAAAACAATTTGAATCACAGAAGCATAAACTTAGAAACAAATAACACTTGTTGATGCATTTAAATTGAATCCAAATGATCCCATTATTGAAGAAAATATTGATTTTGAGGCTGAAATTAATATTGAAGAATAAAGTATTACAAAAAATAAAGGCAAGGGAATAACTCCTAAAAGATCATTTAAATATGGATGGAAGTCGAAAAGAAAATGGGAATATTCCATAATAGGTTCAAATGGTGAAGAACACATCAACTTTTCATTGTGTACTAAATTCAAACAAGATACACCAAATGCAAGGTAAGGTAGTAGTACAATTTAGTTAAGTGGATTAATTGGTCATGTTATTTCTGAGGCCCATAAATGTTCAATTAAAATATTGGAGAGTGAATCAAAGGAATCATATTTACCCATGACTAAGAATGTTGAACTTATGTTAGATTTTGAGAAATTTAGAATAATTAGTGTGATGGAAACTGTGTATTTTGCGGTTATAAAATATTTACCTTTAGAGTTGTACAGAAACTTACGTGACTTGCATATATACAAGGGAACAACTAATATGTCTTTAACTATTGAATATTCTTCATATATTAATATTTTTTTTTAACAAATTCGGTTACTATTTATATTCCAAAAAAAGAGAGGAATGAAATCCCTATTACATCCGAGTTGTGAAGTAGAATGTCAGGGAGGGGTGATGTGGCTAGAACTGAACCTCCTACATGCTGAATATTGCTACTATGTTGCATATCCGATTATTTGTAAATCCTAACAAACTGAAATAACATAACTGCAAATTTAAAAGACCTGATATTATAAGTGATAGATTGAGGATTGAAGACTAGTTCCTGCTACCTTGTCGAGCATTTGAATTGTTTGTGGCACCATGGTTGCTGTGTGGGTACACTATTGGAGCTTTAACTCTAGACAATTTGTTTTTCCACCATGTAGTGCAAGATCTCTAGGGATTCCTCCATGTGTGTGAAACGATTGTTAGCTCCCCTCAGCTGCTCTGTGAGGGATTGTGCTTGGTGTTGGAGGAAGCTAGTATCCTGCATTATCTTCAACTGTGATTTTATCAGATCCATCTCCACTTGTAGGTCAAAGTAGTCAAAGCAGTTATCATTCCTAATAATGGCTAAATAGTGGAGGGGAAAGAACACAGTTGTGGAAGAATTGGGTCAAGGAGGCAAAAAGGGCACTCATATACAGTGAGGGTTGGAAGCCCAGGGAACGAGGAACAAAGAGGTTTGGGGAGACTAAGAGGTTGAATGAGTGTAGTGCAACAGAGAATAGTGATCAACGAAGGAGGGGGAAGTGGGATAAATAAGAGAGGAGGGAATGGATGGCAGGCTGAGGATGAGGGAAGGGAGGGAATCACAGTGGGACAAGTTCACGAGATAATTGCAGTGGAGGGAATGGTCATGGCAGACCTGCAGGAACAAAATCCAGGAGGCACAAAAGATTATGATGGCAGAGATCACAAAAAGGGGAGAATTCATGGAATAGGGGAGTAGGTGGTGCTATCTTGGGAAAATATTCTACCAGGGGGTATGTGGCATGCCTTGTTAGAAAGTGAGTCAACTATCTTGTTGTTGGACCCGAGGATGTGATAGAAATAAAGATCTTTGATTTCCTTACTCAAATTATGGCACCTGATGACCAGTTTATTGAGGGAAATCTTGGGAGATAGAGTTGAATTCAACATCATGTTGATAACTATTGTCGAGTCCCCGAAGATCATGGCCTTTTTTATCTTTAATATTTTAATGATTTGAAGGCCTTACATTAAGACATATGCTTTTTCTCTATTGTTTGACAAACAACTTAATCCCCATTCGAAAGTGGCAACGTTTTTTCCCTACTCATCCATAATGTGACTTTCAAATCCTGTTATTCCATGTAGAAAATTTAATACAATTGTGTATTTCCAGATTCTCCTGATCTAACAATTATATGCCACTGTTAAATACAAAATCCTTCTACTTAAATTATTTGTGAAAATTTAATCTCCAATTGAAAACACATGAAGAAAGATCAATCACACATAACACAGATGAATTTACCAGGAAAGCATAAAGCTAAAAACCCCACTATCATATATTATGAATATATCATGGATCATGAAACAATCTCATACAAAAACATACTCCAAGAGCTCTTAGTACAATATACAAACATCTCGCACTGTCATACAAAAATTGGCATAATCATGCACCAATTTATTGCCTCCCAACAACCTGCCTCCACTGCGTAATCCCTGCTGATCACAATCCTTGAATGAATTGAATATTTCCTTGCCTTCACTACACAATCCTCAACGACATCTCCAATGTGTGTTTGGTTGCAAGTGTGGATCCACTATAGTCACAATTGATAGTCAAACTGTCCCTTTCACCTATCTCTCAACTAGGTCTCCATTGGATCTGACATGCATGTAGTTAACAATAGTAAATCTTTAGTTGCATGTGAGATCACTCCATGTGAATTAATTTAATATTTAATTCACTGATCTCTCACTATTGTATCTTTAGTTACAACTAGTTACAACTAGCACAACTGAGTTTAACTCACTTAACTGAGTTAAAGTACTTTAAAACTCACATAACTACACTTCCAACTCTGTTAGAACTTTGTATCACTCAGTTACAACGAAGTCCACTAGCATGTCCCACCAACCAACCTTTGAAATCGAAATTCCTTCAGTTAACTGGTTTTCCACATCAGTTAACTGAAATCAAGTGCTTCAAGAGAATATATTATTATTTATTGTCTAATTATTGTTAAGGGCTAACAATAATCGACATGCATTCTATTTTTAGACATGCATTCCATGAAACAACTTCGCACATGCATTCCAAAAATAGACACCCATCCATCCATATAATTTTCTTAACCATCTATAAATAGATTACTACTAAAAATAGACTTTGATCCAAATTCTAAAAATAGACATATCACCTAAAAATAGCTTGCGGGCCCCACCTAGTGTAGGTGCTTAATTTTCACTAGGATCATCATCTTGTTGAATCTCAACACTCCCTCTCAACAAGAAAGGGATTATCCTTCACCCTTATCCTATCTCTATGGTATTCTAATTTGCTCCTAGTGAGCGCCTTCATCAAAATATCTGCATCCTGATCTTTCGTAGGAATGTATTGAAGCAACATGATCTTCTGCTGCACACAATCTCTGATATGATGATACCAGATATCTATATGCTTCGATCTATCATGAAACACAAGATTAATCGAGAGTTTAATGCAACTATGATTATCACAATGAATCAATGGAGGATCTAAATGAGAATCGAACAAACCGACCAGGATCTTCCTCATCCAGATAGCCTCACATGCAACTTGACTTGCTGCCATGTATTCCAATTCCGCTGAATTGAGTGCCACAAAATCTTTGTTTCCTGCTGTACCAAGAAACAACGATAGATCTAATACTGAAAACCCCTCTAGATGTGCTCTTTCTGTCTATTGGGTTGCCCGCCCAATCTGCATCCATGAAGCCATGCAACTTCACCTCATTCGTTTGTCTGTACCATAAGCCATACTCAGATGTGCCCCTGAGATATCTCAGGACATGCTTTCCTGCCTTCCAAAAGAGCTTGGTAGGCTTAACCATCTCTTGAATAAGCTAGGTCACCGCATAACATATGTCTAGTCTTGTATTAATTAAATACATGAGTGAACCCACTAACTGTCGATAGATAATAGCATCCACTACTTCTCCAGATGTAGCGTCCTCTTTTCTCCAGTCTCTTCAAAGAGGAGTATCCATGGGTTTGCAGCCCTCCATGTGAAACTTACCAAGTATCTCCCTTGCATACTTTCCTTGAGACATAAACAATTCACCTTCTTGCTGCCATATTTCCAATCCAAGGAAATAGTGAAGGAGGCCCATATCCTTCATCTCAAACTCCTTTCCAAGGTCCTCCTTGCATTAGTGTATCAACTGCTCATCACCAGTTAGTATTAAATCATCAAAATAAAGGACAATGATTAAAATCTTACCCTCCACCACAATCTGGTATAGGTTTGCATCCACCTCAATCTGGTATAGGTTTGCATCCACCTCTTGGTGAAGCCAAGTCCAGTGAAATAACTGTCGATCTGAGTGAAAAATGCTCTTTTGGGTTTGCACACATGTGACTCGCAGCTGAAGATCTCAAATCCTTCAGGCTGCTCAATGTACACTTCTTCCTCAATTATCCCATTAAGGAACAAAGTCTTCAAATCCATCTGATGAATGTGCCAACCCATCTATTGTGAGAGAGAAAGGATGGTCCTTATGGAAAAATATCGTGCGACAAGTGAAAAGATTTCTTCATAATCAATCCCCTCGATCTGTGAGAAGCATTGGACCACAAATCTTGCCTTATAATTCTCAAAAATCCCATCAGCAGCTTGCTTTACCTTGTAGATCCATGATTCGGATTTATGCAGGAACGCAACATAATACACATATAACCATAAGCACATAGATGCAACAAAAATAATGATTCATTTTATTAATAAAATAATGACTGAAATAAGGATAATGTAAATAAGTTAGGGCACTGGTAGCGTATCTCTAAGAAGAGATGTGGCGTATGCAGGCCTCTGAACTGTGTTACATTTGTTAGGGTCTTATAATAATAGGGTTCATAATTTTCGAATTGACTTTGATAGTCTTGTAAATATGTACATACCTTTCTTTCTGCAAGTTGTTTTCCCATATTTTGAAAATGAAAAATTAATAAAAAATGAAAAGAGGGTAAAAGTCCTAAAAGAAATATCAAAGGACTTAGAAAAAATATAGACCCCAAAAGAAAAAAAGAGATAGAATAAAACATGAAAGTGAGAAAGTCAAAATGCCACTACTATTTACTTTTACTGCAAGAATAATGATTATGTGCATATTGTCAATAAATTCCATAATCCATGATCGGTTAAATAGTTTAATCTTAAATTTTCATGCTTTGAATTTCATGTTTTAGATAGAGAATAAAGATATGTCAAAGAATTTAAACTTGACAAATCAGTATATAGTTAGAGAATAAATGAGGAGCTCAATAGTTTAATCTGAGCCCTCGGATGAAATAAGGTTATATTTAGATAGATTTATGCTTTGAAAGAAAATTGGATTTAGGGTTGCAAGCTTAAATGCACCCATGAAAATTAAGTAAAAATGCTGGAAACAATGACGGGTAGGTAGAAAGAAGTTGTGCAAGACATGTATAAAGCATCATCGGGAAAAAATTACTAATTTCCCCTCCCCTACAATGATTCAATATTCTAAACTTTCAGTTAAAGAAGCTCAGAGCATTTCTCTGACTTCTGTTGGGATCGGACCCAAGGCTTGATAACTGATTGGTTAAAGATATTGAATTCCTTACATGAAACCCATTTTCATCGGCATTTTCACCTTCATTCATAAACATGATCCCTTTTCGTAAGTAAAAACACTTTTTTCTTAGTAAAAGTAAAAACCCTACATAATTAATTTCATTTTCATTCAAAATCACTCAAAAAACCCATAAAATGCATTTTATCCTAAGTTTAAGTGTGAAAAACAAAAAATGAGACAAGTTATGCTTATTTGTGTATATTTACACTTTACTTAGTGTTAACATTATGTATTTTATTCATTTCATACATTACACCTTTATTTCATATTAATTTCTAACTTATATTATTAATTCCCTAAACTATACCTTTCCCGTATATTATTAAACCCTTTATATTTTAAATAACCCAAAAAACCCACTATTTTAAAGTTTTAACCTATGTTAAATATCCCACGTGATGAAATAATCCCGCCCATTATCCCATAGGTTTAAACATAGCAAAAATATAAAAATATAGTCTGCCCCCCTATGGTTCTTAAACACTTGTCAAAGGTTTATTATACCATATAATAAAACTCGTGCCAATGTATTGGTTGAAACATTTGGTAAATGTTTTAATTAAAACATGTATAAAAATTACCCCCGCCTATCGTATAACCTAAGGTTTAAATTTAATAATTATTTTATTTATAAAGTTAAAAACCCATCCCGCCGAATATCAAAACCTCAGATTCACTCCAATCTCGATGCAGCTTCCAGATTAAATCTTGACCGTTCGCATGAGCCTTCCCCAATCCAACGATGGAAAACGAATATCGCAAATAAAGCTGTGTGAATTTAACCATTTCATTTCTACGTGAAATAGGTTGTTTTTCTCGTTTCTCTCTCCTTGACGTGGTATATTCTCATTGGATCTCATTCGATCTATTCAAAACTGCTTACCACCTCAGACCCGCGTGATAACCACCAGTGGTTTCTTCCCTTTGAAGCCGAAAACCGTCTATTTTCTAGATTTGACTGCCATTTATTACAGGTTAAATTAACCCTAAAATGCCTAATAAACCATGAAAACACACTGTTATTCTCTTCACTGCGCTTATCAATTGTATCTACCATTACGACTCAGGAAAAAATAAGCCTACACATGGTTTTCATGCCCAGAACCTGTTAAAATCCTGCATTTACCATTGAAGATTGCCGAGAAGCTCCAGAAAGCTCTAGAAACCAGAAAGATGCCATATAACCTGTTATAAAGCCTCAAAGACATTTTTAAAGACCCATACCTGCGTATAACAGGTATTTCTCGAGAAATCAAGCCCGTAATCAGTTTTAAAAGAACATTGATAAAGAAACAAGTACAATCAGAGTTCATATTATCCAAAGAAAGCCTATTAAAAGATCCAAAAAACATGCCAAACCCTGGATTTTTTTTTTGAGAAACCCTGTTCTATATTGCGCGTTGTTTTAAATGAAAAATATTGAGTTTTTCTATTTTTCAGACTATATAAAACTCTAATTTTAGCCCAGAAATCCTCTGAAGGTAGCCTAATCCTCTGTGCCTTAAATTGAAACAAATTTTAGGCCAGTTATCCATTGAAAAAGTCCAAGAAACCCTTATTATTTCTTGTTTTCTAAACCAGTGAGAGTCTGAAATACATGTTAAAAGTAAAAAATTGAAAGCAAAATCCAAGAAAAGAACATATTTTTCCTGTTTTAATTCAAGAACCCCTGCCAAAGTGAAAGAATACGTTTGTAAACTATTTAATCTTATAGAAGTAGCCATAAAGCCAATAAACTGAATTTGTGTAGTCCAAAAAGCCTAAAAATTCCTAAATCTACTCCAGCTGCATCTTCAAAAGACTGCCATCATTGTGAATCCTCTACAACCCCCTGTTGTAGACATTGAGCACACCCCATTAGTAGATGTTGACTATAGGATAACAAACCCAATTGTAGAATTCAATTTGTTGGAACTTCACAATTGGAGCTTTGAAAAGTCTTTAGATCAAGTGGAAGAAGTTCAAATTTGGGAATCAAACTTGCCCAAATATGTTGTTCCAGTTACTCATTCATGCCCAGAGATCATTAGGTTATGCCATCATTATTATATGCCTGAGAAAAGAGTAATAGTCAATGCCAACAAAGAAGTACTTTTTACCATTTTTGCCGAGTCCATTAACCAAATGTTACAGTTCAAACCTGATCCTCAAGCAGTCCCTTTGTCCATAGAAGCTCTTACCAAGTTGTATATTGGCCTTTATTTTCCCAAGAGATTCTAGATCTTTCAAGTCTTCATGCCCTTGCTTGCGGAAATCCCTCAAATCAATCCTCCATATTCTACATCAAGATTTCCAGAGGGTTCTAGACATGTCATTTCTATGCTGTCATTCATCCTAGGATACTTTACAGATGAACATATTGATGAGTCCATCCTACGGTTCCTATCTACTTTTACACCAGGACAACCTCCCTCTGTTATCTTCAATTATGCTGGGTATATTTCTGACAATATTCATGACCAATTGGTTAAGTTTCCAACTGAAGGAGTGTTTAGATATACATCTTTCCTTTTCCACATGTTCTTGCATTTTCAAGCAGATAATTTTCCAGTATCCTTATAGAAGCTTGACATAGAAGGAAATCATCTTTCAGTCATTTTTTGGACCTCTTTAATCAGAAAAGAGTCCATAGAGTTTACCTATGCATAATTTTCAGAATTTTTCATCCATCCATTGATAAAAATGTTAACAAATATTGAACAACCAAGGATAAATGATGAGATGAAGAAGATTTTACAGTTATCAGAGCAGACCAAGACTGGAGATTGGTATTTGTATGAAAAACACATAGAGATTAGAGTTTTTGGATCCAATTTGTTGCCCTAAAAATTACCCAAATATGTGCCAATGAGGGTTTTTCCCTTGGAATACATCAGGTAGATTTTAAATTCTGATTCAATCAAATTTGTAGCAGCAAAGAAGAAAACAAAGTTTAAGTTGAAGAATCAAGTGGGACCATTCATTTGTAATCATAGAGATGCAGAGATAGAAGCAACAAAACAATTATTAGAGTGCATATTTGAAGAGATTTTCTCCTGGAACTATGATCCACAAGGAATCTTAACTAAAATGAAGGTCAAGTATAAAATGACACCTTACATTCATGAGAAAAAACTAGAGATTGAGAAGTATGTCAATCAGACTGAGTGGACAGAAAACACTTTAATAAATGCAGTAAAGCAAAGTGATACTAGTCACACTTGACAAACTGCAGATCAAACAGAAAAAGCCACCAAGAGAGTCAGAGAAGAAGAAACTTATGTTGCTGAAACCACTACTGAAACTAGGTTTAAGATAAGATATAATAAAAAGCCTAAAAAGGATCCAGTGGATAAAGAGAAAGTAACTATTGAAGTTGAAGACATAGATGCCCCAGTAACAAATAAAGATGCTGCTATAGTCATCAGAAATGAGGTAGTTACAGAGAATATGAATGAAGAATAGGTTGATAATTCAAATGCACAGTTGATAGAAAAAAAACAGAACATGGAAGCATCATCTTCACGGACAGCAGAGGAAAAGGACCTTGATATCAGGGAAAAGTATAAACAGATCAAGACAAATAATGAAGAGATAAAAAATGAGATTTACTCTCAATATTTAAAGCAAACACCTAGTGTACAAAATAGACTTTTATCTTCCTTTGATTACTCAAATAAAAAATTGATCATGTCAGTATTTAAGCCTACAGTGAAGACTCCAAAGACAGTTGCAGACTGCAAAAAGGTTGATCTAGAATTACAAACAGGAAAATTTCATGCTCTTGATCAAATAGAATTTCATAGACAGAGCTCAGAGATGTTGTATTCAACCATTACCACCAAAGCTATGAGTGTTCAGAAACTTCAAAACACAATCATAAATATGAAAGATCAAATGAAACTTGAAAAAGCCTAGTTATATGCTAAAGATCTCAGAATTAAATATTTAGAAGAGTTGGTCCTACAAGTTGGATATGATCTTGAAAATTTCAAAGCAACAGAGCAGTTAGTGAAGAAGAAAAATGAGGACATTGCAGCATTGAGGAAACAACTTAAACTTCCATCAACTGAACATCCTCAAGCTAAGGAAATTATACAAGATCAAACTCAGAAGGATGATATGATGAATTTAATTTTTCAGCTAACAGCATAGATCAAAGAAATGGAGATTCAAATGGATAAGCTTTTCCATGAAAAGGAAACAACAAAAACACCATAAGTTCCTTCAGTTATCCCTATGGTTACTACAACTGTGCCTTCAAATCTAGTAGAAGAGTTAGTACCCAAAGTACCACTGGCTACTGCAATGCTAGTGACATCATCTACAACTTCAGCTACAGAGTCATCCACTACAACAACTCAGCCCATAGATGAGGCCAATAAACTAGTAAAATCCATGGAAGAAATGTCACTTCAGACAAGTGAGATTAACAGATTGAAAAAGATGGTTGATAACCTTGAAAATACAAACAAGTTAGCTCAAATAAATGCTAAAACTCATGAGAAAAGGGCTAATAGGTTAAATGAAGAACTGAAGAAGTTACAAAAGGAATTAACTTTAAACGAGCCAATGTCATATGTGAAAAACTATTTATGGAACAAAATCATTGAAACCATCAATGATGTGTGGCCCTCAATTCAAGTGATATTTGAACAGAGAGCTTTACTAAAAGCAGCACTAGCAGAAATTTAGAAGACTAAAGATGAGCTTGATAACAAACATGAGCAAGAAATTTAATTGATCAAGTTTCTTAACAGTAAAAACAAGCAAGAGTTAGAAGAAATTGAGATTAATGACATGATTGAAACAATCCTCGAAATAAGGAAAGTCATCACCAAGAAGAACATGATGAAAAAACTTGAAGAGAAGTGTGAGAATATGAACATAACCATAACCAAATTCATGATTAAATTTGAAAAGTTGGGCAAAGAAGCTTGCCTAATATTTTGGTCATTAATGAAAAATTAATGCCTTATGAGGATTACAATAAGAAGACCAGAGAATATGAAAAAGAGCAAGTTGAAAAGACAGGTGGACAAGGCACTCCAACAGGGAAGGTCTTACTCACTTTGAATACTTATTCTATCTGCAACATGAGATAAGACACTTGTTTGTCATAAAACCAATTTTTTCCAGATATACTGAGGCAGATGAGAATTTTAGGAAGTTAAAGAAGATACAAATTCCAAATGAGGAAGCTTGGCAGTCACTTACAAATTTACTGTGAAAGGTAAAATGCAGAAAAATAGTTTGCTGATTTTCAGTCAAGACAGATTTTATTATTATTACAGTAATAAACAATTTTACAGTGGTCAAAGAGTATCTGAGTTTAAAGAGTATCAGAGTGAAAGAGTAAAAGACAAAGCAGATCAGATTTCAAAACCAACTTGAAAATATCTGAGCCAACAAAGAGGACACCAAGGCAGCCAGCTGCACCTAATCCACAATTAGTTTCTATTTTATTTGGATAGATAGGGCAGCTTGCTAATTTGTTAACCAACTGCCTCTATTTTGTTGTAAAGATATTTTTATTTTCCTTAGATAATTCCTAGAAGAATTCTAGGATATTTTGTGAACAATTATGTATAAATACTTCATCCTTTGAAGTATTATTGTGGAATAAATTGCTGAAGATTTCTATAGTCATTTTTGTTGGACTTGAAGGCTTGTGTGTTGAAAATTTCAAATAGCAGTCTGGATCAGATCAACTAGCATCATATTTCAGGATTCATGTGATGAGCCATTGAAGTGAAGTACTTTCTACTTGTCATTGTTTATATTCTTTGTTTCATGCATCCATTATGTGTTCTAAATTTGAATGAATAAAGAGGAGTATTAATTCAGGATTTGTTAAAAGCACCCTGTCTTTACTGTTTATCATTTCTATGTTTTCTGTTGATTTCCAGAGTAGGGAACCCTTAATTTCTCCCTCTTTCGTTTGACCTCTACCTACTACTTACTTTTTCCGGATCAAAGAACCCTTCATTGCTCTTTATCCTAATCATACCACTTCACCAAACAACCTTCCAAGATCTTCAAAGGCTTATCTATCTTGCCCTGAAAACATTTGACTTTTTGACCTTGATCCTAGTTCTGTCTGCTTCACTTTTGACTCAGCCCAATGGAAAAATAGATTTCCCACTATCCATCTCATTAAGTTATTTTTCCCACCAAATAAAAAAAATCAAAACCCAGTTGCACAATCATAACTAGCCTAATATCTTATAATCAAACAAAGTTAAATTTTATAGAGAGAGCCGTCTCTGAACACTAAGAAGGCTAGATCCTAGAGTTTAAAAGTTAGCCTATGGTTACCTCTAGAGTTCTTACAACTATAAATCAAAATCTCACAACTTAGAGAATTACTAGAGTGATAACAACATTGAGGCTCGAAGGCCTATTACAGACATAATGGAAATAGATGAGCTAGGGTACTGGCAGCATATCCCTAAGAAGAGATGTGACGGCTACCAACCCCTGAACTATGTTACAATGAGGCTCAAAGGCCTATTTATTGTTGAGAAACAATGTAAAACTCGAAACGTCCAAAAACCTAACCCTAGGAGATGAAACGCCAAAATTGTGGGCCCCATTTGGGTAAATTGGTGTTTCAACTTCTCGGGGATGTAAATTTAGCATCTGATCTTCATTTGGTGCGCTCAATAGTTCGTTGGAAATATTTTTCCGAGGAATACAACTTTTGGTGCAAGAAACACTCATCTATGGGGCTATGTTTCTCTCGGTTTTCCCAAAAAATGTCGTTTAGGGCCTCAAAATGGCTCCAGAAGTCCAGGACTCGAAAAACTGCTAAATATAGTAAGTTGTGTTGCAACTTGAAAACTGAAACAATTGATGGTGGGGGTTAAAATATAATAGGTGGGTGGCCATCAATATCCACCTGGATCATTAATGCCCCAAAACAGCTCCGAGCGTGCAAGACCCGAAATCCTGCTAAAAATAGTAAGTTGTTGGAAGTGGAGAATTGAAAGAGTTGATGGTGTGGGTCCAAATGGAATAGGTGGGTGGCCACCGATATCCACCTAGATCATTCTTCCCTCCTTAGGAAGCAATGGTCTCCATTGTGTTTAGGGAAAATTTGAACGATGGAAATTTATTTTAAAGATTAGAAACCTTGACGAATCTTACTAATCCATAATATGAAAACTATAAAATGCTTGGCGATATTCTAGTAAAAATATTCAAAATTCTAATGATTTTATATAGTACCTATAAATTTTTGGCGAATTTTAAGGTAAATTTTTTTTTCTTATAAACTTTGGGTGAATAATTTTGAGAAAAAAATATTTTTTTTGGAAAAAGCACGTAAAATTAGCCCATCTACGAATATTAGCCCCTAAAACTTTCCCTGATTGTGTTAAGTTCCTCCATGGGGGGCGGGGCGGAGGGGGGGGGAATTTTGTTGAACTTGGTATGAGATTTGTCCAGGATGTCACGGACCTGTTGGTAGACGTGCTGGATGTGTATGTGCAGTCGGTGGGCAGCCGTTGAAGGATCTAGGAAAATTTATCCATCATCACATTCCTTTGTGTCTCAAGGGCCTCCTCAAACAAGATTTTGATAGGATCCCCTGTTCCCTTGTCTTTCTTTCCTTCTGCCATGGGGGGTCATCGGGATTTGCGAGGCTGATCTTGCAATGGGTCAACTAAATCAAGCCCGAACTCCTTATACCCTGAGCTTGTTAGGGACATGCAAAGAAAAACAGAGAAAGGGCATACTGCTCTGATACCACTGATCCGTATTTATGTAGGAACACAACAGAATACACATATAATCATAAACATAGTGATGCAGTGGAAATAATGCTTCATTTTATTAATAAAATAATGACTGAAATAAGCTTACAAACATAATGGAAACAAGCTAGGGTGATGGTATCGTATCTCTGAGAAGAGATGTGGTGTACGCAGGCCTCTGAACTATGTTACATTGAGGTTCGAAGGCCTATTATAGACATAATGGAAATAGATGAGCTAGGGTACTGGGAGCGTATCCCTGAGAAGATATGTGATTGCTACCAGCCCCTGAAATGTGTTAAAATGAGGCTTTAAGGCCTATTTATTGTTGAGAAACAATGTAAAACCCAAAACATCCAAAAACCTAACCCTGGGAGATGAAGCGCAAAAATTGTGGGCCCCGTTAGGGTAAATTGGTGTTTCAACTTCTTGTGGACATAAATTTAGCATCCTATCTCCGTTTTACGTGCTCAATAGCTCATTGGAAAGATTTTTCCAAGGACTACAACTTTTGGTGGGAGCAACATCAATTCATTTACCCATGTTGCTCCCACTTTTCCCAAAAATGTTGTTTAGGGCCTCAAAACAGCTCCAGAAGTTCAGGACCCAAAAAAATGCTAAATATAGTAAGTTGTGCTGCAACTTGAAAATTGAAACAACTAATGGTGGGGGTTCAAATGGAATAGGTGGGTCGCTACTGATATCCACCTAGATGCCCCAAAACGGCTACGGGCGTGCGGGACCCAAAAACCTTCTAAAAATAGTAAGTTGTTGGAAGTGGAGAACTGAAAGAATTGATGGTGCAGGTCCAAATGGAATAGGTGGGTGGCCACCGATATCCACCTGGATATTTCCTCCCTCCTTAGGAAGCAATGGTATCCATTGATTTAAGTTGCTCCAGGGGGGGGGGGATTCTGTTGAACTTGATATTGGATTTGTCCAGGATGTTGCGGACCTGTTGGCAGACATGATGGATGTAGATGTGCTGCCAGTGGGTAGCCGTTGAAGGATCTGGGAAAATTTATCCATCATCGCATTCCTTTGTGTCTCAAGGGCCTCCTCAAACAAGATTTTTATAGGATCTTCTGCTCCCTCGTCTTTCTTTCCTTCCGCCATGGGGGTCATCGGGGTTTGGGAGGTTGATTTTGCGACGGGTCAACTAGATTGAGCCCAAAATCCTTATACACTAACCACGTTAGGGACATGAAAAGAAAAGCATATAAATAGCAGACCGCTCTGATACCACTGATACAGATTTATGTAGGAACGCAACAAAATACACATATGACCATAAGCACAGAGATGCAGTAGAAATAATGCTTCATTTTATTAATAAAAGAATGACTAAAATAAGCTTAAAAACATAATGGAAACAAGCTAGGGCACTGGTAGCGTATCTCTGAGAAGCGATGTGGCATACACAAGCCTCTGAACTATGTTACATTGAAGCTCGAAGGCCTATTACAGACATAATGGAAATAAATGAGCTAGGGTACTAGCAATGTATCCCTGAGAAGAGATGTGACGACTACCAGCCCCTGAATTGTGTTAGAATGAGGCTTGAAGGCCTATTCGTTGTTGAGAAATAATTTAAAACCTGAAACGTCCAAAAACCTAAACCTAGGAGATGAAGCGCTAAAATTGTGGGCCCCGTTTGGGTAAATTGGTGTTTCAACTTCCCAAGAATGTAACTTTGGCATCTGATCTCCATTTGACACGCTCAATAGCTCGTTGGAAATATCTGTCAGAAGACTAAAAATTTTTGTGTGAGTAACATAAGTCCATGGACCCATGTTGCTCCCAGTTTTCCCGAAAAACGTCGTTTAGGGCCTCAAAATGGCTCCGGAATTTCAGGATCCAAAAAACTGCTAAATATAGTAAGTTGTGTTGCAACTTGAAAACTGAAACAAATGATGGTGGGGGTTCAAATAGAATATTCAGGTGGCCACCAATATCCACATGGATCATTAATGCCCCAATACAGCTCTGGGTGCACGGGACTCGAAAACCTGCTAAAATTTATAAGCTGCTGGAAGTGGAGAAATGAAAGAGTTGATGCTGTGGGTCCAAATGGAATAGGTGGGTGGCCATCGATATCCACCTGGATCATTCCTCCCTCTTTAGGAAGCAATGGTCTCCATTGCTTTAAGTTCCTCCATGGGGAGGAGGGGGTGAGAAATTCTACTGAACTTGGTATTGGATTTGTCCAGGATGTCGCGGACCTGTTGGCGGACGTGTTGGATGTCGATGTGCCGCCGGTGGGCAACCATTGAAGGATCTGGGAAAATTTATCCATCATTGCGTTCCTTTGTGTCTCAAGGGTCTCTTTGAGCCCAAACTCCTTATACCCTGACCGCGTTGGGGACATGCAAATAAAAAAGGAGAAAGAGCAGACCGCTCTAATACCACTGATCTGGATTTATGCAGGAATGCAACAGAATACATATATAACCATAAGCATAGAGATGCAGCGGAAATACTGCTTTATTTTATTAATAAAAGAATGGCTGAAATAAGCTTACAAACAAAATGGAAACAAGCTAGGGTGCTGGTAGCGTATCTTTGAGAAGAGATGTGGCATACACAGGCCTCTAAACTGTGTTACATTGAGGCTCGAAGGCCTATTACAGACATAATGGAAATAGATGGGTAGGGTACTGGCAGTGTATCCCTGAGAAGAGATGTGACGGCTACCAACCCATGAAATGTGTTACAATGAGGCTCGAAGGCCTATTTATTGTTGAGAAATAATGTAAAACCTGAAACGTCCAAAAACCTAACCATAGGAGATGAAGCGCCAAAATTGTGGGCCTCATTTGGGTAAATTGGTGTTTCAACTTCCTGGGGACGTAACTTTGGCATCCGATCTCCGTTTGATGTGCTCAATAGCTTTTTGGAAATATTTTTCCAAGGAATAGAACTTTTGGTGTGAGCAACATCCGTCCATGGACCCATGTTTGTCTCAAATTTTCCAAAAAACGTCATTTAGGGCCTCAAAACGGCTCGAGAATTTCAGGACCCAAAAAATTGCTAAATATAGTAGGTTGTGCTGCAACTTGAAAACTGAAACAACTGATGGTGGGGGTTAAAATGGAATAGGTGGGTGGCCACTGATATCCACCTAGATCATTAATGCCCCAAAACGGCTTCGGGCTTGCGGGACTTGAAAATCTGCTAAAAATAGTAAGCTGCTAGAAGTGGAGAACTTAAGGAGTTGATGGTGCGGGTCCAAATGGAATAGGTGGGTGGCCACCGATATCCACCTGGATCATTCCTCCATCTTTAGGATGCAATGGTCTCCATTGCATTAAGTTCCTCCATGGGGAGGGGGGGGGGGGGGGGATTTTTGCTGAACTATTTTGCTGAACTGGTATTGGATTTGTCCGGAATTTCGTGGACCTGCTGGGAGCTGATCTTTGGATGTAGATGTGCCACCGGTGGGCAGCTATTGAAGGATCTGGGAAAATTTATCCATCATTGTGTTCATTTGTGTCTCGAGGGCCTTCTCGAACAATATTTTGAAAGGATCTCCTACCCCCTCGTCTTTCTTTCCTTCTGTGATGGGTGGTCATTGGGGTTTGCAAGGCTAATCTTGCAACGGGTCAACCAGATCGAGCCCAAACTCCTTATACCCTGACCGCGTTGGGGACATGCAAAGAAAAAAAGAGAAAGAGTAGACCACTCTGATACCATTGATCTAGATTTATGCAGGAACACAACAGAATACACATATAACCATAAGCACAAATATGCAGCATAAATCATATGCTTCATTTTATTAATAAAAGAATGACTAAAATAAGCTTACAAAGATAATGGAAACAAGCTACAACATTGGTAGCATATCTCTAAGAAACGATGTGGCGTATGTAGGCCTCTGAACTGTGTTACATTGACGCTCGAAGGCCTATTACAGACATAATGGAAATAGATGAGCTAGGGTACTGGCAGCATATCTGTGATAAGAGATGTGATGGCTACCAGCCCTTGAAATGTGTTACAATGAAGCTCGGAGGCCTATTTATTGTTGAGAAACAAGGTAAAACCTGAAACGTCCGAAAACCTAACCCTAGGAGATGAAGCGCCAAAATTATGGGCCCCGTTTGGGTAAATTGGTGTTTCAAATTCCCGAGGATGTAACTTTGGCAACCGATCTCCATTTGACGCGCTCAATAGCTCGTTGGAAAGATCTGCCCGAGGACTACAAGTTTTGGTGTGAGAAATATCTATCTATACACCCATGTTGCTCCCGAGTTTCCCAAAAAATGACATTTAGGGCCTCAAAACGACTTCGGAAGTTCAGGACCAGAAAAAATGCTAAATGTAGTAAGTTATGCTGCAACTTGAAAAATGAAACAATTGATGGTGGGGGTTCAAATGGAATAGATGGGTGGCCACCGATATCCACCTGGATTATTAATGCCCCAAAATGACTTCAGGCGTATAGGACCCGAAAACTTGCTAAAAATAGTAAGCTGTTGGAAGTGGAGAACTGAAAGAGTTGATGGTGCGGGTCCAAATGGAAAAGGTGGGTGGCCACAAATATCCACATGGATCATTCCTCCCTCCTTAGGAAGCAATGGTCTCCATTGCGTTAAGTTCCTCCATGGGGGGGGGGGAATTCTGCTGAACTTGGTATTGGATTTGTCCAGGATGTCGCGGACTAGTTGACAAACTTACTGGATGTAGATGTGCCACTGGTGGGCTGCCGTTGAAGGATCTAGGAAACGTTATCCATCATCGCGTTCTTTTGTGTCTTGAGGGCCTCCTCGAACAATATTTTGATAGGATATCCTGCTCCCCCGTCTTTCTTTCCTTCCGCCATGGGGGGTCGTCGGGGTTTGCGAGGCTGATCTTGCGACGGATCAACCAAATCGAGCCCAAACTACTTATACCCTGACTGCATTAGGGACATGCAAAGAAAAATAGAGAAAGAGCAAACCGCTCTGATACCACTGATCCAGATTTATGCAGGAACGCAACTGAATACACATATACCCATAAGCACAGAGATGTAGCGGAAATAATGCTTCATTTTATTAATAAAAGAATGAATGAAATAAGCTTAAAAACATAATGGAAACAAGTAGGGAATTGGTAGCATATCTCCGAGAAGAGATGTGGAGTACGCAGGCCTCTGAACTGTGTTACATTGAGGCTCGAAGGCTATTATAGACATAATGGAAATAGATGAGCTAGGGTACTAGCATCGTATCCCTGAGAAGATATTTGACGGCTACCAACCCTTGAACTATGTTAAAATGAGGCTTGAAGGCCTATTTATTGTTGAGAAATAATGTAAAACCTGAAACATCCAAAGACCTAACCCTAGGAGATGAAGCACCAAAATTGTGGGCCCTGTTTGGGTAAACTGGTGTTTCAACTTCCCGGGGACATAACTTTGGCCTTCGATCTCCATTTGACACGCTCAATAGCTCGTTGGAAAGATCTGTCCAAGGACTACAACTTTTAGTGTGAACAAAATGGGTCAATGGACCCATGTTGGACCCATGTTGCTCCCAGTTTTCCCAAAAAACGTCGCTCAGGGCCTCAAAACGGCCCCAAAAGTTCAGGACCCAAAAATGCTAAATATAGTAACTTGTGATGCAACTTGAAAGCTGAAAAAATTGATGGTGGGGGTTCAAATGGAATAGGTGGGTGGCCACTGATATCCAACTAGATCAGTAATGCCCCAAAACAGATCCGGGCGCGCGGGACCTGAAAACTTGCTAAAAATAGTAAGCTGTTGGAAGTGGAGAACTGAAAGAGTTGATGGTGCAAGTCCAAATGGAATAGGTGGGTGGCCACCGATATCCACCTGGACCATTCCCCCCTCCTTCAGAAGCAATGGTCTCCATTTCATTAAGTTCCTACATGGGGGGGGGGGGAATTCTGCTGAACTTGGTATTGGATTTGTCCAGGGTGTTGCGGACCTGTTGCCGGATGTACTAGATGTAGATGTTCCATTGATGGGCAGTCGTTGAAGGATCTGGGAAAATTTATCCATCATAGTGTTCCTTTGTGTCTCGAGGGCCTCCTCGAATAAGATTTTGATAGGATCTCCTGCTCCCTCATCTTTCTTTCCTTCCGCCATGGGGGTCATCGGGGTTTAAGAGGCTGATCTTGCAATGGGTCCACCAGATCGAGCCCAAAATACTTGTACCTTTAATACGTTGGGGACATGAAAATATGGCATACGCAGGCCTCTGAACTGTGTTACATTGAGTCTCGAAGGCCTATTACAGACATAATGTAAATAGATGAGCTAGGGTAATGACAACGTATCCCTGAGAAGAGATGTGACGGCTAGCAACCCCTGAATTGTGTTACAATGAGACTCGAAGGCCTATTTATTGTTGAGAAACAATGTAAAACCCAAAACATCCAAAAACCTAACCCTAGGAGATGAAGCGCCAAAATTGTGGGCCTGGTTTGGGTAAATTGTTGTTTCAACTTCCCAGGGACGTAAATTTGGCATTCGATCTCCGTTTGACGCGCTCAATAGCTCATTGGAAAGATATGTCCGAGGAATACAACTTCTGGTGTGAATGATATTTATCCATGGACCCATGTTTCTCTCTATTTTCCTTAAAAAACGTCGTTTAGGGCCTCAAAATGGCCCCGAAAGTTCAGGACCTGAAAAAATTGCTAAATATAGTAAGTTGTGCTGCAACTTGAAAACTGAAACAACTGATGGTGGGGGTTCAAATGGAATAGGTGGGTGGCCACCGACATCCACCTGGATCATTAATGCCCCAAAATAACTCCGGGTGTGTGGGACCCGAAAACCTGCTAAAAATAGTAAGCTACTGGAAGTGGAGAACTGAAAGAGTTGATGGTGCAGGTCCAAATGGAATAGGTGGGTGGCCACCCATATCCACGTGGATCATTCCTCCCGCCTTAGGAAGCAATGGTCTCCATTCCGTTAAGTTCCTCCATTGGGGGGGGGGGGAATTCTGCTGAACTTGGTATTGGATTTGTCCAGGATGTCACAGACCTTTTAGCAGACGTGCTAGATGTAGATGTGCCACCGGTGGGTAGTCATTGAAGGATCTGGGCAAAAATGATCCATCATCGCATTCCTTTGTGTCTCAAGGGCATCCTCGAACAAGATTTTGATAGGATCTCCTGATCCCTCGTCTTTCTTTCCTTCCCCCATGGGGGGTCTTCGGGGTTTGCGAGGCTGATCTTGCGATGGGTCAACCAGATCGAGCCCAAACTCCTTATACCCTCACCACATTGGGGTCATACAAAGAAAAATAGAGAAAGAGTAGACCGCTCTGATACCACTGATCTAGATTTATGCAGGAACGCAACAAAATACACCTATAACCATAAGCACACAGATGCAGTGGAAATAATGCTTCATTTTATTAATAAAAGAATGACTAAAATAAGCTTACAAACATAATGGAAACAAGCTAAGGCGCTGGTAGCATATCTTTGAGAAGAGATGTGGCATATGTAGGACTCTGAACTGTGTTACATTGAGGCTCGAAGGCCTATTACAGATGTAATGGAAATAGATGAGCTAGGGTACTAGCAGCATATCACTATGAAAATATGTGACGAATACCAGTCCCTGAACTGTGTTATAATGAGGCTCGAAGGCCTATTTGTTGTTGAGAAACAATGTAAAACCCGAAACATCCAAAAGCCTAACCCTAGGAGACGAAGCGTCGAAATTATGGGCCCCGTTTGGGTAAATTCATGTTTCAACTTCCCGGGGACGTAACTTTGGCATTTGATCTATATTTGACGCGCTCATGTTGATCCCAGTTTTCCCAAAAAACATCGTTTAGGACCTCAAAACGGCCCCAGAAGTTCAGGACCCGAAAAACTGCTAAATATAGTAAGTTGTGTTGCAAATTGAAAAATGAAACAACTGATGGTGGGGTTTCAAATGGAATAGGTGGGTGGCCACCGATATCCACCTCGATCATTAATGCCCCAAAACGGCTCCGGGCGTGCGGGACCCGAAAAGCTGCTAAAAATAGTAAGATGTTGGAAGTGGAGAACTGAAAGAGTTGATGGTGCGGGTCCAAATGGAATAGGTGGGTGGCCACCGATATCCACCTGGATCATTCCTCCCTCCTTAGGAAGCAATGGTCTCCAATGCGTTAAGTTCCTCCATGGGGGGGGGGGGGGGAATCTGCTGAACTTGGTATTGGATTTGTCTAGGATGTCACAGACCTGTTGGTGGACATGCTAGATGTAGATGTGCCGCCAGTTGGTAGCCGTTGAAGGATCTGGGAAAAGTTATCCATCATCGCATTCCTTTGTGTCTCGAGGGCCTCCTCGAACAAGATTTTGATAGGATCTACTGCTCCCTCGTCTTTCTTTCCTTCCACCATGGGGGGTCATCGGGGTTTGCGAGGCTGATATTGAGACGAGTCGACCAGATCGAGCCCGAACTCCTTATACCATAACCACATTGGGGACATGCAAAGAAAATAGAGAAAGATAAGACCTGTCTGATACCACTGATCCATATTTATGCAGGAACGCAACAGAATACACATATAACCATAAGCACAGAGATGCAATGGAAATAATGCTTCATTTTATTAATAAAATAATGACCGAAATAAGCTTACAAACATAATGAAAATAAGCTAGGGTGTTGGTAGTGTATCTTGGAGAAGAGATGTGGCATATGCAAGCCTTTGAACTATGTTACATTGAGGCTCGAAGGCCTATTACAAACATAATGGAAATAAATGAGCGAGGGTACTGGAAGTGTATCCCTGAGAAGAGATGTGACAACTACCAGCCCCTGAAATGTGTTACAATGAGGCTCGAAGGCCTATTTATTGTTGAGAAACAATGTCAAGCCTGAACCATCCAAAAACCTAACCCTAGGAGATGAAGCGCTAAAATTGTGGGACCCGTTTGGGTAAATTGGTGTTTCAACTTCCCGGGGACGTAAATTTGGCATCCGATCTCCGTTTGACGTGATCAATCGCTTGTTAGAAATATCTGTCTGAGGACTACAACTTTTGGTGTGAGAAACATGGGTCCATGGACAACCCATGTTGCTCACAGTTTTCCCAAAAAACTTCGTTTAGGGCCTCAAAACTGCTTCAGAAGTTCAGGACCCGAAAAACTGCTAAACATAGTAAGTTGTGTTGCAAGTTGAAAACTGAAACAAATGATGGTGGGGGTTCAAATAGAATAGGTGGGTGGCCACTGATATCCACCTGGATCATTAATGCCCCAAAATGGCTCTAGGCATGTGGGACCCGAAAACCTGCTAAAAATAGTAAGATGCTAGAAGTAGAGAACTGAAGAGTTGATGGTGCAGGTCCAAATGGAATAGGTGGGTGGCCACCGATATCCACCTGGATCATTCATCTCTCCTTAGAAGCAATGGTCTCCATTGCATTAAGTTCCTCCATGGGGTGGAAGAATTTTGCTGAACTTGGTATTGGATCTGTCCAGGATGTCGCGGACCTGTTGGCATACGTTCTGGATGTAGATGTGCCACTGGTGGGCAGAAATTGAAGGATATGGGAAAAGTTACCCATCATCGCGTCAATTTTTGTCTCAAGGGCCTCCTTAAACAAGATTTTGATAGTATCTCCTGCTCCTTCTTCTTTCTTTCCTTCTGCCATGGGGGGTCGTCGGGGTATGCGAGGTTGATCTTGCGACAGGTCAACTAGATCGAGCCCGAACTCCTTATACCCTAACTGTGTTGGAGACATGCAAAGAAAAAAAATAGACTACTTTGATACCACTGATCAAGATTTATGCAAGAACGCAACAAAGTACACATATAACCATAAGCACAACAATGTAGTGGAAATAATGCTTTATTTTATTAATAAAAATATGACTAAAATAAGCTTACAAACATAATTGAAACAAGCAAGGGTGTTGTTAGCGTATCTCTGAGAAGAGTTGTGGCGTACGTATGCCTCTGAACTGTGTTACATTGAGGCTCGAAGGCCTATTATAGACATAATGGAAATAGATGAGCTAGGGTACTGACAGCGTATCCCTAAGAAGAGATGTGATAGCTACCATCCCAAAACTATGTTACAATGAGGCTCAAACACCTATTTATTGTTGAGAAACAATTTTAAACCCGAAACGTCTAAATACCTAACCCTAGGAGATGAAGCGCCAAAATTGTGGGCCCCGTTTGGGTAAATTGATGTTTCAACTTCCCCGAGATGTAACTTTGGCATCCGATCTTTTTTTGACGTGCTCAATAGCTCATTGGAAAGATATTTCTGAGGACTACAAATTTGGTGTGATAAACATCAATCTATGGACCCATGCTACTCCCGGTTTTCCGAAAAAACATCGTTTAGGGCCTCAAAATGGCTCTGGAAGTTCAAGACCCAAAAAAATTGCTAAATATAGTAAGTTGTGCTGCAACTTAAAAATTGAAACAACTGATGGTGGGGGTTCAAATGGAATAGGTGGGTGGCCACCGATATCCACTTGGATCATTAATGCCCCAAAATGGCTTCGGGAGTGTGGGACCTGAAAACCTGCTAAAAATAGTAAGCTACTGGAAGTGGAGAACTGAAAGAGTTGATGGTTCGGGTCCAAATGGAATAGGTGGGTGGCCACTGATATCCACCTGGATTGTTCCTCCCTCCTTATGAAGCAATGGTCTCCATTGCGTTAAGTTCCTCCATGGGCGGGGGGGGAGGGAAATTCTACTGAACTTCGTATTGGATTTGTCCAGGATGTCACAGACATGTTGGCAGATGTGCTGGATGTAGATGTGGCGCTAGTTGGAAGTCGTTGAAGGATCTAGGAAAATTTATCCATCATCACGTTCCTTTGTGTATTAATGGCCTCCTCGAACAAGATTTTGATAGGACCTCTTGCTCCTTCGTGTTTATTTCCTTCCGCCATGGGGGGTTGTCAGGGTATGTGAGGCTGATCTTGCGACGGGTCAACCAGATCGAGCCCGAACTCTTTATACCGTGACTACATTGGGGACATGCAAAGAAAAACAGAGAAAGAGTAGATTTCTCTGATACCACTGATCTGGATTTATGCATGAACGCAACATAGTACACATATAACCATAAGCATAGAGATGCAGCATAAATAATGCTTCATTTTATTAATAAAATAAAGACAAAAATAAGCTTACAAACATAATGGAAACAAGCTAGGGCATTGGTAGCGTATATCTAAGAAGATATGTGGCATACGCAGGCCTCTGAACTGTGTTACATTGAGGCTCGAAGGGCTATTACAGACATAATGGAAATAGATGAGCTAGGGTACTAGCAGCATATCCCTTAGAAGAGATGTGACGGCTACCAGCCCCTAAAATGTGTTAAAATGAGGCTCTAAGGCCTATTTATTGTTTAGAAACAATGTAAAATCCGAAACATCCAAAAACCTAACCCTAGGAGATGAAGCGCCAAAATTGTGGGCCCCGTTTGGGTAAATCGGTGTTTCAAATTCCCAGGGACATAACTTTGGCATTTGATCTCTATTTGACACGCTCAATAGCTTGTTGAAAATATCTGTCTGAGGATTACAACTTTTGGTGAGAGAAACATCAATAAACAAACACATGTTGCTCCCGATTTTTTCAAAAAACGTCGTTTAGGCCTCAAAACGGCTCCGGAAGTTCAGGACCCGAAAAAATGCTAAATATAGTAAGTTGTGATGCAACTTGAAAACTAAAACAAATGATGGTGGGGGTTCAAATGGAATAGGTGGGTGGCCACCGATATCCACCTAGATCATTAATGCCCCAAAACGGCTCCTGGTGTGTGGAACCCGAAAACCTGCTAAAAATAGTAAGCTGCTGGAAGTGGAAAACTAAAAGAGTTGATGGTGCAGGTCCAAATGGAATAGGTGGATGGCCACCAATATCCACCTGGATCATTCCTCCCTCCTTAGTAAGCAATGGTCTCCATTGCGTTAAGTTCCTCCATTGGGGGGGGGGGTGGGGGAATTCTGTTGAACTTTGTATTGGATTTGTCCAGGATGTCGAGGACCTGTTGGCGGACATGTTGGATGTAGATGTGTCACTGGTGGGCAGCCGTTGAAGGATCTGGGCAAATTTATCCATCATCACATTCCTTTTTGTCTCAAGGGCCTCCTCGAACAAGATTTTGATAGGATCTCCTGCTCCCTTGTCTTTCTTTCCTTCCGCCATGGGGGGTCATCGGGGTTTTGCGAGGCTGATATTGCGACGGGTCAACCAAATCGAGAATGAACTCCTTATATCCTGACCACATTAGGGACATGCAAAGAAAAAAAGAGAAAGGGTAGATCGCTTTGATACCACTGATCTAGATTTATGCAGGAATGCAACATAATACACATATAACCATAAGCGCAGAGATGCAGCGGAAATAATGCTTCATTTTATTAATAAAAGAATGACTGAAATAAGCTTACAAACATAATGGAAACAAGATAGGGCATTGGTAACGTATCTCTAAGAAGAGATGTGGCATATGCAGGCCTCTAAACTGTGTTACATTGAGGCTCGAAGGTGTTAGCCACCTATGAAATTTTTGTCAAGAAAACATGTGGCTAAATATTTTTCTAAGCCTTAAAGAAATACATTTCCTCTGAAAACATATCATTCTTGAAGCCTTTGTGTGCCCTTTTCCTTAGAAAATATCTTCACTGTTGTTTCCATTTAAAAAGCCTCACTGTCTGTGGAAAAATTAGGCTCAGAAAGGCCTCCATTTGCCCCTTTTTATCCCTGCAAATTTCCCATTTTAACCCCTTTTTTCCCCTTCTAAAATTTCCCCTTTGACTCCCAAAATCCCTTCCTAAGTCTTCTAAACCATCCAATTCCTTTTAAAAACCAAGTGAAATCCCTTCATTTGATTTTAAAATCCCTCTTTCCTACTACCGGAACCTCTGTTCAACCTTAAAAAACTCTGTTTTTAAGCCAAAAACCCTTTTTTTACCATATAATAGGCCTAAGCCCCCTTCGGCTAAGCCCTAATCACTTCCCCTCCATGAAACCCCATGCTGAGACCAAGCACTAAACCCCAAAGAGCTTATCGCAATCAGAAGTTGAATGGAGCGCGTTTTCTTTGTGAAAAGAAAATATCTCGATGCGATGGTGTTTTAGTCTATTGGACTCGGGACCATTACCAGCCGTCGATCTGCAAAGATGCGATGATCCACGCTTGTTTCACCGCACCCCCACCTCATCACTTTGTAAACCCTCCGATGGCCATCTCCACCGTTGATCTCGAAATGATTCGATGGCCATTGCACCATCGTGCCCATCGCCAATCAGAACTTTTTATTGTGCTACCCTCCGATTCCCCGATTGGACGATCCATGATTGGATCCTGGTCGTTGAATCCACAAGAGCCAACTGCCAGGATTTGATCTCGCTCCACCCCGTGTTCCTTGATTGGCCACCTCCAATACAATCACAGCCATCGATCTCCCGCCGATCCGACGGTCCATATGCAATCGCTTCATGAGCCCATCGGAGTTTTGGCCCCTGCCTCCTCCGATTCCGATACCATCCATCCTATTTGATCTGACGGCCAAGATTACTCCCGCACATTTATATGGCCCTTTTACCTCTGCCTAATCTTCAAATCTCCACCATTGATCCCCTGGGATCCAACGGTCAGGAATCCTCCCGACCACTAACCAAATCCTCCGCCTTTGCTTTCCCTCTGCAGATCTCGACTGTCCATCGTGATGATCGGATGGCTCACAGTCAAACCACCTTTGATCGCCCCCCACCTTACCGATCACGCATCTCCTCATATTGCGATCCATCTGCCACCGTCAGATCTCATGGTCCTAGATCCAATGGCCAGCATCCATATCACATAACTTTGGCATCCGAACGTTAACAGTTCAAATTCACACGATATGGGCGGTTTTATTTCGCCACGTGTCGAGCAGCAAGCGATATCACGTGATTTTGGGAAAAATTTAAAACAACCCTTTTGCTGCGCGAAAATAGTTGTTTTCCCTTGGAAAACCACTTCCCCACTTCCGCTCCTGAAAGACCATCTAAATATCTCAACCGTTGATCTGCTCAGATCAATGGCCCACACTACATCTCGCATTTCATTCACTGTTCTTCATCGCACTACCAAGGAACTTTATCGGATCATCTTAGCAGTTGATATCCTCCTGAGATCTAACGGTCCATGTTAAACCACCCTTCGCCCATGCCAGGTCCCACCATATAAAGCCCCATTTCATATGTTTTTCGTCGATTCCCTGTGTATTTCATCCAAAGGTCGAAATCAAATGTTTTACATTAAAAATAATTTCTTCCACCCACATTAAAATTTTAATGTTTTACATTAAAAGGTTATATCATTCCGCCTAAATTCTAAAGGCAGTCCATCAGAAAATCACCACCGTTGATCATCGCCACCAGATCTAATCGGACGGTCCATATCCATTCCTCCACCAAACCTTCATCAGATCAGATTTTCACCATTTCACCGCATTTCTCAGCCGTCTTCCACTGCATTCACCACATCCACCATGTATGCGCTGCCATTCCCACAGTCCTCCATGGAATTTCACCTCCACTCCCACATGGATTTCTTAACATGTTTGTGTGTTTTGCAGGGTTACAGGCGGTGGAAACCGCCATTACTCACAACCACTATTATAGTGACATAGAGCGCAGAGAAGGCCAATTTCAGAGCCCGAGATTGCAGAGAAAACACCTGGGAAGGTGTTGGAACAAAAAATTTCATTAAAAATAGTGTTGAACTCTATAATACCATCCAGCACCATTAAAGCTCTATTTTCACAGAAAGAGACAGTCGTTGAAGCGGCAAAGAGTATTAGTGAAGAATTAAAGAGTTTAATGCCCGTTATCGAAGATTTTAAGCCTTAATTCAGTGTTAAAACGACGAATGTACCAGATCATAGACCTTATGATTAACATAGAAGGCCTAATGAGGCCTAAAGCACAGAAAAAAATATTATCAGTGTCACACATCAGCAGAAGGTTCTTTCTTGTGAAAGGACAAAGTACCCATACTGTTTTCTATTCTATATCACGTTCCTGAGAAGATTTCCACCCTGACAAAAAGTCCTAATGCTACCAGAGCATTTGTTATGTAGTATGGTAGACCTAAAGTAATTTATCTGAATTTTTCTTATCACCAGAGTACTACAGAGTACAACAGCCTAAAGTACATCAAAGAAAATACCCATAGTTACTATCAGCTTGTCGAAGACCACTCTTTCACCCTAAGAGTACTAAAGATTAATGCATAGATATTAAGACAAAATGGGCCTCGAGCCCTCTTTTTCTACTTCTGTTTTAATGTTTCATTTAGTGTTTCATCTACCTCCTCTGCCCCTCTTTCAGCTATAAGAACTCAAGAAAAACACACTGTAAAGGTTTTTGTTGATTGTTTATCGGATATCTGTGAATTGTAAGCTGTTTCTCTTGAGACATAGTTCTGTGTGTAAAGATGTAAAATAGGCTGAGGAGATGATTTCAGACTGAATATAAAGCTGTTGAACAATGTTTTAGATGACTGGTGTTTCTCTTTAATATGACAAGCACATTTCTTTGGATCCTGATTTAAAGCATCGATGATGTGTTTCTGCTTTTGTCTCTATTTTCATTCTGTAATTCTTTACATTTCATTTCTCTGGTAAGAATAAAAAATCTGGCTTAGGATATGCCCCTGCATGGTACCCTAATGCTCCTTCTCTTCTTATCTTTGATGTTTTCTACTGATTGTGTTATCTGAGAACTAATTTGAGATAATTTAACCAGTGTAGTAGCTGTTATTCACTGCTAACTAATGTATGAATTTATGAATCTGTTCTTAGATGTTCTTGTTGGGTCTTAATTGAAATAATTGGGATGCCGGGAGTTTAGAATGCTGATTCTATCTCACTAGGGTCTTTTTCAATCAATTTAACCTTTCTAAGTTCCCTTAAACTGAATGCCGAAGCATTGAAAGTTCAAAGCCTTTCTCTGATCTCAGGTTTCACCTTTGTGTTTAAATCTTAAGTGTTTCTTGTTGTCTGAAGAGTTAGCCTTGTAGGAGTTGGATCATAGGTGTTTAATGGCATGCCCTGTCCCTAGATCTAATTCCTAAGTGGTCACCTCGAAGGTTTCCTTGTCATTCACCTTCATTCCTTGCCATTTTATACCACACTATCATCTTTAAAGATCCACTGTTTTAGATGACTAGCCTGTTAGCCCCCTATAAATTCCTTGACAAGAAAGCAAGGGGCTAATTTTTTTTATGAGCCTTCAAGGAATGCATTTCTCTTGAAAACACATCATCCTTGTAGCCTCTTCATGTTCCCTGCTCTTTGATCCTTTCCCTCTGCTGTTCTGGAGTCAATAAGCCTCACTGATTGCAAAAAATTGTGCTCCAAAAGGCCTCTATTTGCCCCTTGTATCCCTGCAGAATGTCCCATTTTACCCTTTTTTCCCCTTTGTCAAAGTCCCCCTTTTTCCTCTAAATCCCTCCCTTAGTCCTCCTAAACTATCCCAAAATCCCCCACTAAATCCTACAAGCTCCCCTTGTTTGGCCCGATTTCCCCTTTTTAACCCTACCGTTACCCTTTCCCAACCTCAAAATGCATTAAAAAGGGGAAAAAACCCACTTTCACTTTATATTAAGGCCTAGCCCCTTTCGGCCTAGCCCCTTAACCACTTCCCCATGTAGACCCAAGCGCTAAGACCAAGTGCCAATCCTTAAAGCGCTTATCGCATCGGAGAATCGGAGCAAACACGCATTTCCTTTGTAAAGTTAAAACTTCCGATGCGATGGAGTATCCGTCGGTCAACCATTGAGATGATATCCGCCATTGATCTTGATAGATCCAATGGCCAGCAGCCCATTTTATCGTGCCCCTAACACTCCTTTTGTGAGCCCTCCGATGGCCCTCTCCACCATCGATCCACTTCTAAATCTGACGGCCATCGCAATCTCGCTTTATCGCTAATCGGAACTTTTTTATGGTGCTACCCTTTGCTCCCTCCGATTGCGAACCCCCGACTACATGTCCGCCGTTGATCCGTCATTTAATCCAACAGCCCAAATCCTATCGCATCGCGTCCCGTCGCCCCATTCTTTTCTCCGCCGATCCCTTCCTAGCCATTGATTCTCCTGTTGATCCGACGGCCCGCACTCTCCCGTTTCAATTGCAATCGCATTTTTCAATTGCTGCCTCTTTCCACACTTTGCGATTGCGATCGCCTGATCCAATCTCGACCGTCCATCCATTCGGATCCAATGGCCTAGATCTCATCGCTCCCCGCCCGTTTTCCCCCTCCGATTTAATCTCCACCATTGATCCCCTGCGTGATCCAATGGTTAGTGCTTAATCGCCCCATCCTTCCAATCGCAATCACAAATTCTAAAATGTGTCCCCTTTTGCCTCCTCCGATTGCGATCTCCTGATGCAATCGTGGCCGTCGATCTCCTCCTGAGATCCGACGGTCTTAAATGAATCGCCCTCCGCCCATGCCGGGTCCCACCACACACGATCATATTCATTGCATTTTCATTCATTTTTATTTATTTCACCCAATTTCATATACCATCCCACTGTTTTATCCCTGCCGTCGATCTTCGTCACCAGACCATGATCGAACAGTCCACGCTTGTTTCTCCACCATAACCCTATAGGTCGCGGTTTACACCATTTATGCATTTTTCACCATTGATTCCATCTTTTTACCACTGCCACACTTCCACCCTCTTGACCCTCCCCTACATCCACCACCTCCATGCATGGTTTTCTTAACAGAGTTGCGTGTTTTTGCAGGGTACGAGCGGCGGAAAACCGCCATGATTCAAAATCTCTGTACAGTTACAGAGAAACAGGGAAAGACCATTTTCAAAGAGCCGAACTCATGAAGAAGGGTCTGAAAAGACATATGACAGGGCTCGCATTAAAGAACATAGTTTAAACTTTGGAAAATCTTCCCCAGAGCCATTAAAGCATAGATCTCACTGACAGAGACAGTACGAGAGTAGAAGAGATTTTAAGGAAAGAAAATGAAGGTCTTGGAGCCTCAACTCAGTAGTTTAGAGGCAAGGTACCATACCAAAGACATCATGGATCACATGGAAGGCTCAGCGCACAGAAAACAATACTATCAGGCTTTTACATTGACAGATTGTTCTTTTCCTAAAGGACAGAGTGCCCATATTGTTTCCTTTATTTACCGTGTTCCTGAAGAAAATTCGTCCCTGACCACAGTCCTAAGCTACCAGAGCATTAGTTATGCAGCATGGCGCACTTCACTGTCATTTATTTTCCTTTTTGTTTATTCACCAGAGTACTACAAAGTACTGCAGCCAGAGTGCATCAGAGCCATACCGGAGTAAATGGAAGCCTGAAGAAGATTGCTCCTTCGTCCAAAGGAGTACCAGGGATAAATGCACAGGATTTAAAGCTGAATGGGCTTCAGCCCTCTTTCTTTCTGAGTTTTAATGTTTCATTTAGTGTTTCACCTACCTCCTCTGCTCACCTTTCAGCTATAAAATTCAAGAAGGAACTCATTGTAAATGTTGTTGATCAGTTATCAGAGAATTGCAAGTTGTTTCTTTTGAGACAAAGTCTTTGTGTAAAGTTGTAAGATAGGCTGAGGAAGATGTTTTCAGACTGAGTATCCAGCTGTTGGGAATGTTGTACTTGAATGGTGTTGCTTTTTAATATGACAAGCACATTTCTTTGGATCCTGATCTAAAGCAGCGGTGATGTTTCTCTATCTCTGTATTTGTGTTTAACTTGCATTCCGTTTCATTTCATTTCTACTGGCTTGCATCAGAAATCTGGCATAAGATTTACCCTTGTTAGGTACCCTATGTTTCTGCTCTCCTTGCCTTTGATGTTTTCTACTAAATGTGTTATCTAAGAGTTGATTTCAATTAATTTAACCAGTGTAGTGGATGTTATTGCCTGCTAGCTGATGTATGAATTAAATGAATCTGTTCTTAGATGTTCTGGTTAGGATTTAATTGAATGAATTGGGAACACTGGGAGGTCTAGAACTCTGTCCTTATCTCACTAGGATCCTTTTCAATTAATTGAACCTTTCTAAGATCCCTCAAGCTGGAGGCCGAAGCATTGAGAGTTAAAAGTCTCTCTCTGATCTCGGGTCTTTAACTTTGTGTTCTAAATCTTTATTGTTTCATCCTCCCTTACCATTCCATATCACAATATCATCTTTAAGATCGAATGATTTAGATGACTAGCCAAACTGAAAGCCTGCATATTGAATAACAAGTAAACCCTTTCCTAAATCCATTGCCCAATGGTCTTGAATGTTCCCTGAATTATCTCTCCTTTTGCCTAAATCTTCCTTGCTCACCCTTGTCTTACATTGAACCCTTCTTTCCTGATGACCAGCAACCAAACAAACAAACCCTGTGCCTATAACTAGCCTAATATCTTAACCTTTGAGCTTCTAAGTCATATATCTCTGACATATCATAGAGAGATCCCTCTCTGGACCCAAGAGGGCTAGATCTTGAGGTCTGAAAGTGGTTTGATGTTGTCTCATCTTTTGGTCTTGCCAATCTGGCCAAAACATGGGAACCCCAACATAGCCCAATTGAAAGCCTTGGATATTGAATAGCAAGTAAACCCTTTCATGACTCCATTGCCCAATGGTCTCGAGTGTTCTCTGAATTGTCCCTCCTTTGCCTAAAATCCTCTTTTCTCACCCTTTGGCTTATATTGAATCCTTCCTTCATTTTTCCCAACAACCAAACAAACAAACAAAACAAAACAAACCTTGTGCCTTATAACTAGCCTAATATCTTGAAACTGAACCTCAAAGACATATACCTTTGACTTTATAGAGAGATCCCTCTCTGGACCCAGGTGGGCTAGATCCTGAGGTCCCAAAGCGGTTTTGATGTTGTATTATCTTTTGGTATTGCCAAACTTTCCAAAACATAGGAAATCCAACATAATGGCGACTCCGTTGGGGAAATTTGAGTAAAAGCACACCTTCAAACACTTCTAAGAAACTCAAAGAAGACCATAGTAGCCTTATTTTGGTGGTTAATCACTATGGTGGGCAGTATACCTTCTTGAAACATTCTAAACCTTCCACCTGGTGACTCCATAGTTCCTTAATGATTAAAGACTCCATTGGTGATCAATAGGCCTGCTGGTTATCTTGGTTTCATAAGACTCCATTGGGAGACCAACCTTCATTACAACATCAGCCATATTAGAAGTAACAAGTATGATTAAGCTTTTTTGTTTGAAGACAACATAATGGCTTCAAGAACCATTCATACTAGAGCTTATCCTAATCCAAACCCACCTGAAATAGTTGACAACCCTGAGAAAATTCTTAGGAAATCCCCTAGGAAGCCAAATATTTCCAGTCACATCCATAGAGCTAACTCTGCACCAGAAAAATTTACAACTCTATCACACACTCTTTTTGACTTAGACTCACAAAGCAACTTACCAAGAACTAGGTCATCCAGTGCTCTAGACCAGTTAGACCTTGAGCTTCCTGGTTCACCGTCTCACAGTGGTCAACACATTAGGGATAGATAGACCCCTCCATCTACACCTCCGGACATTCATTTCATTCAAAACTTGGGGCTCTATCACCCTAAATCAACTCAAAAAAGTGTTGTTGGTCCTAGTATTCCTGTCATCCACATACTTGCTGCTCAAGCCAATCCTTTACCTCCTCAGAACATCATCATAGCAACCTGGTATGCACCTCTGGTGTTACCACAGCCTCTAGTGCCTTTAGCCAACGATTATTAGTCAAAAATCCCACATTTCACTGCAAAAGAGTCTGCCACAACTCAACACCATGTAGATAGGATGGAAGATTCCTTTGACTATATGGAGATAGATGATGAGACAATCAAGATGAGAATCTTCGCTCAGAGTTTAGGAGGAGATGTGAACAAATGGTTTAAAGGCATACCTCCTAATAGTATCCATGATCTTCCCTCTTTATACCAATCCTTCATAAAAAAATGGGAAGTCAAGACAAACCCTCTCCAAATCCTAGCAGAATACAAGAATCTTAAAAGAAATGTAGGAGAAAGTGTCCATGACTATTCTACAAGGTTTAACAACATTTACAATGCTCTTCCTCCACACATGAAACCTCCCCAAGGAATGGCTCTAGTGAAATACCCTGAAGGCTTTGATGCTGACATGGCCTATCAGCTTAGGGAGAGAGATTACAACACATTAGAAGATATGAAAAAAGGAGCAGTGAGTGTAGAGGCTAACCTAATTGAAAAGAGAGCCAGAATGAGGTCTGAGAAAAAGGTAACATATAGGGATGACACATTAGCTTCCACATCTGATCCCAAGTATGACAGTCTAGCCAAAAACATGGAAAGGCTAGAGAAAATGATGGAGAAAATGGTTGTCACAGTTAGTAATCAGAACATAAACCAAAATCAAAACCAGAACTAGAACTTTAGGATAAAAAATCCTCGAAACAGACAGAGAGACTCTGATCAACAAGTCATACCCCCATTTCAAGAGAACTTCCTTGATGAGGATGAGGGGATAATAGAGGAGTCCGAGGGAACCACAATAAAAATGGTGGAAATAGACCACTCAATCCACGACTGTTCCACAGAAGACAATCAGACCTCACACTCACATTGGGATGAGGAAAGGTTGGAATCTGAGGATTATAGGCTAGGGTTTGAAAATGCCATCATACAGGTCAGAGAATAGTATGAACTTAGACTAAAAAAGAGCCTAGACACTTCCAAACCAAAAGATTCTGAGATTACCATTAAGAAAAGGCCTGAGAAAACTCCTAAGGTGACTGCTAAAAGCAGCAAATCAGCAGCTGAGAGTTTTGGGAAGAGAAAAGACAAAGACAACCAAAATAATGATAAAAAAAGTCAACAAACCAGCAGCACTAGCACTGCAGCTAGTGTTCTTGATAAAACAATTGCAAACACTGTACATACTGAGAATCAACAAATTGATTTTGCCACTAAAGTAGTGGCTAACAAAACAGAGTTGAGTCTTACAAAGAGCCAATATCCCTTCAATTTGGAGAGTGAGATTGCTAAAATTAAAATCTTTGTCCCACTCTCTGAGCTGGTTACTCAGGATGTATATAAAGGCCAAATTTTGAAAGCTTTAAATCTAGGTGAAAACGGTGACACAGTCAATCTAAGTGATGATCAACCAGCCCTTCTATTTGGTCCAAAGATAGAAGGGAAGTTTCAGGAAGGGGTAGTATCTCCTTTTTATACCAGCCTCAATATCCATGAAAAGATCCTTCACAACACAATGCATGACTCTGGGGCTTCACACAACCTAATGCCTAAGGTAGTTATGGAGAGGTTAGGCCTAGAGATAATCCGTCCTTATAAAGATTTATATTCATTTGACTCTAGCAGAGTAAAATGCCTTGGCCCAATCAAAGATTTGTGTGTGAACTTGACCTAGATTCCAGCCAAATGCATGGTTATGGATGTGGTGGTGGCAGATGTGCCACCTAAATACGACATGTTTCTATCGAGGTCATGGGGAGCCAAGCTACAAGGTACAATGCAGATGGATGGGTCTTATGCCACAATCCCTGTCTTTAGCTAGCTTAAGAGACTGTATAGAGAGGCACAAATGAATTTCATGGTTAGCAGCCATGAAAAACCTGAAAATTCACCTCTATACTCTGTACACACAGATCTGGATTCCTTCATCCTATGCAATGATGAATCCATAGATGAGCCAGAGCTAGAAGACAAAGATGCAAGCAATAGAGTAGAGCCCACAGACTTCAACATAATGGCCACTCTATACATAGAAGAAAACAAAGAAGAAACCTTTGGACAGTGCACTAGATCTGAAACTCAGAGTAAACAAAACCAAGACTACAAACAACTAACTAGTCATATCTCAGAACTCCATACACATCACGAAGAATAAAACACTCCACACCACGATGCAAACCCCATATTACAACACATCAGTGAAACCAACATTAGGGAGGAAAATGATGATAAACCTGAAAACGATCCCTTATGGAGAATGAATTTTGACGGGTCTTGCACTAGAAATAATGCAGGAGCCGAAGTGTGGTTACAAAACACTGAGAGTGACTATGCTGAGAGTCATGCCTTCCATCTGGACTTTAAATGTACAAAAAATATCACAGAGTATGAGGCTCTCATCCTAGGCTTGAATCTATTGAAAAAACTAGGAGCCCGAAGGATAGCTGTACACAGAGAATCTGAGTTAATCATAAAACAGGTGAACAGAGAGTATACAGCTAAACACCCTAGATTGAGAGCGTACAGGAATGATGCTATGGATTTACTGAAAACCTTTGTAGAGTATGAACTTGTGTTTGTTCCTAGGGGTTAGAACATTGTTGCAAATGGATTAGCCTGCATAGCTAGTTCATATTAGAAAGCTCATAGTGACGAACAAATCATTGTTAAGACGAAATATAGACCTACAGTGCCAGATAACGAAAAATATTGGCAGGTCTTTGAGGGCGACAAGCAGATAGAGGATGACCTGACTAGCAGGAATGAGTTTGAATTTTTTGATTCAGACTCTAAATCTGATGAAATTTGCCTGAGTGAAGAGCCCCTCGATGAAGAAAAATCACCCCATAATGTAGAAATAAACATGTTAACTAAAGAACTTGGAAATCAAACCGAAGAGTATAAGAACACAAAAAAAGAGGAAATAGAGGTGCTGCAGTCCAAAGATAAGAATACACCCAGAGGATTGGCACCTTTAGAGGACCTTTTTTATTTTGACGACGTAGTGAAGAAACCCACTATAGAACACTTAGAATATGATGTTGAGGAATGCAACATAGGCATTGAGGATAAGCCTAAGATGATTAAATTGGCTAGGTCCTTGCCCGCAGACATGAAAAAGAAATATATTGACCTATTTAAAGAGTTCATCAATGTGTTTGCTTGGAGCTACAAGGACTTAAAGGCCTATGATACAGACATTATACAACAAAAAATCCCTTTTAAAGAGAACCAAAATCCCTTCAGACAGAAACTTCGCAGAATTAACCCGAAACAACTGCCTCTAGTAAAAAATGAAATCAAGAAGATGTACGAGGTAGGAATTATAGTGCCTGTGAGGTTCTCCGATTGGGTTTCCAACCTTGTAGCTGTGAGGAAAAAGATAGGTGAGATCAGACTGTGCATTGATTTCAGAAACCTTAATAGAGCTTCACTTAAAGATAATTACCCCTTACCAAAGATGGAACACACACTGCAGAGGGTAGTTGGCTCAAAAAGGATCTCCCTGTTAGACGGTTTCTCAGGCTATAACCAAGTGTTAGTACTCCCAGAAGACCAACTCAAGACAGCTTTCACCACTCCATGGGGCACCTTTATGTACGTAAAAATTCCTTTTGGACTAATGAACGCTGGTGTGACGTTCCAACGAGCAATGGACATAACCTTTTCAGAGGAAATAGGGCACTTCATTGTCATCTATTTGGATGACATAATAGTCTATTTGAAGCCTGATGAGGAGAACCTAGAACATCTGAGGAGAGTGTTCGAAAAATGTAGAAGGTTTGGTTTGTCATTAAATCCCAAGAAGACTGTATTGGGGCTTCAATAAGGTAAGCTTCTTGGGCATATTATATCAGATAAGGGAATTAAAATAGACCCACAAAGAGTTAAGGGAATACTACAGATTACACACCCAAGAAACATTAAAGAGTCGCAGTCCTTTATTGGGAAAATTTACTTCTTAAGGAGGTTTATTCCCAACTTAGCTGAGCACCTCAGGGATATGACAAACATGCTGAAAAAGGGTGTAGGGGTTAAGTGGACTGTAGAGGCTAAAAAATCTTTTTAATTAGTTAAACTTGAACTCACCCAGGCACCTGTCCTAATCAGCCCAAATTTCTCATAGGATTTCTTGATTTTTTCCTTTGCCTCCGAGCATACAGTGGCTGCAGTCCTATTGCAGAAAAATTCAGAGGGAATGGAACAGCCTATTTCTTTCTTCATCAAAGCTCTGAGGGATGCACCCTTAAACTACAACATAATGAAAAATAGGCCTATGCCTTGGTAAAGGCCTTGAATGAATTTAGGGTGTATATTCTGCATTCTCACATCATTGCCTACGTGCCAAACATAGTGGTAAAAGAAATTTTGTCCCAAGATCCTGATGGAAAGAGGGGAAAATGGATTGATGCAATACTAGAGTATGACCTGGAAATAAAACCCACAAAACTAATCAAAGGTCAGGGCCTAGCTCAACTAATCGCTGAGTCTAACTTGTAGGCCCTTGACATAAACATGGTAGATGCCTTGGATGAACATGAAGGGTTGCCTGATCCTATAGTCGAAGAACAATTTCAAAATTCTCCTTGGTATTTTGATATCCTGTATGTACTCACAAACCTCAATGCCCCTCCTGATTTATCAAAGACTAAGGCTAGATTCCTAAAGTTAAAAGCCAGAAACTATTGCATACTGAATTAATGTTTATACTGGAAAAATGAAAATGGTCTATTGCTTAAATGTTTTCCTGAAACTGAAGCAGAGAGGATTAAACAGGAGTTCCATGCAAGAGAGTGTGGAGTCCATTTAAACTGGAAAGCCACTGCTAACAAAATACTCAGAGCTGGCTATCACTGGCCTACACTTTTCAATGACATCCATAAAATGATAATTGCCTGCCATAAGTGCCAGATTTTTGAAGGCAAAAGGAAGCTCCTCCCTTTACCATTACAACCCATAACTGTGGAAGCTCCCTTTCAACAGTGGGGCTTAGATTTCATAGGAGAAATACACCCTACTTCTTCTGCACAACACAAGTGGATTCTTACAGCCACAGCCTATTTCACAAAATGGATAGAGGCCATACCTTCTAGGAATGCCACAGACTCTATTATCATTAAGTTCCTAGAAGACCACATCCTCTCTGGATTTGGATGCCAAAGAAAGATAATCACTGATAACGCTGCTACTTTTGGATCCAAGAAAATGATTGATTTTTGTCACAGGTATCAGATAGCACTCGGTCATTCAACTGCTTATTACCCACAAGGTAATGGGTTAGCCAAATCATCAAACAAGAGCTTGGTGACCATCATCAAAAAACTGCTTGAAGATAATAAGAAGTCATGGCATAACAAGTTAGTGCATGCTTTGTGGGCTGACAGGCTAACCACAAAGAAATCCATTGGAATGTCACCATATCAGCTTGTTTATGGAACAAAGGTAGTGTTTCCAACTAACCTAGGGGTACCAGTGATTAAACTAGTCCAAGAGATTCAGATAGAGGAGGACAGCATGGTGAGGAGGATAAATCAAACAATTCATCTCCAACAAACCAGAGAAGAAGTCTATAACAGAGCTCTGAAAGTGCAGGAAAATATAAAGAAGTTGTTTGACAAAAGAACAAAAGCTTGTGACTTCAAAATTGGAGATAAGGTTCTAAAATGGGACTCTAGGAGAGAGGACAAAGGAAAACATGGAAAATTTGACAGTTTGTGGCAGAGTCCTTACATCATCCAGTCCACTATTGGTCCAAATGCCTTTTTTCTGCAAGAGCTAGATGGTACAGATCTGTTTGGGGGTCCTGTCAATGGCAAGATTTTCAAGCATTACTACTACTGACTCCCAATTTACAGTTTCCATTTCCATTGTAAATACCATTGCTGTGTTTTGTTTTCAAAGAAAAGAGAAAATGTTTCAAAAAAGAGAGGAATAAAGGTTCAGACATTCTCAAAACATGAACCTCTAGAGTGCAAAGGATTGGCTCTAACATGATAAAAACCTGAGCCAAAGGAAGTAAAGGAAGCTGGTTCTAATATGCTCAAAATTTGAACCAGCAAAGAAGAAAGAAGAATCAGCTCTAACAAGCCCAAAACCAGAGCTGAAGTGAAGAGGAAAAGTGATTCTAACAAGCTCAAAACTTGAGTCACAAAGGAAATAAGGATGCTTCAAAGTTTCAAGATTTCAAGCCTTCAAGATTTTTTTTTCAATTTTCTGCAATTTCAATTCATGTGCAGCTATCTTTATGCCATGGACCCACAACAAACCAGACTGTCTAATCTTGGTTTGACTGTTTTTAAATTTCTGTTGTAGAATGTAGAGAAAGAAATCTGCTAGACAGTTTAATCCTAGCAGATATTAGTATAGGTAGAGAAGCTATGAGGCCAACAATTTAATCTGGTCTCATGGAGGAATAAGGGTAGAATTAGACTAGTTTGTTTTCTGTTTTCAATAAAAATGATGAAGAAGGTCTGCAAATTCAAATGCACCTAGAAGAAAAAATGTTAGGACTGTAGGATGGGTAGGTAGATTGTTTGGGAAATGTTTTCTGCTGATTAATTTCCATCATGTTTGAAACAACTGAATTAAAGAAGAAAGATGGTTCAAGGATTGGGCATCTGGCCTACTCCAAAGATTATTTTCTGAATTCTTGACACTTTCAAGAAGATGCCATCCCCATGTGGAGCCATTGTTAGCCACCTATGAAATTTTTGTCAAGCAAATAGGTGGCTAAATATTTTTCTCAGCCTTCAAGAAATACATTTCCTCTGAAAACATATCATTCTTGAAGCCTTTGTGTGCCCTTTTCCTTAGAAAATATCTTCACTGTTGCTTCCATCCAAAAAGCCTCACCGTCTGTGAAAAAATTAGGCTCAGAAAGGCCTCCATTTGCCCCTTTGTATCCCTGCAAATTTCCCATTTAAACCCCCTTTTTCCCCTTTGACTCCCAAAATCCCTTCCTAAGTCTTCTAAACCATCCAATTCCCCTTTAAAAACCAAGTGAAATCCCTTCATTTGATTTTAAGATCCCTCTTTCCTCCTACCGGAACCTCTGTTCAGCCTTAAAAAACTCTGTTTTTAAGCCAAAAACCCATTTTTTACCATATAATAGGCCTAAGCCCCCTTCGGCTAAGCCCTAACCACTTCCCCTCCATGAAACCCCGTGCTGAGACCAAGCGCTAAACCCCAAAGAGCTTATCGCAATCGGAAGTTGAATGTAGTGCGTTTTCTTTGTAAAATGAAAATCTCCCGATGCGATGGTGTTTTAGCCTATTGGACTTGGGAGCATTACCAACCATCAATCTGCAAAGATCCGACGATCTGTGCTTATTTCACCGCACCCCCGACTCATCGCTTTGTAAACCCTTCGATGGCCATCTCCACCGTTGTTCTCTAAACGATCCGATGACCATCGCACCACCGCGCCCATTGCCTATCGGAACTTTTTTTTGTGCCACCCTATGATTCCCTGATTGGCCGATCCCCAATTGGATCCTAGCCATTGAATCCACAAGAACCAACTGCCAGGATTTGATCTCGCTTTGTCCCATGTTCCCCGATTGGCCACCTACGATCCAATCACAGCCATCGATCTCCCGTCGATCTGACGGTCCATATGCAATCGCTTCATGAGCCCATTGGAGTTTTGGCCCCTGCCTCCTCCAATTTCGATTGAATCGCAGCCGTCCATCCTATTTGATTCGACGGCCAGGATTACTCCCGCGCATTTATATGGCCCTTTTACCTCTGCCTCATCTTCAAATCTCCACCATTAATCCCCTGGGATCCAACGGTTAGGAATCCTCTCGACCACTAACCAACTCCTCCGCCTTTGCTTTCCCTCTGCAGATCTCGACCATCCATCACGCTGATCGGACGGCTCACAGTAAAACCACCTTTGATCAGCCCCCACCTTACCGACCACGCATCCTCTCGTATCGCGCTCCATCTGACACCATCAGATCTCATGGTCCTAGATCCAATGGCCAGCATCCATATCACGTAACTTTGTCATCCGAATGTTAACAGTTCAAATTCATGTAATATGGGCGGTTTTATTTCGCCACGTGTCGAGCGGCAAGCGATATCACGTGATTTTGGGAAAAATTTAAAACCACCCGTTTGCTATGCGAAAATAGCTATTTTCCCTTGGAAACCCACTTCCCCACTTCCGCTCTCGAAAGACCATCTAAATATCTTGACCGTTGATCTGCTCAGATCAACGACCCACACTACATCTTGCATTTCATTCACAGTTCTTCATTGCGCTACCAAGGAACTTTATTGGATCATCTCGACCGTTGATCTCATCCTGAGATCTAACAGTCCATGTTAAATTGCCCTCCGCCCATGCCAGGTCCCACCATCTAAAGCCCCATTTCATATGTTTTTCGTCGATTCCCTGTGTATTTCGTCCAAAGGTCGAAATTGAATTTTTTACATTAAAAATATTTTCTTCCGCCCACATTAAAATTTTAATGTTTTACATTAAAAGGTTATATCATTCTGCCTAACTTCTAAAGGCAGTCCATTAGTAAATCACCACCGTTTACCATCGCCACCAGATCCAATCGGACGGTCCATATCCATTCCTCTACCAAACCTTCATCAGATCATATTTTCACCATTTCACTACATTTCTCAGTCGTCTTCCACTGCATTCACCACATCCACCATGTATGTGTTGCCATTCCCACAGTCCTCCACGGCATTTCACCTCCACTCCCGCATGGATTTCTTAACATGTTTGTGTGTTTTGCAGGGTTACAGGTGGTGGAAACCGCCATTACTCACAACCACTATTATAGTGACACAGAGCGCAGAGAAGGCCAATTTCAAAGCCCGAGATTGCAAAGAAAACACCTGGGAAGGTGTTGGAATGAAAATTTTCATTAAAAATATTTTTTGACTCTGTAAGACCATCCAGCACCATTAAAGCTCCATTTTCACAGATAGAGACAGTCAATGAAGCGGCAAAGAGTATCAGTGAAGAATTAAAGAGTTTAATGCCCGTTATCGAAGATTTTAAGCCTTAATTCAGTGTTAAAAGGGCGAATGTACTAGATCGTAGACCTTATGATTAACACAGAAGGCCTAATGAGGCCTAAAGCACAAAAAACAATATTATCAGTGTCATACATCAGTAGAAGGTTATTTCCTGTGAAAGGACAAAGTACCCATACTGTTTTCTATTCTATATCGCGTTCCTGTGAAGATTTCCACCCTGACAGAAAGTCCTAATGCTACCAGAGCATTTGTTATGCAATATGGCAGACCTAAAGTCATTTATCTGCCTTTTTCTTATCACCAGAGTACTACAGAGTACTGCAGCCTAAATTACATCAAAGAACATACCCAGAGTTACTATTAGCGTGTCAAAGACCACTCTTTCACCCTAAGACTACTGAAGATTAATGCATAGATATTAAGACAGAATGGGCCTCGAGCCCTCTTTTTCTATTTTTGTTTTAATGTTTCATTTAGTGTTTCATCTACCTCCTCTTCCCCTCTTTCAGCTATAAGAACTCAAGAAAAACACATTGTAAAGGTTGTTGTTGGTTGTTGATCGGATATCTATGAATTGTAAGTTGTTTCTCTTGAGACATAGTTCTGTGTGTAAAGTTGTAAAATAGGCCAAGGAGATGATTTCAGACTGAATATCAAGCTGTTGGACAATGTTTTATATGACTGGTGTTGCTCTTTAATATGACAAGCACATTTTTTTGGATCCTGATTTAAAGCGGTGGTGATGTGTTTCTGCCTTTGTCTCTGTTTTCCTTATGTAATTCTTTACATTTCATTTCTCTGGTAAGAATCAGAAATCTGGCTTAGGATATACCCTTGCATGGTACCCTAATGCTCTTGCTCTTCTTATCTTTGATGTTTTCTACTGATTGTGTTATCTGAGAACTAATTCGAAATAATTTAACCAGTGTAGTAGTTGTTATTCACTGGTAACTAATGTATGAATTTATGAATTTGTTCTTAGATGTTCTTGTTGGGTTTCAATTGAAAGAATTGGGATGCCGGGAGTTTAGAATTCTGATTATGTCTCACTAGGGTATTTTTCAATCAATTTAGCCTTTCTAAGTTCCCTTAAACTGAATGCCGAAGCATTGAAAGTTCAAAGCCTTTCTCTGATCTCAGGTTTCACCATTGTGTTTAAATCTTAAGTGTTTCTTGTTGTCTGAAGAGTTAGCCTTTTAGGAGTTGGATCATAGGTGTTTAATGGCATGCCCTGTCCCTAGATCTGATTCCTAAGTGGTCACCTCGGAGGTTTCCTTGTCATTCACCTTCATTCCTTTCCATTTCATACCACACTATCATCTTTAAAGATCCACTGTTTTAGATGACTAGCCCAATTGAAAGCCTTGGATATTGAATATCGAGTAAACCCTTTCATGACTCTATTGCCCAATGGGCTCGAGTGTTCTCTAAATTGTCCCTCCTTTGCCTAAAATCCTCTTTTCTTACCCTTTGGCTTATATTGAATCCTTCCTTCATGTTTCCCAACAACCAAACAAACAAACAAAACAAAACAAACCTTGTGCCTTATAACTAGCCAAATATCTTGAAACTGAACCTCAAAGACATATGCCTTTGAATTTATAGAGAGATCCCTCTGTGGACCCAGGAGGGCTAGATCCTGAGGTCCCAAAGCGGTTTTGTTGTTGTCTTATCTTTTGGTATTGCCAAACTTTCCAAAACATAGGAACTCTAACAGAAGGCCTATTACAGACATAATGGAAATAGATGAGCTAGGGTATTGGCAGGGTATCCCTAAGAAGAGATGTGATGGTACCAGCCCCTAAATTGTGTTACAATGAGGCTTAAAGGACTCTTTATTGTTGAGAAAAAATCTAAAACCTGAAACGTCCAAAAACCTAACCCTAGGAGATGAAGCACCAAAATTGTAGGCCCCATTTGGGTAAATTGGTGTTTCAACTTCCCGGGGACGTAACTTTTGCATCTGATCTCCGTTTGACGTGCTTAATAGCTAAATATCTGTCTGAGGACTACAAATTCTTGTGTGACAAGCAACTATCCATAGACCCATGTTGCTCTCATTTTTCCCAAAAAACGTCGTTTAGGGCCTCAAAACGGCTCTGGAAGTTCAAGACCCAAAAAACTGCTAAAAATAGTAAGTTGTGCTACAACTTGAAAAATAAAACAAGTGATGGTGGGGGTTGAAATGGAATAGTTGGGTGGCCACCGATATCCACTTGGATCATTAATGCCCCAAAACAACTCTGGGCATGTAGGAAGCGAAAACCTACTAAAAATAGTAAGCTGGTGGAAGTGGAGAACTGAAAGAGTTGATGGTGCGGGTCCAAATGGAATATGTTGGTGGCCACCGATATCCATATGGATCATTCCTCCCTCCTTAGGAATAAATGGCCTCCATTGCGTTAAGTTCCTCCATTGGGGGGGGGGGGGAATTCTGCTGAACTTGGTATTGGATTTGCCCAAGATATCGCGAGCCTATTGGCATACGTGTTGGATGTAGATGTGTCATTGGTGGGCAGTCGTTGAAGGATCTGGGCAGATTTATCCATCATCACGTTACTTTGTGTCTCGAGGGCCTCCTTGAACAAGATTTTGATCGAATCTCCTAATCCCTCGTCTTTCTTTCCTTTTGCTATGGGGGATCACCGGGGTTTGCGAGGCTGATCTTGTGACAGGTCAACCAGATCGAGCCCAAAATCCTTATACCCTGACTGCATTGGGGACATGCAAAGAAAAACAGAGACAGAGCAAACCAATCTGATAACACTGATCCGGATTTATGCAGGAATGCAACAGAATACACATATAACCATAAGCACAAAGATGCAGCTAAAATAATACTTCATTTTATTAATAAAAGAATGATTGAAATAAGCTTACAAAAATAATGGAAATAAGCTAGGGCGCTGGTAGCATATCTCTGAGAAGATATGTGGCATACGCAGACCTCTGAACTGTGTTACATTGAGGCTTGAAGGTATGTTACAAACATAATGGAAATAGATGAGCTAGGGTACTAGTAGTGTATCCCTTAGAAGAGATGTGACGGCTGCCAGCCCCTGAACTATGTTACAATGAGGCTTGAAGACTTATTTATTGTTGAGAAGCAATGTAAAACCCAAAACTTCCAAAAACCTAACCCTAGGATATGAAGCGCCAAAATTGTGGGCCTCGTTTGGGTAAATTGGTGTTTCAACTTTTGGGGACATAAATTTGGCATACGATCGTCGTTTAACACACTCAATAGCTCGTTGGAAAGATATGTCTGAGGACTACAAATTTTTGTGTGAGAAACATCAGTCCATGGATCCATGTTCTCCTGTTTTTCCCAAAAAAACATCGTTTAGGGCCTCAAAACGGCTCCGAAATTTTAGGACCCGAAAAAATGCTAAATATAGTAAGTTGTGCTGCAACTTGAAAACTAAAAAAACTGATGGTGGGGGTTCAAATGCAATAGGTGGGTGACCACTGATATCCACCTGGATCATTAATGCCCCAAAACGGCTCCAAGCATTCAGGACCCGAAAACTTGCTAAAAATAGTAAGTTGTTGTAAGTGGAGAACTGAAAGAGTTGATGGTGCAGGTCCAAATGGAATAGGTGGGTGGCCACCGATATCCACCTGGATCATTCCTCCCTCCTTAGGAAGAAATGGTATTCATTGCGTTAAGTTCCTCCATGCGGGGGGGGGGGGGGGGGGATTCTGCTGAACTTGGTATTGGATTTGTCCAGGATGTCGCGGACATGTTGGCGGACGTGCTAGATGTAGATGTGTTGCCGGTGGGCAACCGTTGAAGGATCTGGGAAAATTTATCCATCATCACATTCCTTGGTGTTTCGATGGCCTCCTCAAACAAGATTTTGATAGGATCTCCTGCTCCCTAGTCTTTCTTTCCATCTGCCATGGGGGGTCGTCGGGTTTTGCGAGGTTGATCTTGTGACGAGTCAACCAGATTGAGCCCGAACTCCTTATACCCTGACCGCGTTTGGGATATGCAAAGAAAAATAGAGAAATATTAGACCGCTCTGATACCATTGATCCAAATTTATGCAAGAATGCAACAGAATACACATATAACCATAAGCACAAAGATGCAGCGGAAATAATGCCTCATTTTATTAATAAAAAAATGATTGAAATAAGCTTACAAACATAATGGAAACAAGCTAGGGAATTGGTAGTGTATCTTTGAGAAGAGATGTGGTGTATGGAGGCCTCTGAACTGTGTTACATTGAGGGTCGACAACCTATTACAGACATAATGGAAATAAATGAGCTAGGATACTGGCAGCGTATCCCTGAGAAGAGATGTGATGGATAACAACCCCTAAAATGTGTTACAATGAGGCTCAAAGGCCTATTTATTGTTGAGAAACAATGTAAAACCTGAAACATCCAAAAACCTAACCCTAGGAGATGAAGCGGAAAAATTGTGGGCCCCGTTTGGGTAAATTGGTGTTTCAACTTCCTGGGGATGTAACTTTGGCATCCGATTTCCGTTTGACACGCTCAATGGCTCGTTGGAAATATCTTTTCGAGGACTGCAACTTTTTTTGTAAGCAACATCGGTCCATGGACCCATGTTTATCCTGGTTTTCCCAAAAAATGTCGTTTAGGGCCTCAAAACGGCTCCAAAAGTTCAGGACCCAAAAAACTGCTAAATATAGTACGTTGTGCTGCAACTTGAAAACTGAAACCACTGATGGTGGGGGTTCAAATGGAATAGGCGGGTGGCCACCGATATCCACCCAGATCATTAATGCCCCAAAATAGCTCCGGGCGTGCAGGACTCAAAAACTTGCTAAAAATAGTAAGCTACAGGAAGTGGAGAACTAAAAAAGTTGATGGTGCAGGTCCAAATGGAATAGGTGGGTGGACACCAATATCCACCTAGATCAATGCATCTTGAACCTACCACTGATTTATCAACCGTCCATGGAACAATTTCCCAAGCACTGTTTCTGACAATGGATTCATACTCCTCCACCATTGCATCTACCCATGTGGGCTCCTGCACTGCTTCCTGAAAGGAATATGGCTTAGTCACAATACATTTTCTCATGAGAGCCATGTATCCAGTGAATCGGTCAGGAGACTGTCTCTGTCTGCGCTGTGAATTAGGGACTCTTGCATTCTATGCCGCATCAAGCTTCAGCCTCTCAGCTTCTGTGGTACGCCTTCTGCGAGTTTTGATGTTTGGCTTAGTGTGAGTGGACTCCTCAACTCCATGAACCTCCTCCTGTGGCTGATCCACATATAGAGACTCATCTTTGGGAACAATCAGATCCTCTTCTGCATGCAAGTCTAGCTCCCTCTCAAGCGACAACTTCATGACTTTCTCCTCATTTAATTTTAGATCCCGTCGCACCACAGTCATCCTACTGTTTGGAAAATACACACGATAATTATGGGGTGTTTCTATGTACCCCACAAATATCCCAACTGCAGTAGTTGGCTCCAGCTTCTTCCTAGCGTTCTTGGTCACATGCACATAAACATATGAGCCAAAAATCTAAAAGTGAGAAACATTCAGTTTCTTACCAGTAAAAGCTTCTTCAGGTGTACTCATGCCAAGTACTCTATGAGGACAACGGTTTTGCACATAAACCGCAGTGTTGCATGCTTTCGCCCACAAGTGCATTGGTAGGCCCTTATCATGCAGCATATCTCATGCAACACCCATGATCGTTCTGTTCTTCCTCTCCACGACCCCATTCTGCTGTGGGTTATGAGGCGCTATGAGTTCTCTTGAAATTCCTTATTTTCTATATAAGTCTTTGAATTCGTTCAAGATATATTCACCACCATTATCACTCCACAGAGCCTTCACTTGCTTCCCCAACTCTTTCTCCACCAATTCTTTAAACTCATAGAACTTTGAGAAATTTGCATGAAGAAGATCCAACATTTACGAGAATAGTCATCAACAAAAAAAACATAATACCCATGTTTTTTTGTTAAAGAATCGAGAATGGCCCACACACGTCTGTGTGAACTCTCTCCAGGATCACCGAAGCACGGTTCTCCTTTTCAATATTCAAAAACTTACCCATATTTAATCCCTTGCACTGATCTAACTGCGCAAGTGTACCCTTGGGAAGTCCATTAGAAATATGTTGAAAAAACTTTAGGGCTCCATGGTGAAGATGGCCCAATCGCCTGTGCCATAATTCGCCCTCATCCCAGCTCACCACTTCTTCTTCTTTTCCCACCATTGCAACACAGTTATATACCTCCAGCTTGTAGAGATTCTTGACTCAAATCCCTATCCTCTTGTTTTGACCCGTTTTTTTATGTTGTAGGAAATATTTTCCATCACTGAAAACAACGTCATAACCTCTGTCCTCCAACATCGTGACTGAGACCAAGTTTTTCTTTAGACCTAGAATATGCATAACATCTTTCAACATAAATGGTTTACCTAACTCCCTTTCAAAGGTAATGGTACCAATGCCGGTCACACTGTATCGTCCATCGTCGCCCATCTCTATATGCTTTTGGAGATCTTTCTCCTCCAAGTCACTGAAAAGCTCCTTATCTCTTGTCATGTGGAAGGAAGCACCACTATCAAGATACCACACCAATCCCATTCCGCTTGAAACCAAGCATGTGATTAAAGATAAATCAAGTTTAAATTTTGAGGCAAGGACCTCACCAGCTACAACTCCAAAAACTCCCTTTTTCTTCTTTTTCTGTGGGTAGTTAGTGGCGAGATGCCCATGTTCATGACAGTGAAAACACTTCACCTTGGACAAATCCAGCTTCTTGCCTTTAGCCTCAGATTTTGAATTGGGTTTATTCCCCTTCCCTTCCCTTTCTTTGGCAGCCAAGGCAAAATAATCTTCATCATCATGCTTTGATGAATAGCCATCTTTGGTGTTCTGCCTGAACTCCTCCTGCACTAGATCCAACCACAATCATTCCCAATCCGGCAGTTTTTCCTGTCCGTTGATAGAGTATTGATAGATGTGCCAAATCTTAGGAAGTTCCAAGAGAGCCAAACTCACAAAATAATCATAAGTAACCGTGATTCGCACACTCCCCAGTTCATCCCGTCATTGCACAAACTTTGTGAGATACGTAGGAATATTGTTGCCCTTTTCCATTTTGATCTTTTTGAGTTTATCCTTCAACGCCAATTTCCTATGGTCATTGTTGCTTTGGAAAATATCCGTCAAAGCCTTCCACATTGAAAATGTAGTGGATTTCCCATGAAGGCTTGAGACAATATGGTCTCGCACACCTTCCAACATAATCCTTCTCGTCTTTGCTACTTTCTTTTACAATGCGTCAAGTAATGCAACATCCATCGAAGTGGGCTTAGGAAAATCATTGTTGATGAATTTCGTCAAGCCATTGTCTTCAAGCACCGCCTCCATCCTATCCTTCCATGCAATGTAGTTTGAACTACCCTCGAGTGCATACTCTAACTGCAAACCATTGAAATCCATGTCGATGTTTACTCAACTGTCGCACCAAGAAATTCTTGTAGCAAATTCGAATTGTTTCCACCAACAAACTCAGCTACTGCTTCAATATTGCAATATTCTTTGCTCCGATACCATGTAGAAATTTTAATACAATTACGTATTGATGGATTCTCCTGAACTAGAAATTCTATGCCACTGTTAAATACATAATCCTTCTACTTAAATTCTTTGCGGAAATTTAATCGCCAATTTCAAACACATGAAGAAATATCAATCACACATAACATAGATGTTTTTACCGGGAAAGCATAAAGCTAAAAACCCCACTATCATATATTATGTATATATCATGGATCATGAGAAAATCTCATACAAAACTCTAATCCAAGAGCTCTCAGTACAATATACAATCATCTCACACTTTCATACACAAATTGGCATAAACATGCACCAATTTACTGCCTCCTGACAACTTGCCTCCACTGCGCAATCCCTGTTGATCACAATCCATGAATGAATTTGATCTTGCAGCGCCTTGACTGTGAAATCCTCATTGGCATCTCCAATGTGTGTTTGGTTGCAAGTGTGCATCCACTATAGTCACAACTGATATTCAAATTGTCCCTTTCACCTATCTCTCAACTGGGTCTCCACTGGATCTGACATGCATGTAATTAACAGTAGTAAATATTCAGTTGCATGTGAGATCACTCTATGTGAATTAATTTAATATTTAATTCACTAATCTCTCACTAGTGTATCTTTAGTTACAACTAGTTACAACTAGCACAACTGAGTTTAACTCACATAGCTGAGTTAAACTGCTTTAGAACTCACATAACTACACTTCCAACTCTATTACAACTTTGTATCACTCAGTTACAATGAATTCCACTAGCATGTCCCACCAACCAACCTTTGAACTCGAAATTACTTCAGTTAACTTGATTTTCACATTAGTTAACTGAAATCAAGTGCTTCAAGAGAATAGATTATTATTTATTGCCTAATTATTGTTAAGGGCTAACAATAATCGACATGCATTCTATTTTTAGACTTGCATTCCACGAAACAATGAAGCAAACAAAGTTCATTCTCAAGCTTAAATACTCCAGAACACTTGGAATACAAATATATCCATGAGGATACAAATATTATATTATAAAATATATGAGATAGATAGATGATAAAATGTTACAATGAAGCCCTGCTTATATACCTACGCAGGTGATCTTTCATGACTGGGCATGTCTCTTAGACATGCCCTTTCACTAACTTAATGGCTACTTACATAATCCTTAATTGACTATTTAATAATTATATTTGTTATATTCGTTATGAATTATATTCATAGCATTGCCCCTTCCTTCAAAAGCTTTGTCCTCAAAGCTTATAGTTGACACTTTTCTTCAGTTCAATCACGCACCGTTTTCTTCATTTGCTTTCGTCACAATTTAGTATATCAACTTTTATTTATTTATTTGTTATGAATTGGCCCTTCCCTCATAACTTTGTCCTCAAAGTTTTATGGATAATAATTTCTTCATCTTGTATTTGTTAAAATACTATAATTTTCAGGAAATCCTCCTTTCCTTTCCGAATTGGATTTAATTTCCTTTTCATCAATGATTGATTTCATTTTGTCTATTGAATTGAATTTTTAGGGTTTTTAAGGTAACCTTTCCTAACTTTCTCTTCTTCTTTTTAATGAGGTTATTATTCCTTCAACTTTTTTTTAATAATTTAATTAAATAAATAATTTTAATTAATTATATCCATATATATATATATATATTCTTTTAACAATTGATTTTTTTTTAACTCTTTTTTTTGTTGAAAGGTTACAACCCTAGTGAAACGTGGCTATTCACATATATTCACCTATAAAACATATGCCCACTTATGTGTATTTCTCCACGTAAAAGTAAACTTACCATTCACAAGAGATTTTTTATTCCTTTACTTGTTATTTTACCTTGCAAATACCATGGGAAATTACTATGGGCTTCCAAAACCACAAGCTTGTAAACCACTAAAAGAATAATCAAAATAACCTTACCTACTCTTCCTTATTTCTTTTTCCTTTTTAATTTTAAATTGTCTTGGTATGTACGTATATGTACTTCTTTACATATATATCTCTTTTTTTCTTTTTAATATACTTTGAATTTTCTTCTCTCTTTTATTATTTTTAATATAAATTCTTCCTTTTTACATATTTCTTCAATTTTTTTATATAAATTATTCTCCCCTTTTTTAATATTTATTTTCAAAAATTATCTGGTTTGTTTTTTTCCCTTTTTTTTTATTATGGCCAAAGGCCTAGTGGCAAAAATGGAAAAAATCCAAGATTGATAGCGAAACGCTTTAGTCACGACAGCAACAAGGTTGACGATTTTTACGGTGAAAGACCTAGATTAAGGAGCGTAGCTTTGTGCAGCAATGAGCGGCCAGAATATCGACTGCTCTGATACCAAACGAAGCGAACAAAGTTCCTTCTCAAGCTTAAATACTCCAAAACACTTGGAATACAAAGATATCCATGAGGATACAAATATTATATTATAAAAGATATGAGATAGATAGATGGTAAAATGTTACAATGAGGCCCTACTTATATACCTACGTAGGTGACCTTTCATGGCTGGGCATGTCTCTCAGACATGCCCTTTCACTAACTTAATGACTACTTACATAATCCTTAATTGACTATTTAATAATTATATTTGTTATATTCGTTATGAATCATATTCATAACAAACAACTTCACACATGCATTCCAAAAATAGACGCCCATCCATCCATATAATTTTCTCAACCATCTATAAATAGATTACTGCTAAAAATAGACTTTGATCCAAATTCTAAAAATAGACATATCACCTAAAAATATCCTGCAGGCCCCATCTAGTGTAGGTGCTTAATTTTCACTAGGATCATCATCTTTTTGAATCTCAACATTCAAATATTTGACTTTGAAGCTCCATCGAAGAAGAGTGTGGGTATTTTGATCCCATCGAGACATTCAATGAATTCCTTTTCTTTAAGCCTTATTTTCCACTGATCTCTGGGAGGAGGTTGAAGAGTGAGAGGTTTGTTACACTTCGGGAGGATGTAGAGCACTCTTCCAAAGAGAAGTCTTTCCTTGACCTACAAGTCATTGATGTTGAATTGACTAATTTTCTTGGCTAGGATGGTCTCTACAGCCAGGCTCCAAGTCTTGCTCTGCACTTTCCTAATGCATGGTTTGTGATCCTGGAAGGTGACTTTGTTCCACATGAGCCATATGTTCTAGAGGAGAACATATGGTAGGGTGTCCCAGATTCTTTTGGAAACACTCTTCCTTATTTTTTTCCCTAGGGGTAGATCCTTTTCTAGTTGGTAATCAAATCTGAAACTGAGGTGTTAGGAACCATATCGACTTGAAGGGGATCAGAGAGGGAAATCCAACAGTTTTTTGCAAAGGAGAAATCAATGAATAGATGTTGAATTTTCTCCTCGGAAATGGAGCATAGGAAGAATCTAGAGGTTCCCTGAATGCCTCTTTTTTTTTCAGATTGGCAGCAGTAAAAATATTTCCCTTTAATATAATCCAGAAGAATATTTTAATTTTAGGGATAGGTTTAGATTTCCAAACCTGCTTCCAAGTTTCCCACAGAGGAGTAGGAAAGTGCTCACTGTGAAGAACCTCATATCCTGCTTTTATGTTGTGAACAAACCTAGAGGGGTCCCATCTATAGCTATATTATTTATCTTTTATGAGAGGGGCATCTCCTTGAAGCATTCCCTACATATTAGCTTTGTCATTGAGGAGGTGGGGGGGTATATTTGGAACATCCAGCCCAACCAATTACTATTAATCTCTTCCTAACTGGAAATTTGATCCAGGGTGTTAATCCCAAGCTCTCTAAGGCGCATTTGGATGAGCAGAATGCTCGGTTTGTTTAAAGGAGGAGGCTTACCCATTTTTTTTCCTTCCAAATGTTTATGTTGCAGCCTCTTTGTGGAACTTTGGATGTGTTGTTGCGAAGGACGGGGATGGATTTTTTGCAGAGAGTCCAAATACGAGAACAAGGCCTGCTAGGGATGAGTTGATCTAGTATATTTTGCCTTGGAGTGGAGAGATATTTCCTTTCCAGCACTTGCTTCCACCACATTTTCTGCCTAGTAATTGAATGCCACACTATTTTTCCTCCGAAGGCAACGTTCAAAAATTTAGGGATGCGAATAGCAAGACCACCATTTTCATACTTATTTGTAACCTGCTTCCATTTTACCAGGTTGAACTTATTTTTCTCACTTTTGCAACCTTGCCATAAGAATTGCCTTAAAATTGCTTCCATTTTGTTCTGAATACTGATAGGGGCTTGGAGCAGAGAGAAGTGGAAAAGGGGAAAAACAGAGAGGACAACCTTTAAGATGACCACACGACCAGCCAGATTTAACCAAGAGGCTCCCCATTTTTGGAATTTCTTTTTCATATTTTCTATGGTGATGCTCCATACCTCTGTTCTCAAGGGGCCACTGCTGACAAGAATTCCTAAGTAGTTAAAATGGTTCCAATTCCATTTGTAAGGGACCCCAAATATTTGGCCAATATTGTGCATGGTATTCATAGTTGCATTCCATCCATAAATGCAGCTTTTGTGATAATTGATCTGACCTCCTAAATAGTGCATGAGTTTTTCAAGAAGCGTTTTAAATATCCTGGCTATTATGAAAGTAGCTCCTCCCATCAGTAGGGTGTCATTAACAAACTGAGAGTGATTCATGTTTTTGAACCCATTGCTGAATTTTATACCTATAATTAAGCTTGCTCTGTCGTTGTAGTCTAATGCCCGACTAGAGGATTCTACCATGAGAATGAAAAGGAAGGGGGATAAGGGGCAACCTTGTCTTAAGCCTCTTGTGGATTGAAAATAATTTCAAGGTCTTCCATTGACTAAAGGGGATATCCAAGGATTGGATATGCAGGCCTAGATGAAAGAGACGAATACTTCATAGAAGCCCATTTTCCTTAGGACAGAGTAAAGGAAGGAGTGCCTAACTTTTTCAAAGGCATTGGCAAGATCTAGTTTAAAAAAAAATCCCTTCTCCAATCGCATCATGCTGGAGTGTATCGCTTCTTGGACCAGCAAGATGGAGTCATTGATTTTCCTATTTTCTATAAACCCGCCTTGATTTTCAGAGATCAAATTGGGGAGGTGAATTTTGATGCGGGAGGTGAGGACTTTGGAGATTATTTTATATGAGAATTTGCAAAGGGATATAGGCCTAAATCTGGAGAAGATGGAAGGTCGGGACTCTTTAGGGATGAGGGCTAGAAATGTCGAGTTTGTGAATTTTCTTCATTTGAGCCGATCATATCATTTTGATGAGGTATTTGATAGAAGCTAATTGAGAATCCATCTGGGCCTGGTGCTTTGTCAAGGTGGAGGGTCCATATTTCCTTGATAATTTCATCTTCTTCAATGTACTTGGTTAGGGAGGTATTTATCTCATCAATGATAATTTTAGGAGTTTGGACCAAGAGATCACCGTACTCCTTTGCTTCCATAGTTTCTATTAAGAGACTTTTATAATGGAGGTGGGCAGCTGATTTTATTGCAACTTGCTTGGTGTACACGTTGCCTTCATCATCAGATATGGATGTGATGATATTTCTAGATATTCTGACAGTGCCCTGCTTGTGTAAGAAGGAGGTGTTTTTATCCCCAGCCTGAAGCGAGAGATTCCTGGATTTAATTCTCCATTTTTCTTCTTCCTTTATATTTATGTTATATAATGTCCAAGACAGTTATTTTTCCTACTCTTTCCTTTCTTTATTCACCCCTTGGTTATCTATATATTTTTGTACTTCTTCTAACCTTCTCTTCGTGTCCTGCTTGACAATTTTCGGTTCTCTATAGTAATATTTTGCCCAGCGTTTGAGAGTTGTGTGCACAAGCTTTAATTTAGTCTCCCACATATGCATTGGAGATCCCTCAACATCTTGATAGAAAATTATTTCTACAATGGATCTTGCCTTCGAGAAGTCACTCCATAAAGGGTTGTAGAGGAAGGGAAGTGTCCCAAGGATTGATTAATGTTCACCAAGGACAAGGGTGACAGGGTAATGGTTTGAGGCTGAGCAGGGAAAAATGGAAGAGGTTGCAAAAAAGAAGAGGGAGATGAGGGAGACAACGACAAAAAAGTGGTCTAGCTTTTCCATGATGTTCCCTAGCCCAAGTTTGCGGTTGCTCAAAGTAAAACTTCTATTTTTGGGGATAATGTACACCAAGTCATGATCTCTTATGATGTTATCCAGTTGATCTCTTGAAGGGTAAAGAGTAAAAGTGCCACCTCTTTTCTCTTTTGAATGCATAACCAAATTCATATCCCCTCCAATGATGAAATTATTATTGTCCTCTCCTTCCATGTCAGGTTATAAAGTGTGTCAACGAAATTCTTTGTCTCTATAGTGATTTGGACCATATATGTTATAAATTGTTATCATTACATCCTCTTGGATATTTTGTAGCTTGAATTTTATCCAGACTTGGGCTTTTAACATTGAAAATTTCTTCCATGAGTTTTGGTTCCAGTTTGTTGCTATTCCTCTGGAAGCACCTCTAGACTCTACTATTGTGCTTGTTGGCCCTCGTTTTTTATCTCCTTTTGTTTATGAAATACATCTTATTTGCCATACTATCCATCTATTCACCATCATATCCACCTTATTTTTACCAAAAAATTCATATACAAGTATTTAAATTATGTTTTTTAATTATTATATGTTTTTGTGAAAATTGAAATTTAAGTGCATTTTTGGACATCATCAGAAATTCCTGTAATGGCCTCATGGTTTGAATATTTGCAGGACACTTGGGCTCGAGATGGATATATTTCTAGAAGGATTGGGAACTAATAATAAGTGTACACCTATTGGTACAATCAAACCGAGCTTTAATAGGCCTAGTCAAAGGTGGTCAAACATGACCTGTCTTTATGGAGGATCCCTAGAAACTAAGTCAAAATTCTTATTTTGTGGGATTTTCTAGATTTTGATGGATCTGATGGATGAATTTGACTTGATTAGATGAGATAATGATAGTAATCACTATAGGAGCTATTTTAGATGAATTTGTTAGATACTTTATCTATTGAAGACTCAAACTTTGAAGGCATTGACATGTAGAACTTGTATGGCTTAACATTATTATTTATGAGACTTTGGAGACATAATTGACGATATGTTCCATCCTATTTGCTGCTATTATATGTTGGTTGATTGATTGAAGTTTTAAATAGCTGAAAACACCTTTAGTGTGTTAGGCAAGGGTGGAGGGCCCCCACACCGAGCTAAGTGCACTTCCTAGTTCATTTGTAGTTGAAATTTCTGAATTAGCTTGTTTATGCTTAACTTGTTTAAGATGATTATTTATGAGTATTGATGAATCTCATCATAATTATTATTTTGCATATGAAATGAAAAACAAATGTTTAATTTAAACATTCTTTCTCTATAATTAAGATCTTCAACTAGAATTCATCTCTTTATGCTTTTACATGCTTTTTTGAATTCTTGTTTCTCACAATAGCATTACTGATAAATGAATATATGATGAAGGACAACCAAGACCTCTTCAGTGAAGATCCTCTTCAATTATTACTTCATTTATCTTAATCTATTTTTCAATTAAGTATTTTTTCATTTCTAATTCATGAGGTAATCTTGTTAGAGAAGGACAAAAAAATCTCTTAAGTTAGGAGATTCTTCTGCTTCTGAGTGCACATTTGAATTTAGAAATTGTTTAAGTTAGATTTATATTTGTAATATGCATTTCCATAATCATCACTAAACAATCTTCTAAATTTATCATAACTGAAACCCATATACTTTAGGGATGCTTCTAAGTTCAACTAGCCTGGATTGATAGTAAATACTTGCATTAGTTTACACAGTAAATTGACCCAACGATGCCTGTGTAGTTTCTAATTCTATTTATGATGTCTCCCATGTCTTTTTCTCCTTGCTTGGTTTTTTGTAGAAGAATTATGTATGAATGTTCTTGTTTAATGAGATCTCTTAGGGAATTATTTTTAGAGGGGTGCCCTAATCCCCTACAGTTCCATGTGAGTGTCTTCATTATTTTAGGAATGCAGGCTGAGACCTCGTCTTCCTTCCTATTTCTTGTTGGATTGTTTCTTTCTTGTTTGTCCCTCCAATAAAGGTCTCTATTGGGTGTTGTGTTCCTAGAGAAATGTCTTTTTGAGCTGCTTCATCCCTATGATTTTTAGCAGACTTTCTTCCTAATCAAATTTTTTTTAAGGCTTTCAATACTGTTCCAAACTCCTTTGTTGCATTTCTAGTGACTATCCGAGCAGAAGATGGTTCAGCTGAGGATGAGGGAGGACAAGATTTGGAAGGGGAAGGTTGTGGATTAGATTCAGAGGGGATGGTGGAGAGGGAGAGCTAGGGGAGTTTCTCTTCCAAAGAGGCCAAAACGGTGAAGGGGTTGGAACAGGTGGGGGGGGGGGTTCAGTGGTTTGGAAGGGGTCCAGAGGGGGTTCAGGATGGGGTTGGGTACTGTTAGTAATATGTAATTTTAGCAGATTGGTAAGACTAAAACTGCAGAAGAAACATCGTTTCAACCAACTTTGGGATTCTAGGATCTAGCCCTCCTGAATCCGGAGAGGGATCTCTCCAATATGTACAAAGATGGATTTGTCTTTGAAGTTTGGGGTTATAATATTAGGCTAGTTATGAAGGCCAAGGGTTTGTTTGTTTTTTGGGTGGTTGAGCATGATTATTGTGTGAGGTGGAAAGTTCTGAGTGCAAAAAGTTTCAAAGGTGAGAAGTTGCAAGCAATCAGAGTAAGCTTCGACCAAAAAGATAGAAAATTGCAGGTTTTAGTCCATTGGGCTATGGAGTCATAATAGGGTTTAATTCAAACAACAAGAGGCAAGAGTGGTCTATGGGGAAAGTCATATATGTCTAAGGATCTCTTTAAGTTTTATTTATGGAATGAAATGATACAATAAGGAGAGATAAACAGATGCAAAACAAGAGCAACCCAGGATCTGATAAGTACTTTTAAACTAGTTAGCCTTTGACATGGACTCAAGAAAAACATAAAAGTAAACTAGGATCTGGTAAGTTCTTTTAAACTAGCCAACCTTTGATACACTTTCAATAGAAAACATTTTAAAACAAAGGGAAAATTGGAGGAAAGTTTTGGAGTAGAAACTAGCGGGCCGGGCTCACTACAAATCCTCTCCTAGCTCTTCTTTACTTAGTTACTTTCAAGACAAACAAAAAGATAACACAGAATGGCCTAAGATCTGGTAAGTACTTTTAAACTAGCCAACTTTTAATACATTCCAAGGGAAATATTCAGACAGTAGTGGGGACAAAACTGGGACCAGGGCTCACCATATCTTCCTCAGTTCATCTTCACAAAACATATACTAAAAATAACATTTAAGAATAACATTCAGCTAAGACAATAAGACGAGGGAACACCAACATTCCTATGCTCGAACTGAATTAAATCATTCCTAAATAACACAGATTGGAAGAAAACGTTCAGATAAATATTTTCAGTCAGAGAAGGTTACTGATGTACAGTAGGTCCTAACTCTATGCATTCTGTTCTTTATAAGAGAATATGAAACACAATGAAAACAAAAACAAAATAACAAGTTACAATTAGAGAAAAATCACCGTCAACATAGACCAGGATCCCATAAATCAGCTTGTATTGATGCTCCAAACTAGTTACAACTTTAAGTCCAATGCTTTAGTTTAGCAACCATCTACACATCTCAGCCTAACCTATCTATCACTAGCAAAGCTCCAAGAGCCAGTGAATACTATGTACAATCAGACGTTTAAGCTCAAGTGTATATCAAAGTTCTACAACCAACCCCTCACTCATCTTCTGAAGAAGTATATATAGAAGGATGAGGAGGTGAGATCTGATAAAAGATCTCAATTACAATTAATACAGACTTAAATGGTTTCTGGGCCTTTGAGGGGCTCAATGAAGAAACTTACATACATATCCTCTGTATTAAATGTTTTTACATAAAGATTAAGCTCTGTGGGAGCTTTTGTTGACCTTTGAGGCTCTGTGTGATGTCGGGGTTACTTTGCAGATATTATTTGCATTAATCTTCCCTGCAGAAGTAACTCTCTGGATGCGCTGAGGCAAATATTTTTATTTGATCAATAACTTCGGCCTCTGATTGAATGCTTCGAGGTACAGGTGGTGCCGTGGTAGCTAGAGGGATCAATTTGCCTCAATTTGTGGTGGTGGAGGGTTTCTCGTTGGTAAAACACTTCAAATTCTCTTTAAACTATCTTTTTCTTGGGGATTAGGCTTTTGATAAGAATCTTAGATGTAATCCCCACAAATCTGTCCTTTAATCCTCTGTTCTGGTTCACTTTGATCCCCGTCCCTGATACTCTGTGATTTGTGATTGACTTGCTATGTTTTTTGCTGATAAACAGGGTTGTGCAGGGTTATGTGGCATCAATGCCTGAGGAAAAAATTGAAGAAACATGAAATTATACTCTGCGAAGGATTTCCTTTGGTGAATCGAAGGTGGGAGGATCTTCATCCTCCGCCTTCGAATTTTCCTCGAAAAATGGCGATAAAACCTCGAAACCCTGCAAAATATAAACAACTTATTATAAAATCCATGCATTTATAGGTTTATTGTTGCGGAGGTATGTGGAGGAAGCGTGGCCATTGGATGGCATCATCCAACGGTCATGTTTGATCGGAGAAGGCGGAATAAAGATTAAATCAGAGCCGTCCATTGCGCAGAGATCGACGGTCGAGAGCGAGGGGGAAAGTCAAAACGGAGAATCGTTGACCGGGCGACAGAATCATGGCGATGGAATATGGACCGTCAATCTTCAGATCAGATCGAAGGCAGAGATTAACTGGATGGCGCGCCGGGACCATGTTAAGCATTGGGCATCTTCGGTGAGCGATAGCCGTTGGATGACCCACCCCAGATCGGATGGTGCACAGCGATATCGCTAGGCATCCACGTCCGAAAAATAACGTGTGATGGACGACGGTTTTATGAACAGTGCCCAGGACACGCGTCAAATGGTGTATGGAATCGCTGGCGATAGGGGGAAAACAGCTTTCGCCCAAAGGCGGTGCGATGGATACCGCCGGTTTTGGGCAATCGGCTTATGGACGGCGGGGACCACAGGGAGACGGACTCCGCACCGTCAATCTGCAGATTAGATCAACAGTGGAGGTTAATTTGAAATTCGGACCGGCGGAAAAATAATTAAAAACCCAAAAATCAAAATAACCAAAGGTTTTAATACTTCGGGCGGAGAAATATTTAAAGGCTTGGTGCCCGACTGTGGGGCCGAGGGTCATATGAAGGGTCATACAACTAGGGATTTATGCGGGAAGGGGATAAGACCCATATAAGTACAAAATGCGGGTTTTTATGGTTTTCCAATGGTTTTCAAGGGAAATTGAGGGTTTCGATAAGGCTTAAAAGTGGGTTTTAAACCTTATAAAAATGGATTTTCATGAATGGAAGAAGGGAACTCATGAAAAATAGAGGAATTTTATGGAGAAATAGGGGGCAAATGAAGGTTAGTTTTGAAGTGGGAGGAAGGAAAAAGGCCTTTGCAGTAGTAATCTAGCTTGAAAATCAGCAGGATTTCTGAGTTCTGAAGGGAAACAACAGTGAAGTTTTGGACAGAGGAAAGGCATGAGGCCTTCAAGAGTCTTCAAGAGTCAACACTTTTAGTAATAAAATTTGTTCCTCGAAGGCTCAAAAAGTCTTAGCCACCTTTTGCTATAACAAATATTATAGGTGGCTAACAGTGGCTCCACTTGGGGATGGTGCCTTCTTGAAGGCATCAAGAACTTCAGACCTGCATTCTCTGGGAGGTTGACCTGTGCCACATCCATAATGTTCTCTGGGAGGTTGACCTGTGCCTGATCCATTGGGTTGCTTTTCCTTTGCTGAGATGAATTTCTCTGAAAACATATTAGCAACCATAAAAATAATGGATCTTCATCAATACAAACTTTCTACCTACCCAATCCTACTGATCTAACATTTTTTCTTCATTAGAGTGCACTTGGATTGGAAAACTCTTTTCAAAACATTTTATTCTTTTGAAAGCAGGAAATATAATCTATTTCTACTCCTTATTTCTCAATGGACTCAGATTAAACAGTTGAGGCCATATGATTCTCTACCTATTCTATCAATCTGTTGGGATTAAACTGTCCAACAGATTTTATTCTCTAAATTCTAAAACATAAATTTAAAAACAGTAAAGTCAAGATTAAGTTGTTTGAATTGCTGTTATCTATGGCATAAAAACAAGCTGCACATAGACATTTATTTTGCAGAAAATTTAAAACAAAATGGAAGGCTTAGGATCTGAAAGTTCAAAGTACTGCCTTCTCTTTTTACAGCTCTGGTTTGACCTTTGTTTGAGTTGTTCCTTCTTTGTTTCTCTGGTTCAGATTTTGAGTTAATTAGAACCAGATTTACACCTCTTGACTCAGAAAATAAAACAGATTTGAGTCATCTCTTGCTTGGAAACTTAGGTTCAGGTTTTGAACATGTTTGAACCTTTCATTTCTATCCTAATCTACCTACTGATAAACCAAGATTAAATAGTTTGGCAAATCAATTTCATTATCCTATCACCAGTAAATTCAAAAGCTAATTAGTCAATATTAGGCTGTTTGACTAACTTGAAGTGTGTTTTGTAGGAGTGGCATTTAAGCTTGCACACTTTCAGATTTGTTTCTCTTTTTGGTATGGGGCTATACCTTTATTGTTTTCATAATCTGCCCTCTTTTCTTTCTTTTCATTGTTTTTGTATTTTTTATTTTTACAAATTTGAATGCAATGGTGGATGAAATATTTATAGTGGAAAAAATATAAAGAGGCTTTTGGAACATAACATGGATCAAGAGAAGTAATGCTTAAGTATCCTGCCATTGAGAGGACCCCCAAACAGTTCTGCTCCATTCAACTCCTGCAATAAAAATGCATTGTTACCAGCAGCCGAGTGAATAGAGTAAGGGCCAAGCCATAAGTTGTCAATTTTTCCATGCTTGCCCTTCTCTTCCCTTCTTGAATCCCACTTCAAAACTTTGTCCCCAATCTTGAAATTGCTGGCCTTTGTTCTTCTGTCAAAAATCTTTTTAATGTTGTCCTGCTTCTGCAATGCTTGGTTATACACTTCCTCTCTGGTTTGCTGAAGATGAATGGTCTGGTTCATTCTTTTGATCATGTCATTTTCTTCAGTTTGTAAGTCTTGAATCAACTTCATTACTGGTATCCCAAGGTTGTTTGAAAAAATTGCATCAGTACCATACACAAGCTAGAAAGGTGACATGCCAATATATTTCTTCAAAGTTAATCTGTCAGCCCAAAGTGCATGAACCAACTTTGTGTGCCAAGACTTCTTGTTGTCCTCCAACAGTTTCTTGATTATGTTAACTAAGCTTTTGTTTGAGGATTTTGCAAGTCCATTACCTTGAGGGTAATAGGCCGTGGAATGCCCCAATGTTATGTGATATCTATGACAGAACTCAACCATTTTCTTTGATCCAAATGTTGCTGCATTATCAGTGATAATCTTAGTAGGACAGCCGAATCTGGAGAGAATGCTAGTCTCCATAAATTTTATAATAATTGAATCATTGGCTTGTCTACAAGGTATGGCTTCTATCCACTTAGTGAAATAGTCTGTGGCAGTGAGAATCCATCTATGTTGGGCAGAAGATTGGGGATGTATTTCTCCTATGAAGTCAAGTCCCCACTGTTTAAATGGGGCCTCAACAGTGATTGGATGCAGAGGCAGGGGTAACAGTTTTCTTTTGCCTTCAAAAAGTTGACACTTATGACAGGCTATGATCATTTTGTGCACATCATGGAAAAGAGTAGGCCAATAGAAACCAACCCTCAAAATTTTGTTGGCTATTGTCTTCCAATACAAATGACCTCCACACTCTCCTTCATGGAATTGGTGCTTAACCTTCTTTGCATCAAACTCAGGCAAACATTTAAGCAATACACCGCTTGCATTTTTCCAATAAAGACATTTATTAATAATGCAATAGTTTACAGATTTCAATTTGAGGAATCTTGCCTTTTTTTTTGTCAAACCAGGAGGTGTATTCAAATTAAGAAAAACATAAACAATATCAACATACCAAGAGGAATTCATAAAATGGTTTTCAACAATGGGAGTTGAGACTTCCTCTTGATCATCCAAAGCATTAATCATATTAATATCAAGAATTTCAAAATCGGATTCAGCCATCAACCTAGCTAGACCTTGGCCTTTGATGAGTTTAGTGGGTTTTATCTCTAAATCATATTCAAGGATAACATCAATCCACTTACCTCTCTTACCATCTGGGTCCTGTGTTAAAATATCTTTAACAACTGAGTTTGGGACAAAGGAAATGATGTGTGAGTGAAGGATGTATACCCTGAAGTCTTTCAAAGCTTTAACCAAAGCAAAAGCTTGCTTTTCCATAATGTTATACTTCAAAGGGGCATCTCTCAATGCCTTACTAAAGAATGCAATAGGCTGCTCTTGTCCTTGTGGATTTTTCTGCAAAAGGACAACAACTATGGTATGTTCTGATGCGAATGAAAAAATATATAAATCTTTTGAAAAGTCAGGACTTATAAGAACCGGTGTTTTGGTCAACGCTTGTTTCACCAGTTCAAAGGACTTCTTTGCTTCCAAGGTCCATTTTACCCCTTGCTCCTTCTTTAACATGTTTGTGATATTCCTAAGGAGCTCAGCCAAGTTGGGGATGAACCTTCTCAAAAAGTTAATCTTTCCAATGAAAGATTGCAACTCTTTGATGTTTCGAGGGTGAGAAATTTGCAATATGGCCTCAATCCTCTTTGGATCTATCTTTATACCCTCCTCAGAAATAATGTGCCCAAGAAGTTTACCTTCTTGGAGACCAAATAGTGTTTTCTTAGGGTTCAAAGATATTCCAAACTTTCTGCATTTCTCGAAAAGTTTTCTTAAATGTTCTAAGTGCTCTTCATCTGTTTTTGAAAACACAGTGACATCATCAAGGTATATAATGATGAAGAAGCTCAGTTCCTCTGAGAATGCTATGTCCATGGCTCTTTGAAAAGTTGCTCGAGCATTCATTAGACCAAAGGGCATTTTCACATACATGAAAGTGCCCCATGGTGTAGTAAAGGCTGTCTTTAATTGATCAACAGGGTGAACTAAGATCTGATTGTACCCTGAATAGCCATCCAGCAAAGAAATTCTTCTAGACCCTACCACCCTTTGTAAAATGTGATCCATCTTTGGTAAAGGGTAGTTGTCTTTTAATGAAGCTTTGTTTAAGTCTCTAAAGGCTATACAAAGCTTGATCTCTCCATTTTTCTTCCTAACAGACACCAGATTAGACACCCACTCAGAATATCTAATAGGGACAATAATACCAGCATCATACATTTTTCATGATCTCCTTCTGAACCAATGGCAACTGAACAGGGTTTATTCTGCGCAGTTTCTGTTTGAATTGTTTTTGGTTTTCTTTGAGGGGAATTTTGTGCTGTATTATTTCAGTGTCATAGGACTTAAGATCTTCGTAACTCCACGCAAAAACATCAGAAAACTCTTTAAACAACTCTATGTATTTAAGTTTAATGTGAGCTGGTAAAGTTTTAGACAGTTTAATCATCATAGGTTTAAGTTCATTGCCTATATTGCACTCTTCTACTTCAACCTCTACAGGTTCCAATTTTGGCTTTTTGGCCACATCGTTAAGATCAAACAATTCTTCTAAAGGCACTAGACCACTTGGAAAACTTTCATCTTTAGAGTGCAGAGTTTCTAACTCATCTGTTTCGAACTCTGCATCCAATTCTGTTTTGTTTTTTAGTTTGCTTGACAGCAGGTTGATATTAACAGGTTCAGGAGACGGTTCCTCTTCACCAAGAAAATTTTCTTCACTGCAGTCTGTATCATACTCTGAGTCCGAACTGTGTATTTCAAATTCATTTCTGAATTGCATGAAGTCTTCTATTTGTTTATCATTGTCAAACACCTACCAATACTTTTCATTATCAGGCACAACTAGTCTAAATTTTATCTCAGTTGTGCAGTCTTTGGTTTCATATGGCGTCAAGCATGTTCCAGTTGCAAAGGCTAAATTGTGGGCTGCAATGTTTTTCTTTCTTGGGACAAAAATCAATTTGGACTCGTCAAAGGTTTTCAAGAGGTCCATGAAATCATTTCAGTAGGCTCTAAGTCTGGGATGATTTGCGTTATACTCCCCATTGACTTGCCTAATGACTAACTCTGAATACCCATACACATTGATTCTTGTGGCTCCTACATTTTTCAACAGATGTAAACCTAAGAGAAGGGATTCATATTCTACTATGTTATTGGAACACTGAAATTTTAACTTGTAGGAAATGCTTTTTGTGTGGTTATTTTCAATGTTGGAAATCCAGACACCTGCACCAGCATTGGTTCTAGTGTAGGATCCATCAAAATACATACTCCACAGAGGACTGTTTTCGGTTTCATCCTGGTTAACGTCCTCTTTAACTACTGCGCTTTCTAGATTTTCATGATTAGCGGCACTTAATTGAATTTGTTTTGACTCTTCAGGTTTTTCGTTAAGTGGAGGCCCGTTTTCTTGAGTGTTAAGGTTTAAAAGCAACGGATGCACGACTTGTAGTTAAAGACCTTTGTTTAGTTTGCTAATGTTCAACGGTTCAGCAAACTTCTTTGACAGCTCTGTGGTATTTTCTTCCTCTTCCCTATTAGTCATTAAATCTGTTAAAGTCAATTGTTCATCTAATGTTTCTTCGTTAAAAAGGATAAATGAATCAAGGCCAGTATCTACAGAGTATAAAAGGGAGTTTTGCGATCTGTCTTGACTTGTAACCATGTATTGCATATGAGACTCCCTGTAAAGTCTTCTATTCTGATTGAAAACAGGGATAGTCACATAAGTAATGTCCATTTGCATAGTCCCCTGTAACTTAGCCCCCCAAGACCTTGATAATAACATTCCATACTTGGGGGGAACATCAGCCACGACAATATCCATAACTAGGCATTTGGCTGGAATCTGGGCTAAGTTAACACAGAGGTCTTTGATCAATCCTAAACACCTTACTCTGCTGGAATCAAAGGAATACAGGTCTTTATACGGCCTGGTAATTTCTAAACCAAGGCTCTCCATCACAGCTTTAGGCATTAGATTATGAGAAGCCCCGGAATCATGCATAGCGTTGTGTAAAATTTTGTCATGAATGTTTAAACTAACATAAAAGAGAGGAACAGGTCCTTCTTGATATTTACCTTCAATCTTTGGACCAAAAATAAGCTCTGACTGGTCATCATTAAGATTGACTGTATCCCCACCTTCCTCTATATTTAAAGCCTTCAAAATTTGGGTTCTATATACATGTTGGGCAGCTAACTCAGTCAAGGGAACAGAGATTTTGATTTTTGAAATTTCCTGCTCCAGGCTTAAAGGAATTTGACTCTTTAAAGCACTTGTCTCAGCTTTATTAGCTGTCCCTTTATCAACAACATTAACTTGCTGATTTGTTCTATTTACTCTTGACACAATTGTTTTCACAGGAGTACTAGCTGAAGTGTTAGTACTACTAAGGTCTGCACTCTGTTTTTCATTATTTTGAGTGCCTTTCTCCTTACCTTTATCAGAATTTACAGCCACTATTTTATCCTTTTGTTTAACAATTTTAGACTTGGTTGTAGTGCTGTTTTGTGAAGATTTGTCAGAGGTTTTGTTGTTGGGGGTCTGTTGACTGGTTTTGCTTCTAAGGTCATATTCATTTTGAGACTCTATGATGACATTTTCCATGTCTTGATAACATTTTTTATCATCATCTCTTTTTTCATCATAAGGTGTGTATAGACCTTGTTTTCTATCATAATGAATCTCAAAGTCATCATCTTATACCCCAAACATATTGACATCATCTCCCTCTATTATCTCATATGTTTCCTCTACCTCACTTACATAATTTTGATGAAAGGGAGGAGTGATCTGTTGATCATCTTCCCTATGTCTGTTCTGAGGTTGGTTCCTTCTAAAATTCTGATTCTGGTTCTGATTCCCATTTTGAGGAGCATTTTGGTTTAGGCTTGTTTGTGCTCTCTTAATTATGCTCATCTCTTTCATCATTTCTTCCATCATTTTCTCCATTTTTGAGTTGGAGATAGAGGGTGCAGATTCCTCTCTAAAGGACACTCTCTTTTCATTTTTCATTCTTGCTCTCTTCTCCATTAAGTTGACTTCCACAGAAAGAGCACCTCTTTGCATATCTTCAAGAGTTGCAAAGTCTCTCTCTCTCAGCTGATAGGTCATGTCAGAGTCAAATCCTTCAGGAAACTTGTTTAAAGCTGAGCCTTGTGGAGGTTTTAGTTCTAGGGAAAGTGCATTATATACACTATTGAATCTAGTGCAATAAGCTTGCACACTTTCCCCAGTGTTTCTATGGAGGTTCTTGTAGTCAGAAAGGACTTGGAGAGGGTTCTTCTTTACTTCCCATTTGTTTAAGAATGTTTGATGGAAGGCTTGGAGATCATTAATACTATGGGGGGCTAAACCTTTGAACCACTTTCTCACTTCTCCCCCTAAGCTTTGAGCAAATAACCTAAGCTTGATAGAATCATCATCAATTTCATTTATGTCAAAATAGTCATTCATATTATCCACATGTTGTGATGCAGTTGTAGCATTGTTGGCATCATATAATGGAATTTTGGACTGATAGTCCTGTGGAAGATTGACTAATGGTACAGGAAGGACTAGGGGAGCGTACCATGCTGCCATGATAGGTGGTGGGGGAGGATTTACAAGAAGTGGATTAACAACAGGAACAATGGGTTGAAATGGAGTGGTTTGAACAGTGGATGTAGGGTGAGAAGAAGTGGATGGACCAGGAATAGACTGCTGAGCTGATCTTGGATGAGAGACACCTAAGTTGTGAAGGAAATGTAAATCAGGAGGTATTGTTTCTCTGCTACCAAGAGGTTCACTTGTTTCAAGAGATGATAGTGAAGACTCAGAATCTAACTGATCTAACTCACCAAGAGGCCTAGTTCTAAATGGATTTACTAAGTCAACTTGAGATTGTTGTAGAGCTGAAAGATTTTCAGGAACTGAACTAGCTCTCAAGGGTGGCCTGAGAACAGTTGAAAATTTAATCTTAGGAGATTTCCTAAGGATACCTTCTGGGTTATCAACTACTTCAGGTGGGTTTGGGTCAGGATAGGCTCTAGTGTGAATCTTTTTGGGAGCCACTATGTTGTGTTATTAGATCTAAATAAACAAGAAAAGTTCAACCAGGTATGACAGTCTTTGAGAGGTTAACTAATCTGTTTACACAAATCTTAATCCTACAGTTCTCTAACTGAGTTTGAATGATGTTATAATGATAAGGGTTCTTCCCAGTGGAGTCTTAAGGTCTGTTAAGGATTGTGGAGTCGCCAACTGGAAATTTTTAGCTCCTAAGGAGGTAAAAAGTTTTATGGTCCACCACCATGTTTATTGAGAACCAGTCTGAAATATTTTTTAGGTTTTTCTAAGTTATTTTTTAGTTGTATGGTTTTTAAGAATATCCTAACTTTGTTTCGAAACTTAGCTATGGTTTTGAGACAAAGACAGTTTACTCTTATGGCTAAGCCAACTAATCTTTCAAGGTTAGATAAAGTCTTAAGAGAATCCTAGGTTTTACCTAGCTTGTCACTGATTCAAACACGTTTTACCATGATTACCACTCTTCGGTAGTGCTTGAAAAGGCTGCTTTTAACTCACAAGGTTTTATAAAAATAAAATATGATTCTGGGTTCAGTTCCCCAGCGGAGTCGCCAAAAATGTTAGGAATCTGTAATTTTAGCAGATTGGTAAGACTAAAATTGCAGAAGCAACATCGTTTCAACCAAATTTGGGATTCTAGGATCTAGCCCTCCTAAACCCGGAGAGGGATCTCTCCAATATGTACAAAGATGGATTTGTCTTTGAAGTTTGGGGTTATAATATTAGGCTAGTTATGAAGGCCAAGGGTTTGTTTGTTTTTTGGGTGGTTGAGCATGATTATTGTTTGAGGTGGAAAGTTCTGAGTGCAAAAATTTTCAAAGGTGAGAAGTTGCAAGAAATCAGAGTAAGCTTCGACCAAAAAGATAGACAATTGCAGGTTTTAGTACATTGGGCTATGGAGTCATAATAGGGTTTAATTGGAACAACAAGAGACAAGAGTGGTCTATGGGGAAAGTCATCTATGTCTAAGGATCTCTTTTAAGTTTGATTTATGGAATGAAATGATACAATAAGAAGGAGAGATAAATAGATGCAGAACAAGAGCAGCCCAGGATCTGATAAGTACTTTTAAACTAGTCAGCCTTTGACATGAACTGAAGAAGAACATAAAATTAAACTAGGATCTGGTAAGTACTTTTAAACTAGCCAGCCTTTGATACACTTTCAATAGAAAACATTTTAAACAAATGGAAACTTGGAGGCAACTTTTGGAGTAGAAACTAGCGGGCCGGGCTCACCACAAATCCTCTCCTAGCTCTTATTTACTTAGTTACTTTCAAGACAAACACAAAGATAACACATAATGGCCTAAGATACGGCGGTAGCACTAAAACCGTGAAACACCAACACTTCTTCAAGGAAATATTGAATGATGATGGGGAAAAAATTGGGACCAGGAGCTCACCATATCTTCTCAGTTCATCCCTTCTAAAACATATCTGCAGAAATAAAATTTAAGAATAACATTCGCTAAGACAATAAGACGAGGGAACACCAACATTCCTATGTATTGAATTAAATCATTCCTAAATAACTGAGCAAGGAAGAAAACGTTAGGATAACCCTAGGCGATCGAGAGAAGATTCTTGATGTACGATGAGTTCTAACTACGCCATCTTCTTTAAAGAATATGAAACAAAGTGAAAACAGAAACAAAATAACAAGTTACAATTAGAGAAACATCACCATCAACATAGACCAGAATCCCATAAATAATCTTGTATTGATGCTCCAAACCAGTTACAGCTTTAATTCCAGTGCTTTAGGTTAGAAACCATCTACACATCTCAACCTAACCTATCTATCACCAGCAGAGCTCCAAGAGCCAGTGAATACTATGTACAATCAGAACTTTAAGCTCAAGTGTATATCGAGTTCTTACCTTAACCCCTCACTCATCTTCTGAAGAAGTATATATAGAAGGATGAGGAGGTGAGATCTGATAAAAGATCTCAATTACAATTAATACAGACTTAAATGGTTTTTGGGCCTTTGAGGGGCTCAATGAAGAAACTTACATACATATCCTCTGTATTAAATGTTTTTACATAAAGATTAAGCTCTGTGGGAGCTTTTGTTGACCTTTGAGGCTCTGTGTGATGTCGGGGTTACTTTGCAGATATTATTTGCATTAATCTTCCCTGTAGAAGTAACTCTCTGGCTACGCTGAGGCAAATATTTTTATTTGATCAATGACTTCGGCCTCTGATTGAATGCTTCGAGGTACAGGTAGCGCCGTGGTAGCTAGAGGGATCAATTTGCCTCAATTTGTGGCGGTGGAGGGTTTCCTGTCGGTAAAACGACTTCAAATTCTCTTTAAAATGTGTTTTTCTTGGGGATTAGGCTTTTGATAAGCATCTTAGACGTAATCCCCACAAATCTGTCCTTTAATCCTCTGTTCTGGTTCACTTTGATCCTCGTCTTTGATACTCTGTGATTTGTGATTGACTTGTTGTGTTTTTTGCTGATAAATAGGGCTGCGCAGGGTTATGTGGCATCAATGCTTGAGGAAAACATTGAAGAAACACGAAATTATACTCTGCGAAGGATTTCCTTTGGTGAATCGAAGGCGGGAGGATCGTCATCCTCCGCCTTCGAATTTTCCTCAAAAAATGGCGATAATACCTCGAAACCCTGCAAAATATAAAAAACTTATTATACAATCCATGCATTTATAGGTTTATTGCTACGGAGGTATGTGGAGGAAGCGTGGCCGTTGGATGGCATCATCCAACGGTCAGGATTGATCAGAGAAGGCGGAAGAAAGATTAAATCAGAGCCGTCGATCGCACAGAGATCGACGGTTGAGAGCGAGGGGGAAAGTCAAAACGGAGAATCATTGACCGGGCAATGGAATCAGGGCGATGGAATATGGACCGTCGATCTGCAGATCAGATCGAAGGCAGAGATTAACTAGATGGCGCGCCGGGACCACGTTAAGCATCGGGCATCTTCGACGAGCGATAGTCGTTGGATGACCCGCCCCAGATCAGACGGTGCACATCGATATCGCTGGGCATCCACGTCCGAACAATAACGTGTGATGGACGGAGGTTTTATGAATAGTGCCCAGGACACGCGTCAAACGGCGTATGGAATCGCTGGCGATCGGGGGAAAACAACTTTCGCTCATAGGCGGTGCGATGGATACCGCCGGTTTTGGGAAATCGGCTTATAGACGGTGGAGACCACAGGGAGACGGACTCTGCACCATCGATTTACAGATCAGATTGACGGTGGAGGTTAATTTGAAATTTAGACCAGCGGAAAAATAATTAAAAACCCAAAAATCAAAATAACCAAAGGTTTTAATACTTCGGGCGGAGAAATATTTAAAGGCTTGGCGCCCGATTGCAGGGCCGAGGGTCATATGAAGGGTCATACGACCAGGGATTTATGCGGGAAGGGGCTAAGACCCATATATGTACAGAATGCGGGTTTTTATGGTTTTCCAATGGTTTTCAAGGGAAATTGAGGGTTCCGATAAGGCTTAAAAGTGGGTTTTAAACCTTATAAAAATGTATTTTCATGAATGTAAGAAGGGAACTCATGAAAAATATAGGAATTTTATGGAGAAATAGGGAGGCAAATGAAGGTTAGTTTTGAAGTGGGAGGAAGGAAAAAGGCCTTTGCAATAGTAATCTGGCTTGGAAATCAGCAGGATTTCTGAGTTCTGAAGGGAAACAACAGTGAAGTTTTGGACAGAGGAAAGGCATGAGGCCTTCAAGAGTCTTCAAGAGCCAACACTTTTTAGTAATAAAATTTGTTCCTTGAAGGCTCAAAAAGTCTTAGCCACCTTTTGCTATAACAAATATTATAGGTGGCTAACAGGTACTAGGGCTAGAAGAATGGGGGGATGGATGAGCTGCTGAAGCTCAAATATTTCTGGGATTCGGGGCGTAATTTTTTTTTATGACTTCCCATTGTGATTCAGGGTCAGTGTTTTCGACCTCTATTACTTTTGTGCATATATTAGCAAAATTACCATACTCATGGCATACCTTGCTCTTGAAGGGGAGTTGTTCGTAGTTCAGCTCCTAGATGTGCGTCCAGTTGTCCACCTTCAACTTGATCACCTCCAGAAGACCTTTTCCCAAGTCTACCTGTACGAAGATTCTTGCGCAAGCTTGCATGTTTTCATTTGACTTTCTTTTGACGAGGAACTTACCAAAAACATTCCCAATCGCTCTAACTAAATCATCCCCCTAACAGTGAACCAAAAGATGTGGAAGATGAACCCACACTGGAACAACATTAGGGACGTCGAGTTCAGGATCGAAGTATGGTCTCCATTTATATAGATCCCTCTGGTATCCATGAAGTATGGCCCATTCCTGAAGATCATATCTTTGTCTTCCTTAGTCTCGAAGTGAAAGGTACAAAAACCCCTACCGTAGAATCTAACAGAGGTTTTCCATTTTATTTTGTCCATTTATTTCCGCTCAACCCATTTCTGAACTATTTTCAGCGAAGGCCAATGTCCTGTGAATTTCCTAATGAGTCCTTTCTCTGCGAGGGAGAGTGCAGTGAAAGTTCCTGGATTCCTTCCAATTTTTTTACAAACTTGGAGATTGTGGGCCTCGATTGAGGTGGGTTCAGAGAGTTTCTGAGTGAAGATAATACTGAGTCATGGTCGAGGGGAGCGACTGCCTCTGGGATGGTCTCCGGAGGGGCCATGCAGCCTGGATCGAGGCAACGAAAGGAGGGCTAAAGCGTGAGTAGTTGCGAAGACGCTCCAAACCTAGCTCTTATTTTATTTTTGAAAAATCAACCTTTCATATATTAATATTAAATCTGGAAAAGGAATTCTTATTAGAAAAAAAAATAGTTTATTGGGAAAAATTGAAGGCGTAAATTTGTTCTAATCCTTTTTATTCTATTTTGGTGGATGAAATCACAGATAAAACAATGGAGCAAGACCTTATTTTATATATTACATATCTATTAGATTGAGGAAGAGGCCCGCATGCAATAAAATTTATCACCTTTTTAAAATCAAGGATAACATTGCATAATCAATGTACAAATCCCTATCAGGATTACCATCTGAAATAAATTTACTAAAATATCAATGGTAGGATTTGGGTCATATGGAGTTTCATCTATGAGAGGTATTCATGAAGGTTAGCCTACTAAGTTTCTTCGTGAAGTGACTCATTTGTTATTGCATTCATTATGTAGCATATCATGAGTGTAATATCCCAAAATGGGATTGTTCAACAATTCATGCTAAAATAACGCATTTCTTAAAAATGTATGCAATGAAATTTAAATGCAGCTCATGGATCCCTTAGATCTGATATTATAATGACTATATCTGAAAGGAAATCAGAAACAAATCACTATTGCATAATTAAACAGGCCTCCCATGCCATAAATAGCTCAAAATCATGAAAAAATAGGGACTGAAACCATGTGTGAAAGATGGAATACCATGACAACATTATTTTATTACCTCTGCAATAGCAGTAGGTTGTAAAAAAGATCTAGAGCAAGTATGTGAACAAAAGGTTAGATCTATAGCAGATCCATGCACTATACAAGCTCTTTTATCAATCCCCCTTGGGGGTTTCAACAATACACCAAGTATAAAGTGTAGATATGAGTTCTAAGACTACAGATCTATGGAAATATTCAGATCTGAAAAGTGGATCTGATCTGATATAAACAAGTAACTGATCTTCTCCAACAGATCTCGAAAGTGAAGGGCAGATCCCGAACACTCAGAAAATCAGCTCTCCTATTGGTGCACTGAATCACCCTGTAGCAGCTCCTTCATAAATAACGTAGATTTTGGACTTCTTCTGCGCTGTAGGGGAAACAATAATGTTGGCCTGTAGCCAAGATATGAAAATGTAGCTCAAAACCTTCAATACTGTCCTCCCAATGGATTAGAAGACTCATCCACTGAAAAAAGCACTGAAATGGCCTAGATCTGAAGATCTAGCCTCCACTTGCTGCAGCTTACTGAAACATGAAAACCCTCAACATGATATGCAATGTAAAAGGAAGATTAAGCTTGGCCTCAAGCCAGATACTGGACAATATGGTGCAAGACTCTTCCAAGAGCTCCTCAAGGAAAGAGAAGGAATTCCTAAACAGGAAGACCTTGTGCTAAACAACACTCTATCTCAGCTAAACAGCCAGAGAAAGAAAATATGTCTAAACTTGCCATATAATCATAAAATCATAATCATAAGCTAACCCCATATAGCTTCCATCCTCCTCCTTATAAAAAATGTGAGCCTTCTCACCTTGGGTCCCACTCATTAGGGTTTCCATCTTCATGCAATGAATCTCCCTCCAAAATTACGTTGTCTCCATTATTCTTACTCATATTTTTACAACGATGTTTGATTTGGTCAATCTTGACTGGATCTCCATGCAAAGTATTCTTCCTCACTTAATGTGGTTTTATTCTATCTATCTAAACAAATCTATATTCCCACTGAGTTATCTTCATTAATGTTCCACATCCTCCATCTTAGCTTAGTTGACTTGGTCAAACTTGACTTTGTCTACATGCATTAAGCCCTATTCACACATGAAGGTGTTTTTATCCAGCTGTGAATATGATCCTTTCCCCATTAAGATGGTTTTTATTGCTGATAGAAATATTTATTGGTCTCCCTACCCATTTATTCATCTAACTATGTGTTTGGAGAAAAATTAATATTCCTAATAGCTTCATGCTAATGTAGGAATATTACAGTCCTCCCCTCCCAAATGTTGCTTGTCCTCAAGCAACTGCAAGGATAGAACTTAAGAACCTCCCCTCTTCCCCTTGTAGCATCATTAAGTTATAAGTTCCTCCAAAGAACAAGATGCTTTCTCAACAATGTGTCCTCAAGTTGTTCCTCCCATGTGTACAAGCATGCCTTTGGTGAAAATTCCAAATGGCTGTCAACATGAAAAAGTGGGACATATATGGAAACAACAATATGTGGTCTAGAGGCCTTCTTGAGGCATGGGATTAGAAATATATTGGGAATCATCATCCCCAGTTGAAGCCTCCATCCCCAAGCTATCATCCATAAAAAGTGAGTCACCCTCCAACATGGCAACTCATGAAACATCTCCTCCACCTTAGGGTCCTGCAAAGAAGGTGGGTTGCATGGCTGAATATGTGGGACAAGAATGTCCATCACACACTGCTTCTCTCTCCACTTATGATATGTATGGGGTTGTTGCTGATTTTGGGCTGAAATATCACAGCCTCCAAGAATGATCCAAGTCACCCCATCAACCAAAACATCCATGAAATGCCTCTCCCGCGAACTCAAGTTCTCCAAATGGCTCCTCCCATATGAAGACAAGAGGTGTAGTGTAGAAATCATGGTTTTCCCATTGTTTCCCCTGAAACATGAAATATATGAAGTATGGAGAATCATACTCCTAATGGGCACCTCCAACTCTTGTGCCATTCTCCCAACAAGGCTCCCCATAAACATAAGAACATCATCAATATATGGAAGCATAAACAAATGAAAGCAAGTTTCCATATGACAACCAGGAGTTGGATCATAGTTCCATATGTGGAACCAGTGCAGTGCATCCCTTTCCTGCCTCAAAACAAAGTGTAACAAGTGTATTTTTAGCCACTTGTTTGATGTCACCATCATCCTACAAGATGGAATCATGAAAGTACAACTTGGTGCCAATGGTGCACACCAAAAATCATGTGGCATCCTCCACAAACCATAAATAGAATGGAAAAAATCAATGCTGTAAATGGCCTCAATTACATCACAATATAAAATAAAATAAGGAAAGACCCTCCTTGGTACAATATGCAGCTCATAAAAAATAAAGGAGTACAAATCATGAATCATAAATATACATCCTCTATCATGTACTTTGGTCACTGAGCTGAAATGGCTCAATTGAAAGTTCTCCCTCACATCAAATGAGTAGGGAAGTGGTTGTGACAACCTCTCCCTCATCATCCCGGCTATGAATCTCTCCATATGTTGATATACATCCTGTTGGATTTCCTCCCCAGTGAACTCCTCCAGTAAGGAATGATATGCATCAAGGTGCATGGAAAGAAAGCCCACAAGTGTTGCATGTAGATCTCTCTTCTTATGTTTGAAAATCCAAGTTAGGAAGATCATATCTTGGTAATAGATGTCTCCATCCACTACTCCATCACTCTCATCTCCTACATGCCCATCAAGTGCATCATATATGAAGTGATCCTGGGAACACTCCATCAAAATACCCAAGCTCCCAAGTGACAGCGTTGTTAGCCTTTGTAATAAGGCTCTTGGCATCTCATAGCTCCACCCTTTGACATCCCACATTTCAAAGTCATCATCAAACATAATTTTGCTATATGTGAGAGATCCTTCCCAAAGTGGAAGCACCTCCTCATCTTCCAAGGTTAAAGAGTAGCCCTTTTGCACCATGATAGTGCCATCTCCTACTCTTGCAACATCATGCAAAGTATGGGAGAAGATCAACTGTTAGGTCCCTATATTACTAGTATAGTCCCTTATTTTTGTTAGTGTAACCCCCTTATTTTTATTATTGTACCCTTGTAACCCCCATATTGTTATTATTGTTCCCTTAAATTATTATTGTTCGGTCGGCTAGGATTACATTGTGGTCCCACTAGGATTACATTATGGCCCCATGGACTCCTATATATAGAAAGGAGGTTTTGTAAATTGTATCATCCAAGAATTGTTCATTTATGTAATGTATTGGAGGTTGACCCCTCGAAGTGGCTTATTTCTAAGGCGTTGATATCTCTTTTCTTCTATTTTTGGAGTTGGTTACACAACATTTGGTATCAGAGCTTTGGATTCTAGGGTTTCACTGCTCTAAATAGGTCATCGTGGAATTTTCACTATAAATTGTTTTCTACAAAGGTTCAGAATCTGAAATTTCTAGGGTGCTAAGAAGAAATCCTGAGGAAACTGTTCAAAAAATTTTAGATCTTGGTTCGCAATATTTTCGAAGATATGATCTGTGGAAGGTAGTGCTTTTTCAGGCTCCCAAATTTCATCCGAAAGAGGTGATCGTGGGAAAAGATTCATAACTCTCTCTCTGAGCATCAGATTGGAGTGTTGTAAAAGGTGGTTGAAAGTAAAAATATTGTAGTTTATTGAATATCAATTTCAGAGCCGAAGGATGAAACCGTGACACGTGGAAAGTCGTACAATTTTGCTCTACTGAACCAGTCCATAATTAGGTCATTGTGAGAGATTGGACACAACTTTGTCTTGGAGAATCCAAATTAGGTCAGACCTGTGGAATTTGAAAGGGAATTCAGAGGGCTACATTGGTACTAAAATGAAAATATTGAAGTGCTGCAATCACAGAGATAATCCAATTTCAATATCGAGCTCCTCAAAAGCAAGAAAAATGTGTGTATTTTTTTTTCCTGAATTGCATAAGTCTTGTTTGAAGAATCAATTTGAATTGATTCCAAGGGCATATTGTAGAATATATATCAGTATTGGGTTCTAAAATATGCCCCGTAAAAATAATTCAACACCCATTATGCCTTCAGAAGGCTCTACTATGACTCATGAAGATGAAGAATTGAAACATGATCTATCTAAATTACAAGAGCAAGTGCACCAAATTTCGCTCTCGCAAAGAGAAAAAAAAAATGAAATGGAAGTTTGGAAGAAAGACGTGGAAGCTAAGATGGAAAACATGAATAATGATCTAAAAGCAGACATGGAAGTTTTGACAAAGTTGATACAAGAAATGTTTCATAATGGTGAAAAGATAGTAGAAGAAACTCATGATGAGAACAAAATAAATGTTAATCGTGATTTCAAAAACTCTAATGTTGGCGGGAAGAACCACCATATTCCAAAAATGGAGATGAGGAAGTTTGATGGAAAGGATCCTGTAACATGGATACTACAAATGGAGCAATATTTTGATCTCCATAATGTGCAAAACACATAAAAGGTATGCATTGCAACTTTACATTTAGAACAAAATACATTTGTATGGTATCGATGGCTTTGCTCCCGTAAAAAAATTGTCAATTGGTCAATTTTTACAGAGGAAATGATAGCACATTTTATGAAGATACAAAGAGCAACACCTTCTTTAGCCAATTGATAAATCTCAAACAAAAGGGCTTAGTGGGGGAGCACATTGAGGACTTCCAAAAATTGAATATAAGGGTAACTGATATTCCAAAGGAACACAGGATTGATCTATTCATAAGCACTTTAAAGGATAGCATCCAACATGAAGTTTGCGTTTTGGAACCTAATTCATTAGAGAAGGCATTTAGGTTGGCAAGAAAAATTTAATGTAAAATTATGGCGACAAGGAAGCCTACCACTCACTTCTATAAAGAAGGAAGTGTTGCTACGCCTAGATTTCCACAACCTACAAGGTTGACACCACAAAAATTGAAAGAAAAAAGAGAAAAAGGGGGCATTGAAAGTTCCTGGATTCCTTCCAATTTTTTTACAAACTTGGAGATTGTGGGCCTCGATTGAGGTGGGTTCAGAGAGTTGCTGAGTGAAGATAATACTGAGGCATGGTCGGGGGGAGCAGCTGCCTCTGGGATGGTCTCCGGAGGGGACATGCAGCCTGGATCGAGGCAACGAAAGGAGGGCTAAAGCGTGAGTAGTTGCGAAGATGCTCCAAACCTAGCTCTTATTTTCTTTTTGAAAAATCAACCTTTCATATATTAATATTAAATCTGGAAAAGGAATTATTATTAGAAAAAAAAAATAGTTTATTGGGAAAAATTGAAGGCGTAAATTTGTTCTAATCCTTTTTATTCTATTTTGGTGGATGAAATCACAGATAAAACAATGGAGCAAGACCTTATTTTATATATTACATATCTACTAGATTGAGGAAGAGGCCCGCATGCAATAAAATTTATCACCTTTTTAAAATCAAGGATAACATTGCATAATCAATGTACAAATCCCTATCAGGATTACCATCTGAAATAAATTTACTAAAATATCAATGGTAGGATTTGGGTCATATGGAGTTTCATCTATGAGAGGTATTCATGAAGGTTAGTCTTCTAAGTTTCTTCATGAAGTGACTCATTTGTTATTACATTCATTATGTAGCATATCGTGAGTGTAATATCCCAAAATGGGATTGTTCAACAATTCATGCTAAAATAACGCATTTCTTAAAAATGTATGCAATGAAAGTTAAATGCAGCTCATGGATCCCTTAGATCTGATATTATAATGACTATATCTAAAAGGAAATCAGAAACAAATCACTATTGCATAATTAAACAGGCCTCCCATGCCATAAATAGCTCAAAATCATGAAAAAATAGGGACTGAAACCATGTGTGAAAGATGGAATACCATGACAGCATTATTTTATTACCTCTACAATAGAATTAGGTTGTAAAACATATCTAGAGCAAGTATGTGGACAAAAGGTTAGATCTATAGCAGATCCATGCACTATACAAGCTCTTTTATCAATCCCCCTTGGGGGTTTCAACAATACACCAAGTACAAAGTGTAGATATGAGTTCTAAGACTGCAGATCTATGGAAATATTCAGATATGAAAAGTGGATCTGATCTGATATAAACAAGTAACTGGTCTTCTCCAACAGATCTCGAAAGTGAAGGGCAAATCCCGAACACTCAGAAAATCAACTCTCCTATTGGTGCACTGAATCACCCTGTAGCAGCTCCTTCAGAAATAACATAGATTTGGACTTCTTCTATGCTATAGGGGAAAAAATAATGTTGGCCTGTAGCCAAGATATGAAAATGTAGCTCAAAACCTTTAATACTGTCCTCCCAATGGATTAGAAGACTCATCCACTGAAAAAAGCACTGAAATGGCCTAGATCTGAAGATCTAGCCTCCACTTGCTGCAACTTACTAAAACATGAAAACCCTCAATAGGATCTGCACTGTAAAAGGAAGATGAAGCTTGGCCTCAAGCCAGATACTGGACAATATGGTGCAAGACTCTTCCAAGAGCTCCTCAAGGAAAGAGAAGGAATTCCTCAACAAGAAGACCTTGTGCTAAATAACACTTTATCTCAGCTAAACAGCCAAAGAAAGAAAATATATCTAAACAGGCCATATAATCATAAAATCATAATCATAATCTAACCCCATATATCTTCCATCCTCCTCCTTATAAACAATGTGAGCCTTCTCACCTTGGGTCCCACTCATTAGGGTTTCCATCTTCATGCAATGAATCTCCCTCCAAAATTACGTTGTCTCCATTATTCTTACTCATCTTTTTACAGTGATATTTGATTTGGTCAACTTGACTGGATCTCCATGAAAAGTATTCTTCCTCACTTAATGTGGTTTTATTCTATCTATCTAAACAAATCTATATTCCCACGGAGTTATCTTCATTAATGTTCCACATCCTCCATCTTAGCTTAGTTGACTTGGTCAAACTTGACTTTGTCTACATGCATTAAGCCCTATTCACACATGAAGGTGTTTTTATCCAACTGTGAATATGATCCTTTCCCCATTAAGAGGGTTTTTATTGCTGCTAGAAATATTTATTGGTCTCCCTACCCATATATTCATCTAACTATGTGTTTGGAGAAAAATTAATATTCCTAATAGCTTCATGCTAATGTAGGAATATTATAGTCCTCCCCTCCCAAATGTTGCTTGTCCTCAAGCAACTGCAAGGATAGAACTGAAGAACCTCCCCTCTTCCCCTTGTAACATCATTAAGTGATAAGTTCCTCCAAAGAACAAGATGCTTTCTCAACACTGTGTCCTCAAGTTGTTCCTCCCATGTGTACAAGCATGCCTTTGGTGAAAATTCCAAATGGTTCTCAACATGAAAAAGTGGGACATATATGGAAACAACAATATGTGGTCTAGAGGCCTTCTTGAGGCATGGGATTAGAAATATATTGGGAATCATCATCCCCAATTGAAGCCTCCATCCCCAAGCTATCATCCATAAAAAGTGAGTCACCCTCCAACATGGAAACTCATGAAACATCTCCTCCACCTTAGGGTCCTGCAAATAAGGTGGGTTGCATGGCTGAATATATGGGACAAGAATGTCCATCACACGCTGCTTCTCTCTCCACTTATGATATGTATGGGTTTGTTGCTGATTTTGGGCTGAAATATCACAGCCTCCAAGAATGATCCAAGTCACCCCATCAACCAAAACATCCATGAAATGCCTCTCCCGCGAACTCAAGTTCTCCAAATGGCTCCTCCCATATGAAGACAAGAGGTGTAGTGTAGCAATCATGGTTTTCCCATTGTTTCCCCTGAAACATGAAACATATGAAGTATGGAGAATCATACTCCTAATGGGCACCTCCAACTCTTGTGCCACTCTCCCAACAAGGCTCCCCATAAACATAAGAACATCATCAATATATGGAAGCATAAACAAATGAAAGCAAGTTGCCATATGAAAACCAGGAGCTGGATCATAGTTCCATATGTGGAACCAGTGCAGTGCATCCCTTTCCTGCCTCAAAACAAAGTGTAACAATTGTCTTTTTAGCTACTTGTTTGATGTCACCATCATCCTACAAGATGGAATCATGAAAGTAAAACTTGGTGCCAATGGTGCACACCAAAAATCATGTGGCATCCTCCACAAACCATAAATAGAATGGCCAACATCAATGCTGTAAATGGCCTCAATTACATCACAATACAAAATAAAATAAGGAAAGACCCTCCTTGGTACAATATGCAGCTCATAAAAAATAAAGGAGTACAAATCATGAATCATAAATATACATCCTCTATCATGTACTTTGGTCACTGAGCTGAAATGGCTCAATTGAAAGTTCTCCCTCACATCAAATGAGTAGGGAAGTGGTTGTGACAACCTCTCCCTCATCATCCTGGCTATGCATCTCTCCATATGTTGATATACATCCTGTTGGATGTCCTCCCCAGTGAACTCCTCCAGTAAGGAATGATATGCATCAAGGTGCATGGAAAGAAAGCCCACAAGTGTTGCATGTAGATCTCTCTTCTTATGTTTGAAAATCCAATTTAGGAAGATCATATCTTGGTAATAGATGTATCCATCCACTACTCCGTCACTCTCATCTCCTACATGCCCATCAAGTGCATCATATATGAAGTGATCCTGGGAACACTCCATCAAAAGACCCAAGCTCCCAAGTGACAGCATTGTTAGCCTTTGTAATAAGGCTCTTGTCATCTCATAGCTCCACCCTTTGACATCCCACATGTCAAAGTCATCATCAAACATAATGTTGATATATTTGAGAGATCCTTCCCAAAGTGGAAGCACCTCCTCATCTTCCAAGGTTAAAGAGTAGCCCTTTTGCACCATGATAGTGCCATCTCCTACTCTTGCAACATCATGCAAAGTATGGGAGAAGATCAACTGTTAGGTCCTTATATTACTAGTATAGTCCCTTATTTTTGTTAGTGTAACCCCCTTATTTTTATTATTTTACCCTTGTGACCCCCATATTGTTATTATTGTTCCCTTAAATTATTATTGCTAGGTCGGCTAGGATTACATTGTGGCCCCTCTAAGATTACATTATGGCCCCATGGACTCCTATATATAGAAAGGAGGTTTTGTAAATTGTATCATCCAAGAATTTTTCATTTATGTAATGTATTGGAGGTTGACCCCTCGAAGTGGCTTATTTCTAAGGCGTTGATATCTCTTTTCTTCTATTTTTGGAGTTGGTTACACAACATTTGGTATCAAAGCTTTGGATTCTAGGGTTTCACTGCTCTAAACAGGTCATCGTGTAATTTTCGCTATAACTTGTTTTCTACGAAGGTTTAGAATCTGAAATTTTTAGGGTGCTAAGTAGAAATCCTGAGGAAACTCTTCAAAAAAATTCAGATCTTGGTTCGCAATATTTTCGGAGATATGATCTGTGGAAGGTAGTGCTTTTTCAGGCTCCCAAATTTCATCCGAAAGAGGTGATCGTGGGAAAAGATTCATAACTCTCTCTCTGAGCATCAGATTGGAGTGTTGTAAAAGGTGGTTGAAAGTAAAAAGACTATAGTTTATTGACTATCAATTTCAGAGCCGAAGGATGAAACCGTGACACGTGGAAAGTCGTACAATTTTGCTCTACTGAACCAGTCCATAATTAGGTCATTGTGGGAGATTGGACACAACTTTGTCTTGGAGAATCCAAATTAGGTCAGACCTGTGGCCTTCGAAAGGGAATTTAGAGGGCTACATTGGTACTGAAATGAAAATATTGAAGTGCTGCAATCACAGAGATAATCCAATTTCAATATCGAGCTCCTCAAAAGAAAGAAAAATGTGTGTATTTTTGTTTCCTGAATTGCATAAGTCTTGTTTGAAGAATCAATTTGAATTGATTCCAAGGGCATATTGTAGAATATATATCAGTATTGGGTTCTAAAATATGCCCCGTAAAAATAATTCAACACCCATTACGCCTTCATAAGGCTCTACTATGACTCATGAAGATGAATAATTGCAACATGATCTATCTAAATTACAAGAGCAAGTGCACCAAATTTCGCTCTCGCAAAGAGAAAAAAAAAATGAAATGGAAGTTTGGAAGAAAGGCGTGGAAGCTAAGATGGATGGCATGGAAGCTGGCATGGAAACTAAGATGGAAAACATGAATAATGATCTAAAAGTAGACATGGAAGTTTTGACAAAGTTGATACAAGAAATGTTTCATAATGGTGAAAAGATAGTAGAAGAAACTCATGATGAGAACAAAATGAATGTTAATCGTGATTTCAAAAACTCTAATGTTGGCGGGAAGAACCACCATATTCCAAAAATGGAGATGAGGAAGTTTGATGGAAAGGATCCTGTAACATGGATACTACAAATGGAGCAATATTTTGATCTCCATAATGTAAGGATTCTGGACACCACATATCTCCACAATGATATGATATTGTCCACTTTGGGCCTAAGCCCTCATGGCTTTGCTTTTGGGAAAAACACACAAAAGGTATGCATTGCAACTTTACATTTAGAACAAAATACTTTTGTATGGTATCGATGGCTTTGCTCCCGTAAAAAAATTGTCACTTGGTCAATTTTTACGGAGGAAATGATAGCACATTATGAAGATACAAAGAGCAACACCTTCTTTAGCCAATTGATAAATCTCAAACAAAAGGGCTTAGTGGGGGAGCACATTGAGTACTTCCAAAAATTGAATATAAGGGTAACTGATATTCCAGAGGAACATAGGATTGATCTCTTCATAGGCACTTTAAAGGATAACATCCAACATGAAGTTCTCGTTTTGGAACCTGATTCATTGGAGAAGGCATTCAGGTTGGCAAGAAAAGTTGAATGTAAAATTATGGCGACAAGGAAGCCTACCACTCAATTCTATAAAGAAGGAAGTGTTGCTACGCCTAAATTTCCACAACCTACAAGGTTGACACCACAAAAATTGGAAGAAAAAGAGAAAAAGGGCTTTGCTATAGTTGTGATAGAAAATACACTAAAGGTCATAAGTGTGCTGAGAAGAAATTATTTTACATAGATTGTGAAGAGGAAGAAGAAAATGAACAAGAAGAGGATATACACCAGGAACCATCCATAGAAGGGGAAGAAATGAATCTGACCATATCGTGTAATGCACTGGCAGGAATTACCACTCCTCAAACTCTCAAGATAGAAGGACATATCAAGAAGAAAAAGGTAATAGTGTTGATTGATTCAGGTAGCACCCATAATTTTATTCATTGTAAGGTAGCCAAGGAATTAAATTGTTTGCTATACCCAGCACCAGAATGTCAAGTGATGGTTGCAAATGGAGGAACTATAAATTTCTCTAGAAAAAGCCATAATATCAAGCTAACCATGGGGGAATATGTATTGACTAGTCCAATGCTTTCCATTCCTATGCGAGGTGCTGATGTTGTACTAGGAGTACAATGGTTACAATCTTTGGGGACGGTAGCTTTTAATTTTCAAGAAATTTTCTTGAAATTTTTTTCAGAAGGAAAGGAAGTCGAATTACGGGGTATTGTGGGGAAACTGGGAAATATAATAAGCTCTAATGTCATGACAAAGCTTCTAAAGAAATAACAATGAGGTGTAATTGCACAATTATTCTCACTAGAAGTTCCAACATCAAAATCATCTATTTCTGCAGATCTCCAACAAGTCTTGGACAATCATTCCAAGGTGTTTGAAACTCCCAAAGGACTCCCACCTATTCGTGATCATGATCATGCTATTCATTTGATTCCAGGAAGTGTTCCTCCAAACATCAGGCCTTATAGATATCCTTATGTCCAAAATAGCGAAATTGAACGTATGATTGCAGAAATGTTAGAGGCGGGTATAATTCAACCTAGTCAAAGTTCTTTCTCTGCTCCTGTAGTATTGGTACACAAGAAGGATGGATCATGGCGAATGTGTCCAGATTATAGGGAGCTCAATAAGCTCACCATCAAAGATAAATTTCCCATTCCTGTGATTGATGAATTATTGGATGAATTACATGGGGCAATTTATTTTACCAAGTTGGATCTTCGTTCAGGATATCATCAAATTAGAATGAAGACCGAAGATATTCCAAAAACAGCATTTCGAACTCATGAGGGTCATTATGAATTTTTGGTCATGCCTTTTGGCCTTACCAATGCACCTTCTACATTTCAAGGGTTGATGAATTCCAATTTCAAACCCTTCCTTAGAAAATTTGTGCTAGTATTTTTTGATGATATACTAATCTATAGCAGGTCTTGGAAGGATCATGTTGAACATGTTGACAGTGTGCTCAAACTATTGCAGGAGAAACAATTATATGCAAAAACATCCAAATGTTTCTTTGGAGTACAAGAGGTGGAATATCTGGGTCATATTGTATCTCACGAGGGTGTTAAAGTAGACCCTAACAAAATTAAAGCCATTATGGAATGGAAAGTCCCCACAACCATAAAGCAGTTGCGAGGATTTCTCGGGTTAACAGGGTATTATCGCAAGTTTGTTAAGAATTATGGGAGAATAGCAGCACCTCTAACAACATTATTGAAGAAAGATGCATTTTCATGGACTCCCGAAGCAACTAAGGCCTTTGAACATCTTAAAAAGGCAATGTGCCTAGCACCGGTCTTAGCTACGCCAAACTTCACAAAAACTTTTATTGTGGAATGTGATGCCTCAGGAAATGGAATTGGTGCAGTTTTAATGCAGGAAGGAAGACCCATTGCTTTTGAAAGTCGTCCAATCAAAGGAAAGTTTTTACAGAAACCTATTTATGAGAAGGAAATGTTAGCAATACTACATGCACTAAAGAAATGGCGAACTTACCTAATGGGAAGACACTTCAAGGTAAAAACTGATCATGATAGTCTTAAACACTTTTTGGAACAAAGACTATCGTCAGAAGAACAACTAAAATGGGTCACAAAGATGTTGGGTTACGACTTTGAAATAATCTACAAAAAAGGAAAGCTGAATGTTGTTGCAGATGCACTCTCAAGAAAGAATGAAGAGGTGGAAGCATTGCTTTGTGCCATTTCTATTATCCAAACAGATTGGATAACTGAAGCAAGAGATGAATGGAAGAAGGACAAAGATGTATGGACACTCATTCAAAAGTTGCAGCAAGATCCTAGTACATCCGATACATTTAGTTGGAAAAATGATTCCTTATGGTACAAAGATCGCTTATATCTTTGTAATAATTCCCAACTAAAACAAAAGATTCTTTTGGAATTGCACACTTCTCCTTTAGGAGGACACTCAGGATTTTTAAAAACTTACCACAGGGTGAAGAAAGAATTTTTTTGGGATGGCCTTAAATCCGATATTCAAAATTTTTTGGTGGAATGTTTGGTTTGCTAGCAGAATAAAGTTGAGACAATTAAGACCCTGGGTCTTCTACAACCTTTATCCATTCCAAGTCAATGTTGGGAGGAGATTTCAATGGATTTTATCACAGGTTTACCTAAGTCCGAAGGAAAGAGTGTCATCATGGTGGTAGTTGATAGACTTACCAAGTATGCACACCTTTGTGCATTATCTCATCCATTTAAAGCAAGTACAGTTGCTAGTACATTTATGGACAGAATTCAAAAGCTACATGGAAGCCCAAGGGTTATTGTGAGCGACAGAGATCCCATTTTTACTGGAAATTTTTGGACAAAGTTATTTTCTTGTTTGGGTACTCAATTAGCTCATAGCTCATCTTATCATCCTCAATCTGATGGTCAAACTGAGATAGTAAATAAATGTTTGGAAGGATATCTTCGTTGTTTTGTATCCGATAAACAAACACAATGGGTCAAGTGGTTACCTCTCGCTGAATGGTGGTATAACACTTCCTTCCATACCGCAGCAAAAATGACCCCATTTATGGCACTTTATGGATATCATCCACCATCCATCACATCATATTTAAGGGAAAATTCGAAGGTTCAAGCAGTGGAAGATCACATCAAGCATCAGCAAGAAGTTCTCCAACTCTTAAAGGATAACCTGAATTTGGCACAAAACCGAATGAAACAACAGGCAGATCAACATCGCAGTGAGAGAAGTTTTGATGTAGGAGATTGCGTATTTTTACGGCTACAACCATACAAACAAATTTCCCTCAAGCAAACTAAGAAGGATAATATATTATCGCCAAAGTACTATGGTCCTTACAAGGTGTTGCAAAATATTGGTACTATGGCATACAAATTGGAGCTTCTTGCTTCTTCGCGAGTGCATCCAGTTTTCCATGTTTCATACTTAAAGAAGGTTATAGGTGAAAATATTCTAGTTCAAACAATATTGCCAGAACTTGATGAGGAAGGAAAAGTCATATTGGAACCTGAAGCGGTCACGGAAACAAGAACTCGAAAGCTATGGAATCGATCAATTTCAGAGTATCTCATCAAGTGGAAGAACTTACCCACTGAAGATTCTACATGGGAGGATGAGAATTTTATACAGAAGAACCCAGAGCTACTCAAGCGTTGAGGAAAAAATTTTTTTGATAGAGAGGGGCATGTTAGGTCCCTATATTACTAGTATAGTCCCTTATTGTTGTTAGTGTAACCCCCATATTGTTATTATTGTGCCATTAAATTATTATTGTTAGGTCGGCTAGGATTACATTTTGGCCCCATGGACTCCTATATATAGAAAGGAGGTTTTGTAAATTGTATCATCCAAGAATTGTTCATTTATGTAATGTATTGGAGGTTTCCCCCTCGAAGTGGCTTATTTCTAAGGTGTTGATATCTCTTTTCTTCTATTTTTGGAGCTGGTTACACAACATTAACCCATACTCTCTTAGTAACAACCAAAGCAACAACAGATCTAGTTGCCTCCCCACACCATCATCATATAAATCATGGAGCAATATCATAATAGTTGGTATGAAAGATATCACACCACCCCAATACATGAAAAATCCTTGCTTCCATATGATGTAAGTGTCATGCCAAGTTCCATCCATCCACATACCCTTTGAAATAGAATGTGTCATAGGATGACCAAACTCTTTCAAGAGTAACCAACGCAGTCTTGCACCCTGCTGCCCAATGTCATAAATCTGCAAGTGGTTTCTTAACCTCTTGCTCCTTATCATCACCCATCCAACCCATGGTGAGTGTCTATCATCATGTCCATAAGTGGAATTCCTCCAATGGAAAATACAATCCTCCCAAATCAGATTTCTGTCTTTGCATTTCATGGGATATTGAAATGCAATTTCCTCAATGACCAAGTTGATCCCATAAGGATCCAAATAGGTGGTAGGCAAAAACCTCCCATCATGAGGTGTAGGGCTCATCAAGAAATATCCAACACAAACATGAGAGATGTTATCCATCCTAAGATGTCCTCCATCATCTATCTGATCCTATTTTTTTATACATATGGGAAGGTCACTGGAATGTTCCAAAAATGGTTGGGCCCCCAACTCATCACTACTGCTAAATGGAAGCGTTGTTGATCTCCATGATGGTGCAGCAGTTGCCTCAAGATCAAATCCAATGTTGAGCACATAGTTTTGTAATGTATTGTTCAAGACAATACTCATCCCATCCTCCAAGAAACTACATTCCAACCTCAAGGGTTGTGTGCAGCTTATGAATGATACACTAGGATGTTTTTTTGTCTCTTCCTTGAATGAATCAAGGTTGCTCAGCGCAGTGAAATTTTTCTTCTCCAAATCGGCAATATAATTTTACCCTTGGTCATGCAATGGTACATCCCCATCATTCTCCACATGGTGCATTGAAATAACAGGAAATGGAAACATTTGCATACCTTGGTACAACTTGGGAACATCTTGTACTGCTACAAGGGTTCCTCCTTCGGTGTGATAGCTTCCCCAACTACTGATGATGATGGCTGCTCTTCTATAGCTTCATCAGCTCTGGTATAAGTCTCTTCTCCTTCATGCATCTCCAGAATAGTGCATGGGACTCTAGATAAAAAGAGATCAAGTTCACTTTGCAAAGGTGCAAGTGTCCTTCCCCTTGAAGCAAGTGTTCCTACAGTAAGTAGTGGTGAAGGCTTCTCCTTCTTCTTATCAAACTTCTTGATCAACCTTTGAGTAAAATCTGCATATGTAGTCACTTTTGCATGACTCAAATGGCTGAACCACCAACTGTTGTCTTCACCTTGAAGGTGCAGTGCTGCAATCTCAACAGCTTCTTTCTCTACAACTGGATGTAGCAGAAAAAATGCATCCAACTTCTTTCCCCAAGCCTTTAATGTGCATGAGGATGACCCATCAAAGATAGAAAATATAAATCTATTTCCCTTCATTCTTCTATTGTTGCAAGGTCTCCTTTCTTCTTTGAGATGAATGAACTCTGGAAGCGTTAGATTCTTCATGATAGCTCTCGGTTGAGACTTATATTCTTCAAGATAGTCACTTAGAATTTCATGATCTAAGTATTCTTAATTTCTATGCCTCTTATCTTTCAAAGAAAATGCCATAGTATGTTTCTTTGGAGCTTTATGCAATACCAGATCTTCTTTTTGCTGATAGGAACTACACGGACCTTCCTCATCTTGAAACCCTAACTTGGCTTCACTTCTTATTTACTTGACCTCCTTGGTGAGGTCCTTCTTATATCTGAAAAGAGATGAGATAAAACTCATTTTTTCCATCATTCTGATCTTTTTCTTGAAAATCATAGGCTGAGCCAAAGATCATGCTCTGATACCACTGTAATATCCCAAAATGGGACTGCTTAGCAATTCATGCTAAAATAACGCATTTCTCAAAAATGTATGCAATGAAAGTTAAATGAAGCTCATGGATCCCTTAGATCTGATATTATAATGACTAGATCTGAAAGGAAATCAGAAACAAATCACTATTTTATAGTTAAACAGGCCTCCCATGCCATAAATTTCTCAAAATCATGCAAAAATAGGGACTACAACCATGTGTGAAAACTGGAATACCATGACATCATTATTTTATTACCTCTGCAATAGCATTAGGTTTTACAACAGATCTAGAGCAAGTATGTGGACAAAAGGTTAGATCTATAGAAGATCCATGCACTATACAAGCTCTCTTATCAATCCCTCTTTAGGGTTTTAGCAATATACCAAGTACAAAGTGTAGATCTGAGTTCTAAGAATGAAAATATATGGAAATATTAATATCTGGAAAGCTGATATGATCTTATATAAACAAGAAACTGATATTTTCCAACAGATCTCCAAAGTGAATGGAAGATCCCCAACACTCAGAAAATCAACTCTCCTAATGGTGCACTGAATCACCCTGCAGTAGCTCCTTCAGAAATAACGTGGATCTGGACTTCGTTTGCACTATAAGGGACAAAATAATGTTGGCCTGCAACCAAGATATGAAAATGTAGCTCAAAACCTTTAATATTGTCCTCCAAATGGATTATAAGACTCATCCACTGAAAAGAAGCACTGAAATGGCCTAGATCTGAAGATCTAGCCTCCACTTGCTGCAGCTTACTGAAACATGAAAACCCTCAACAAGATTTGTGCTGTCAAATGAAGATGAATCTTGGCCCCAAGCCATATAGTGGAAAATATGGTGCAAGACTCTTCCAAGAGATCCTCAAGGAAAGAGAAGGAATTCCTAAATAGGAAGACCTTGTGCTAAACAACACTCTATCTCAGCTAAACAGCCAGAGAAAGAAAATATGTCTAAACGGACCATATAATCATAAAATCATAATCATAAGCTAACCCCACATGTCTGTCTTCCTCCTTCTTATAAACAATGTGAGCCTTCTCACCTTGGGTCCCACTCATTAGGGTTTCCATCTTCATGCAATGAATCTCCCTCCAAAATTACGCTGTCTCCATTAGACTTACTCATCTTTTTACAATGCTGTTTGATTTGGTCAATCTTGACTGGATCTCCATGCAAAGTTTAATGTGACATTTTGATTCTTATTTTTTGTTAGGTTAGTATTGGAAAATGTACAAGTGGAATACTAAATATATTGTTGCATTTTTTTCAAAAGCTTCAAGGCCAGAATTTTGTAGATGGTCATTGGTACATACTCAATTCCAACCATGTCCATTGGTTTCGACTTTCTTATGTAATTCATGTATCTACACTCAATTTTAAATCAACATCTTTTAATATAATATATATATATATATATATATATATATATATATATATATATATATATATAAATATATAATTGACTCTTGTTAAAAAATAATAATAATTGAATTTATTTCCGATTATTTAAATTTAATTTAGTAATCAAGGAGTTATGTTTTGAAAATGATATTTTAAAATATTTTACAATTAATAAGTTATACAAATATTATTTAATGTATGGAATTTAATAATCATTTAATGTATGGAAATTGAGATTATATTTTAGCTTCACATGAAACGAGGAATTTATTTTAACTTGTCAACATGGAAGGGCTAAATAAATTTGACCTTTCAATTTGAAATATAACCCTACCCTTCAAATTTAATCCCTATTTGTTGTGTAAGTTTTATTATTATGTTAAAAAGGTCAATATATAATAATAATATATAAATTTTTAAGGTATAATATTTATCATTTGGTTAATTATTTAAAAAAACAATTTATCCATTTAAAATGAATCTATGTATAAATTAATATGATATGGAATATTTTTTAATGAAAAATACAAAATATTTGGAAATTTAAATTTTTTACAAAAAAATTTAGCAAATATTCTCACTAACTTTTTTGTATTACAAAATATTTCCAAATTATTAGGATGCTTAAAATTTTTCATCAAGAAATTTAAAATTCTTTTTGAGAGAAACCCAATGATCATACATATACACCTCCATGATGTAGATTAGTTGGCGATAGGGTGCACTATTGAGGCACTCATTGCAAATCATTGGTCAAAACTCAAATATCCTTGTGTGTCGTGTGTGAGGTAGTGTGAGTACACCTAGAGGTTATAATGAGAGTAGTTGGAATCAACCACTATCACACGAGTATAAGCATGTCCTAGTTTCCAATTCAAGGATTCGCCAAAATAAATGAAATCAAACATAAACATGTGTAGTAACAAGATTCATTGGTATTTAAGGAAACTCGTTAAGATGATTTGACCTTTCGGGAAATTGTGAGACATGTCCATACTTAACATGACTAAATTAAAATTAATAAAATATATTCAAACTCAAGCGAACTTTAAAATCTTTGAAAGTTAGTGAATATTTCATGAAACATTGGAATCTTCCAAAGTTCATGAGCCAAACTCAATAGAGCTTTACAATCTTCTAAATTATTTCCCAACATAGGGAAATTCCACGTTTGCAATAAAATTTGCAACTATTATGGGAATAACATAAGTAACAACCAAAGTAAAGGAGGGCCTGCAAGGAATGACATCAAAATTGTCGACAATACTAGCATCAAAATGAGTGAGGATGTTATTACATTTAAAGCTATAGTACTTGTGCTCCAAAGCCAATTTATTGTTTGGAAAATATTTTGGTGAAGTGAATGCATATGAACTACCTTTATCTCCCAATAATTATGCACATAATAATTTTCAAAACATGAACACAAATATAAGGAGAATATTATGTGCATAGGAAATTTTTGATGATGTTGGATACCGCCAACATAGAAGGAATCTCCCTGATATGAGGTCCCAATTAGACCTCACATCCTTTGGTGTAGGAGTCCCATCTAGAATACGACCCGAATACCTTTTACTTAAAGATATGCCTTGGATTTAGCAGTTAGCACAAGAGAGAAGTGCACATGTGCTTTTTAAATAGTAAGAGAGTATGCCTCGTGAATGTTCGATTGTAGATTTATCAAGGTTATTTTGCTGTAGAGGATAAATAAATTGAGCCTCTAAGAGAGAAATAATAGTACTAACCTAATGGAGAAACACACACACATGGGAAAGGCTCATCTAACATCGAGCGAAATAGTTCACATAGATGTGATGATCATTAGAAACATTACAAGACATTTCCAATAAGTTAAACACCAAAGTCACTGAAATAGTTCAATTACTTTATTACATGTGAAAGTGAAAATGAATCATAAAAAATCAAAGAATAGTATCAAAAAATCCACAATCCATGTATGAAAATGTGTTAGCAAAAAGGCTTCAAGTATTAAGCAAAAGTTCCAAGATACATAAGTACAATGAACATCACTAGATCCAATAGTGGAGAATTAGAGCCACTACTTGCTTCCAAAAAGTACTAACTCTATCTCTCTAATGCCTTGTGGGAGAAGCCAAGGTTCAAATTCCTTTGAATGAGTGATGAGAATCCTTTTATAACTTGATGGATGACCTTTCATATCCTCATGAATCTTGACTTTCCAAACTCCTAATGACATTTAACTTCTCCAACCTTTGGACTTCCAAATGACTTTTGGAATTATATATGACTCTTGGTATTACATATGAATCTTGGTATTACATATGACTATTGGTATTTCATGTATTTTTAACTTCCATGGCTCTTTTTTTGATACATGAATCTAAGAATTGCACTTATTTGTATTTACAACGATTGCAATATTACATCATAACTTCCACATCATCATGTGATGGGACATGACAAGTCACTATTACTAACGACTGAGACTTATAGTGACTCATGGCATGGATTTTCTTGAATGGGTGACATGGCTGCCACTCATGTATTTGTTCTTCATACAACATATATTTGATGTCTTCACCCTTTAAAGGTTCTTTGATCTTATGGATATTTCAGGGTACTTTGATCATCAAGACTTCAATGTGTTCTATGTTCTTCAAGGGTTCATTTGTTTTCCTTATTTGCTAAATCTTCTCCATGTGTGCTTGTCATGTTGTTCTTGAAATACCTATAACTACAATCACTCATGACAAGCAACCATCATCCTGAAAATATCTTATTTTAACATGTTCCTCGCAGATTTTATTTTTCATTCCTTAATAGTGGTATTAGAAGAAACAAGGAGAGCTTCTGGGCATGAGGGCGCACTTTGAAAGGTTGAAGGGTTAAAGGGAAGATGTTTAGGGCTTCAGCATGCACTCATGCACTGAAGACAAAGAGACAATCAAGGAAGGGTGAATGGTGCATGTTCGAAGGATGAAGGTGGAGGTTTTAGGATTCCCAACTGTGCGATGCACTCAAGGGAGACAAGGATGGCACATGGCATATAACTAAAGGCTAAAGGGAGAGGATTCAGGGCTTCAGTGTGCCATCATGTGCTCAAGAAGGAAAAGGAGGGTGCATGGCGCCTTGTTGAAGGATGAAGGATGAAGCTTCAGAGTGTGCTCATGCAATGAAAGGCATAGGATGGAACAAGGAACACTATTAAAGGTTGAAGGGTTGAGCTTTGGGTCTTCAGTGTGTGATCATGCATTCAAGAAGGGCACACTTCTTCGAGTAGAAGGAGTGCGCTCAAAGGAAGACTTAGATTTTTTCAAGGGTGTAGTTAAGAACAAGGAAGGCGAATGATGTTTAAAGAGTGTGCTATAAACTCTTGGAGGCTACAAGGTGCACTTCCAAACAACAAAGAATTCCTAGTAAAGGATTAAGAGTGCTCTCATGTGCTTTTGACTTAATGGGTTCATTTTGCAACAAAAATTTGTCTAAGTTTGGAATATGGAACAAGGAATAAACATGATGATTTCATACATAAAACCATGAGCAACACATACCAAATCATCAATAAAAATTTGAAAATCTTTAAAAATTATATGCATACATCAAAAAACCATTTTGCATACATTCCCCAAGTACAATGAACAAAGTGTGTGCGATTGCGACAAAAAAGTGTCATTTTATGACAACAAAGGCGGTACAACCACGAAATGCATTCAATATGTCCTAATTAATGTGATGACACATGAGGATGATTAAGAACACTTGAAACACATATTTTAACTTTAAATGACACTTTATGACCAGGGCGACACAAGATACGACGGTGAAGTAGGCTCCAAAATTTGAATGCAGTGAAATTTTGGAAGGTGTTGAGCAGTGACAACACTTAGCGACCCACTAGGAAAGCTTCAACTTCTATGTTTAAGAATGGATTTTAAAGTAAAGGATAAATCATTTAGGAAGTATTTATTCACCAATTGGATTGCCTTGAATTCCCCCTTTCGACCCGGTTATATACATAGTACCCTAATTTCTTTTAATTGGTTCAACACAAAAAATATTTTCCATATAAAAATTGTTTCAATCAAGGAAAGGGTAATGTGCATGGTGATTTTATGATATTTAGAGTATAATTTTTAATATTTGTTGTTTCTTCGCTTCCAACAGGCCTAGACAGTACCCCATAAAAGTCGCTTGATTCACCTCCCTACACAAGAAGGCTTTCTCTTCTTTCACCCTTATTTATTTATTTAATAGGAATGTGCTTCGACACTTGTTATTTTCAATGAGTAGAAGAGGGATCCAGAATTATTGAGAGTAGAGGAGGTTTTCCCTTTGAAGAAGTATTTTAAAACCTTTCATATTGGTTTTCTTGCTTTAGATTTTCCCCTTATTCTTTCTCTACTAGATTGGAAAAGCGTTAAAACACAAGCATATTTATACCAAGTTGATTAATTTGGATACTAGCATAGGTACAGGTTTAATAGGTTCCCTCAAGGTTTTACTTTTGGGTGTATCATAGTTTCCATCTAGACTTAACTCAACCTATGGCCTCTTCCCAAAATAAAGATGAAGAAGAAACAAAAAGCCAAGTGTTATGGTTGTCACATTTTCTCTTTCAATCCACCATAAAATGCTTTTGAGCCATGCACTTTTGAAAATGGTATTATTTATATAAAATGACCAAGAAAAAAACATGACAGGACATGACACACATATGATCGACACTGAAGAAAAAGAAAAAGAAAAAGGAAAAACTATATAGGAAGTGTAACTTGTAGATGTTATTGGAAATAATATTTCAAATCTCAGCCATTTACAGGAAGGGGGTAAATCCTCTTATCTAGGGATTTCATCTTGAAGGTATTATGAAAAAGCTTCTCTTCAATGGTGAAGGGGCCAATCCACAAGGGGTTGGAACTTTGTGTGTTTTCCTTTCTCTTCGTGGGATTTATCCCACTTTAGTACTAAGTCACCCACATCAAAACTCTTAGCTCCTGCGTACTTCTTGTCGAACCAATGCTTAATTTTTTTTTTTGTGAATGGAAAATCTCTCTCTGGATTTCAAACTTTCTACCTCAAGTTTGAGTAAAGTATCTATCTTGCTATGAACTAGAAGGCAAGGTCTACCTTGGGACTCTTGGGAGAAGTGCAAGGCTGGGAGATATAGGTTCAGGGGCAACATAACTTCTTTACCAGAAACCAAAAAGTATTGTGAGGTATTAATAGAGGGCTTAAGAGTTACATAGTAAAACCATAATGCATTGGTAGAAGCATTTTGCCAGTTCCTTTTCTCAGAGAATATGTTTTTCTTGATCATGTAGATGATATTTTATTTTTCGATTCAACCAAACCATTTGCCTACGAGTAATAATTAGATGCACGCTTTAATACAATCCCATTTTCTAATGTGAATTTATAAATTTTAAATTAATAAAAATAAGTTGCATTATCAAAGATAAGTGACGTTGGAACACCAAACCTGGTTATAATATTCTGTTGCAAAAAGTGGATGAATTCTTGGTCGTTAACTTGTCTTAAAGGAGCCATGTTTGTCCATCGATTAAAATAGTTTGTTGCTGTCAAAATATATCCCTGTTGCTTTGAAGAGTGTGGAAATATTTCTCCAATAATATCTAGGCCCCACTGTTGAAAAGGTTCCTCGACTGCTACTAGTAGTAATGGGGTGGATGACCTCTGTTCTTGATTGGCACATCTCTGATAGGTTGGGCACTTGAAAAAATAAGTGTGAGAATATTTGAATAAAGTGGGCCAATAATAACCATCCCTCATGACCTTATGCACAATTTTTTCACCCACATAGTGACCACCTGCTGTTCCATCATGAAAATATCTATGTACCTTCTCTATATCCTATGTTCAAGGCATGTTAGTAGGACACCGTTGTGGTGCTTTCTAAAAATCACTCCATGAAAAATATAGTAAGATAGATATTTTAAACAAATTTCCCTCTCTTGCTTATTCAATAGGTGCATGGACAAGGTTTTTTTCTCTAAAAAATTCCATATATTGGAATACCATGGTGTTGTAGACATGAACTGGGAAACATGTTCAACATTTTACATCTATATTTCCTACTCCCAACTTGAAATATCTTTCTCAAGAGAATCTCTTGCTTCAGCTGCTAGTTGGCAGAGGCCATGAATGTTAATGGTATGAACTGGTGTAAAATCTAGATCATATTCTTGTAAGCAGGTCATCCAATTCTCCCTCTTCTCACCCATCTCCTGTTGCACAAAGAGTTTTCTTACCATTGGATGAGGCAAAAATATGATCATGTGATCTTTTAAAAGATAGGGCCTTATATACATCATATGCTTGTTTGTCGATGGTAGGATAGTTTAGCTCTAAACCTTATAATCCAACACTCATTAAAGATATAGGTCATTCATTTCCTTCAGTATAATTTTGAGTCAAAATGGTCACAATAGGCGAATCCAAAGCAAAGATATAAAGCAGGAAATATTTGCCATAATCAACACTAAATAATGTAGGTGCATCATCGATAACTTGTTTAATTTGAGGGAAAGAATCCTTCTCCCGTTTTCCCATTTGTAAGTTTCATATTTATTAATAATCTCCTATAGAGGTTTAACTATCTGAGCATAGCTAGAGATGATTTTTCGCAAGAAATAATCTTCCCTAAGAAAGATTGCATAGCCCTCTTATTCACTAAGAACAATATATGAGTAATGGCTTCGACCCTCTTGGGGTCAACTTTAATTCCACTCTTTGCAATGATGTGCACTAATAGAGTGCCTTATGGCACACCAAAAATTATTTTCTTGGGATTAAGATAAATCCCATATTTACGATACCACTCAAATATTTGTTTTAGATGACGTACATGATTTTGTCTTCTTTTGGAAAACACAGTAACATCATCCAAATAAAAAACTACGATTTGACCGAGCAGGCCATGGAAATTGATGTTTATGACTCTTTGAAATGTAGCACCAATGTTAATAAAGCCGAATGACATTATTGTAAAAGTGAATGTTCCGCATTTGGTCTCGACTGTGGTTTTCAAATGATCTAGTTCTGCCACTAGCACTTGATTGTAACTAGACAAACCATCTAGAAACGAAAACAACTCAGACACAGATACTGTTTGGAGGATCCATTCTATGGATGGAACTGGATAATTTTCTTTATCATATTCCCATTTGAGGTTGCGGAAATCAACAGATAACCTTATATCACCATACGTCTTTCTGATTGGGACCAAATTCGAAACCCAAGTGGAATTCCTAACTTTGAAAATGATCTGAGCATCCAACAACTTTCTTAATTCTTTTTGGATGAGGGGATCCAACATTGGATGAACTTCCATAGTTTCTATTGGAAAGGTTTTACCCCTTAATTTATGGAAATGGCATGCTAGATAATATGAGTATCATATGTATTTAATTCATCATATGTCCATAAAAAAAATCACAGTACTATTTAAACAAGCAGATGGATGCTTGTCATTCTTGTGGAGAAAAATGTGTACCAAGGTTTATATATTTTAGATCTTATTGAGTTCCAAGATTGACTTGTTCAGATGAAAACTTCAAACTCTGAATCTTGGTATTGGTTGGTCCTATGAACTAGTTTCGCAGGTCATATGTTGTTTCTAGAGACAACACACCTTTAGGCATAGTGTTAGCTTTCACTGCACAATATGGCTCTTGCAAAGCCCTGTCGTGCTCATTCTCTCTTATGGCAACATCTTTGAACACATCTGCACTATCCATGAAATGTATTATATGTTGGTCGTCGTTGAAAACACGAAAAATAGTGACATTATTAGGCACAGATGGTTTATATATAATTTCAATAGAAAAACCATTTCTTAATGGTTACATCTTAGTGATTGCATTCGCTAATGCGTATGTTGCAAAATTTCTAAGCCTAAGAATGAAAAAATTATTAAAAGCTTTAGCCTCCTTCTTTATCCTTTGATTTCATTGGTTTTCCTTATTCTCTTGGAACATAAATTGATGTACATGATGAGTGAATGAATGGTCTCCAAAACCATCGAGTTTCTCATTATATATACACATCCAGAAGGTTGAATAGGTGGATCTTGGAGCCCAAGCTGAATTGTTCCCAAGGAGGGCCGACTTGGTCTTGTGGTGACATTTTAGACTCCTTTGAATCAAAATAAAATATTTTTCCTTTTCTTACAACAATTCCAAATTGGACTTTGACTCAAATACATTTTCTTAACTCATGACAAGTTTTCTTTTGACTCAAATAACCTTACAAGCATGAAGAACATGCTTTGAATAATAATAATAATAATAATAATAATTTCTTTTCCTTATTTTTTCTATTAAATGAAATATAAATTGATACAATTACAATGATAATTATGAGGACCGAAACTAGTTACTTTTCCAACACTTCCTCTTCTAGGGAGGTATTAATAATTATACAAAAGGATACAAGGATACTCTCAAATTGAAATATTCTCATAAGAAGAGTTCAAATTGATAAGCATCATCAAACATCATTATCATAACCAACATTGTCAATTACAAAATAGAAAGGCCTTGACTAACAAGCTCTAACTCTCCACTAGATTAGAGCACAATTCTAGGAGGCATACATTTGGACACCACCAAAACTATCTATCAAGGAACATACCCCATCAATATGTTAGCCAGATATGTCCTTAAATGATTATTCTTATATTGGATTCAAAATCCTCCAAGAATATTGGTTTGCCTTAGGACTACCCTTGTCTTGGATACCCTGCACTATCCTCAAAGAGTATTATTCCTAGAGATTACTCCTATCTTGGTTTCCAAATTCTCAAGGAGTATTGGTCCTGGATGCTTATCCAATCCTCCATTCTACGTACCATTGCCTTCATTACACTTATGTATTTTAGTCCTATTCTAGTGCATGACATATAGAGATACAATGTCCATCATCACTCCTTCTCACCTAGGGAGGAGATCCTTACTCCCTCTCAACTAGGGAGACATAACCATAAGCTTCAAAATATCTTGTTCATTAGCTACTTTTTATTCTGTGGAGATCTTAGTAGTAGCTTGTAGGGCTTCTCAACTCCTAATAACATTACATCATATCGAACTTCGACCTTCTTGGATCTTGACAATATTCATGCAAATTTGTAATCAAATGGTTCATCTATCATCTTCAATGAGCCAAAATTCCTCACAACTACTAGCACATGCCTTCTTCCTTACATAATAGAATAATTCCCTCATGTTCTTCCAAGCCATCATCAATGATGTCCACTCAATCCATGTTCTCCCAAATTGAATTAAATCAAACAGTTGTAGGCACATCATATTACCCCAACTACTATCTTTCCAACCTCTACACATACTTTTGTAATATGACCTTATAGGGAGCTAAATCATATCTCAAACAAATCATCAATATTATAGTTACCAAATCACAATGGACTCTACTCAAGTTTTTGGATTCTTCATGTCAAATTATATCGCTTTCTCCCTCTGACGTCAACATTATTTTGCATGGTCTATATTCATATTGCAAAAGAGTTATGCTTCATGCTCTTCAACTTTCAATCATCAATCAATATTTTCCTAGAACGAACCAATCAACAAGCTTCACTATCATATCCATTAGTCTATTTGTAGCTCCCTCTTTCCATCTGAGGTAAGTGAAATTCTTGCCTTTAATGGACTTTTTTTCATATAAAATTCAAACTGCTCCATTCTTATTCATCTTCATGCTTTTCCATGCTCTTCCATTTCTTCCTTATACTAGTCAAGATTTAGATAAATCGTGTCTTGACCCACAACTTTTATTAGAATACCATGAAAGAACAAAAAAAGTACAAGGCACAAATATGATAAAAAAGGAGATGTAAATTTCTTATCTTTTGAGAAGGATTAGCTCCCTCTTAATATCTAAATCTTGGACCTCCTCACCAAACTTGTTCTCTCATTAAAAATCCACTAAAAATCAAGGGTTAGATCTATCTTTAACAATTAACATGATTAGATAGGGTTTTTATTCTAGGATTTTGGATTTTTCTTGATCCAAACTATGAAAAGTTTCACAAACCCTAAATGAAAAACGTCTTTAGGACCTTTCAACTTACAAATTGAAAACCATAGAATTATCATTAGCAATATTTCTATATAGAATTCATTTCATTCCTTGTTCTCAGATGTAAAGACTTCAAATTATAATAATATTTCTGCACAAACCCTTTATATGTTGCATTAATAATTTTCATGAGATCATTATCATAACACTACTACTTATTGTTGATTGCAAATGAACATGAACAATAGGATTTAGTATGAAAAATTGTAAGAATCAATTGTGAAATAATTTTGCAAACAAGCATGAACAATAATACAATCTCATGGGCTTCCATGTCCCTATATTGAGCATCACTATGCATTGAAAACTAGTTTAGGGGACAGGTAATTGTACCCCCAGGGACTAGTGGAGCACAAACTTGGTGGAATTTTACTAGTATGGAGAAAGGAACATGAGGGTGGGTGATTTTGTATTTTTTAGCAAAGAAATAGGTGAATACAATGTGGTAAAGTCAATCTAGATCAACGAATACTAGTAGTGCTACATCACACTGTAATTGTAGTTGCAATGAGAAGGCAAATGAAGTGACAAAGAAGTTGATTATTCTCGTGTTAGACTTGATAGTGATGAATTTGAAACTTAAAGAGAAAATGATGTCAAGTGTACAAGCAATAGAGGAGGTCTAGGCCTTGAAATACAATTTATATAATCAACAAGAAAAATTTGAGGCTCTTCGTAGTCAAATAGTGGAGCTACTAAAGTAGGTCCAACTTTTGAACACCAAACTCAGCAACTACAGTAACGATAATTGGAGGCAAGATGGAAAACAATTGGATCTAAATCGACCACCAATAGAGGAATGATATGGACAAAAATTGGATATTAATCTACCACCAACAGAGAAACGAGATAAGCATAGTGGAAGCATGTGTTGGTGCAAATTTTGTTTTTTGCTTGATAGATTTTATAGAGTTTATGCCTACAACATTGTGGTAATTTTTTACATCACATGTAGTCCGCTAAGAATGATAATAGAAAATACCGTCCATAGGAATATAAAATAAGGATATCACAATGTAAATAATTTCCTATGTATTTTTTGGGTCCATGCACAAACTTAACTCAAGTTCTACTCATTCCCGTTAAAAGAAAAAAAATTCTTTCAATTTTAATAATTTCATTATTATTCAAAGAATTTATTTTTAACAACTGCATGCATATAGTTATTATAATCAAGACATTATGATTTTTTAAAATTGAGATTAATATATCAAATTTTAATTAGAAATGAAATGTTTTATTTTATTTATTATTTTTAAAATTAAACAATTTGAAAATAAATTCATCTTGATGATGAGCCACATAGGTTGGTTTGAAATGTCAGAAAGAAAACCCTATGTGATGGATCCAAAAACAATCCAACAAGGAAAATAATTTCATTAATTATTAATAAAATAAATCATTTCTATATAATATATTCTTAAATTTTTAATTATTGATAATTATGAATAAAAAAATATAAAATTTATTTAATAATTCAATTACAATGTTTATAATAATTACTTATAAAAATTTAGGATTACATTTTTTTAACAAGAATGAGTATTTGTATTAGTTAAAATGTGCCTAGTCACATCAAGTACTCAGGGGTTACATCTTTTGTTATTTGATTGTGCCTTGTAATGAAATTTGTTGATTTCAAAATCTTCTAATGAGTTACAAAATTTCATAAAAATGACTACATTTTGAGATGTATATAGTCAACAAAAAGTGCCTAATAGAAAACAAAATTTACAGTAGTACATTGGTCATTTTGTGGTCTCACCCTTCTCCTCCAGAAGTTGATTAAGATCCAAGAATTTATTTTCCTCTTGTCCGCTCCCTAAGGTAGGTTCATTTGCGTTAATTTCCATAATTTGGAGCTCCTCTTGCATGGTCACATTCTATTGTAGAAGCCCTTCCACCTTGTCCATTTGTCTCACTGTCATACCTTGAAGTCTTAGGAGTTCCTATAACACAATTGATTCAATATTTATTTTCTTTTGTTACCTCATTACCATTTACATCATATCAAATTGTAGAGTACCAATTTTTTATATAATTTAATTAATTTACTCCCTACATATGCACTCGTGAGGCCCTTCTCTACCACTGACAATCCTGCCTATTCATTTGTTGCTCCTTATTTTCCCTTGACCCTTCTTGGTAATTCCACCACCTATTTCCAAGGACCAAAAAAATTCCCACAATATATTTTTCATGACCTTTATCCGAAGTTCCTTAATTTTTCCCCCTGCCACAGAGGTAATTCAAGCAATACAAGCCACGATGTCGTTTAACAATCTAGTCAAAATCACCAATAATCCAATTTTCCTCTAGGAACCAAATTTTCCTGGTCGACACATTTAAACCCCTATGGAAACCGATGATGATGCTTCCCAAGTTAAAATAATGGTGTAGAAAGGTCAGGTTTTGTGTAATAGGGGGATTCAAACACTCATTTGACACAATCATAGATGACTGAGAGGTCCCATTGACCCATACCTCAAAAAATGCAAAGGCCTTTGTACTATATAGGAATATGTCTCTCAATACCCCACAATTCAGTCCATATCTACCTTATTCCATGAAATTCCACACAATAAAAGCTAAAGCGAAAGATCTAAATCCCCAAGATGAAACAACAAGCCTTTGGGGAAGATAGCAGAGAGCATATTCCCCCCTAATCATTTGAACTGGAACAATAGACATCCAAGACCAAGAAAAGGGACTTACTTAATTGAAAATTCCACTATGGGTTGAGCCAAATTATGAAGCTTGTCCATTGACCTACAAATTCTCTACATTCCCTAGATTATAGGGTGCCTTAGTGAATTCTGACATGCGTGAGAAGTAATGGAGGCTTGCTTGCTCATAATTGTTGCAATGTTATGGATAATCATCAGTGGATTTCAGAGATAAGCTGCATACTGTGAATTGAATCTCGTAGATGAGTAATGTACTCGCTCATGAGAAGGATATTATTGTTGTTCATGATGGGTTCCACAATAGCATCCCACTCTTCCTTTAATATTTGTGTCATTCCCCATATTATTTTCATAGACAAATAAGATTTGAATAATTGAATTGGACCATCGATTCTATGGTAGAGGCCATTGGCCTACAACACCATTGATCTATATTTTCCCTTCCCTTAATCGACAGGCCCAATTGGAAAATTTATATGCTTCTACATTTTGAGCTCAGAGAGCATGGAAGTATTATCTCTTTGGAATATATTCTAAGTGTCTTTTGATTATGTTCAATAAATTTCCCAAGTGATTATGTTTGGGAAAAGTATCTTTGAATATATGATGTATGATGATGAGGGAATCATCTAGTATTTTTATGTTATATACTTGAAGGGATCTAGCCAGAATTAGGCCTTAGAGTAAACCATGCAACTTTTCTTAGTTTAATGTCATTGGTCCCTGAACCTAGACGTACACCTTGTCCAAGTTTCCTCTAGGGCTATACAAGACCCTTCCTGCTCCTGCCACCCCTAATTTAGGTTTATATCAATTGATATAAACCGATTTAAATTTATTTAGATAAAATCAGAAGTTAAATTAAGTTATTTTGTAATTTTTTCCTTCTTAATCCTTTGACATACATAAATTGTAATTATAATAGAGATTAAATCATTCAAAAGTATTTTTAGATTTAATAATTACATTTTCTATTGTTATCATTTATACTATGATATGTTTTATCTATTTCTTGTGACTATTTTGTTTCATATAAAAACATGGTATTCTATGAAACTAAATGTCTAAAATTGGTCGACCTAAGAAACATGGAAGACAAATAACACTTTTGATCTATTTCTTCAAGGTACATCACATCAAATTATTTGTGTCGATGTTTCAAACCAACAAGTGTGGTTCATATTTAGGTCAATGAATGATGAAATCTAGTGATGATTCATTAGTCTTGAATATGAACCACACTTGTTGGTTCAAAATATCGATGCAAATAATTCAATGTGATGGATCTAGAAGAAATATATAAAAACAATTTGAATCATAGAAGCATAAACTTAGAAACAAATAACACTTGTTGATGCATTTAAATTGAATCCAAATGATCCCATTATTGAAAAAAATATTGATTTTGAGGCTGAAATTAATATTGAAGAAGAAATTCTTACAAAAAATAAAGGCAAGGGAATAACTCCTAAAATTTCATTTAAATATGGATGGAAACAAGAAAATGGGAATATCCCATAATAGGTTCAAATGGTGAAGATCACATCAACTGTTTATTGTGTACTAAATTCAAACAATATACACCAAATGCAAGGTAAGTTAGTAGTACAATTTAGTTAAGTGGATTAATTGGTCATGTTATTTCCGAGGCCCATAAATGTTCAATTAAACTATTGGAGAGTGAGTCAAAGGAATCATATTTACCCATGACTAAGCATATTGAACTTATGTTAGATTTTGAGAAACTTAGAATAATTAGTGTGATGGAAACTGTGTATTTTGTGGTTATAAAATATTTACCTTTAGAGTTGTACAGAAACTTACGTGACTTGCATATATACAAGGGAACAACCAATATGTATTTACCTATTGAATATTCTGTAATATTCCAAAAATTTTGCCTTCATCTAAATGAAATATTATAGTTTGTATTGTCACTAGGTAGGTGAATAAGTGGATGGGGAGGCCCATAAAGCTGTTTAGGAGGAATAATAACACTCCTAATGTGAAAGAAGGAAGAATAAGTAGCTGGATTAAGCACCTCCAAGTATGAACAGGGGTTGGATCATGTTTATTCATTCAACTTTGACCAAGTCAACAACATTGTCATGGAGGAGTGGCATTCATGATGAGACAACGCAGTTTTAGTGGAGGAAAAATTGCATGAGCTTAGTGGCAAGTATGGATGGGACCCAATTTGATAAGGCTAACATACTATATATGGAGGGAATGGCAACCATTTTTATTCATGTTTTGGATTATTATTTGTCTATGGTCTGTTTAGACTTTTCATCCTCTTGTTGTTTAGCAGAGTTGTTTTGATGTTTAGCACCGAGTGTTCCCGAGCAGGAATCCCACCTCTTTCCTTGAGGGGCCTCTTGGAAGAGCATTGCATTCATTTCCACATTCAGGGTTTCAGGCCAATCTACAGCTTTCTTCATCAGTGTAGTTTCTGCAGGTTATTGTGTTGTGTTGCAGGGTGTTGCAGTGGAGGGTTTAGAAACCCACTTTCTGAGCTATTGTTGCTATTTCAATTTTGGGATATATAGTATGGAGGAATAATCTTAGCTCAGCTTGTGCATTCAAGACATTATGATTTAAGATTCAATATTATATGCAATGAAATGAGTTTCATTTAACTTTCATTGCATACATTGAGTATGTGCCTCCATATGATTATATTTAACATTTAATTATGATTATATATTGGCTATATTGTACATACGCAGTTTTCATAAATGTATGCAATGAAATTTAAATGCAGCTCTTGGTTCCATTCATTTATACATTATAACAACCATATACAAAAGGAGATTTGAAACAAATCATAGTAGCTTAGTTAAACAACCCTCCCAAGCCATTATTACTCAAAATTCATGAAAAAAGAGGGGTTGCAACCATGAAATAAACTGGAAATACCCTGACAGCGTCATTTTATTACTCCTGCAATAGCAGTAATTTGTACATCGGATCTAGAGCTGCTATGTGCATAAAAATTCATATCTATATCAGATCCATGCACTATACAGGCTCCTTTAATGAACCCCCTTGGGGTTTTTAGCAAAACACCAAGTACAATATGTAGATCTTAGATCTAAGACTTCAGATTTATGGAAATATTCAGATCTGGAAGTGGATCTAATCTGGTATAAACAATACAAATGATCTCCTCCAACATATCTCCAAAGTGAAGGGAAAATCCCCAACACTCAGAAAATCAACTCTCCAAATGGTGCACTAAATCACCCTGCAACTGCTTCTTCAGAAATAACACAGATCTGGATCAATACTATGTTGTAGGGGACAAAATATAGTTGGCCTACAAACAAGATATGAAAATGAATCTCAATGCCTTCAATATTGTTCTCCCAATGGACTAGAAACCTTTTCCACTGAAAAGAAGCACTAAAGTGGCCTAGATCTGAAGATCTAGCCTCCACTTGCTGCAGCTTACTAAAACATGAAAACCCTCAACATGATTTGTGTTGTCAAAGGAAGATGAAGCTTGGCTTTAAGCCAGATAGTAGAAAATATGGTGCAGACTCCTCCAAGAGCTACTCAATGGAAGAGGTGGGATTCCCGATCAGGAACACCTTGTGTTAAACAACACTCCATCTCAGCTAAACAACCAGAGAAAGAAATATGTCTAAACAGACCATATATCTAAAAATCATAATCATAAGCTAACCCCATATGGCTACCATCCTCTTCCTTATAAACAATGTGAGCCTTCTCATCTTGGGTCCCACTCATTAGGGTTTACATCTTCATGCAATGAATCTCCCTCCAAAACTGCGTTGTCTCATCATCAATACCACTCCTCCATAACAACGTTGATGGATTTGGTCAATCTTGACTGGATATCCATGCATTATCTTCTTCCACACTCAAGGTGGCTTTATTCTAACTATCTAAACATATTCATATTCCCCTGAGTTATCTTCATTAATGTTTCACATCCTTTATACTAGCTTAGTTGACTTGGTCAAACTTGACTTTGTCCACATGCATTTAGCCCTTGTTCACACATGAAAGTCTTTTATCCAGCTGTGAATATGATCCTTTTCCCATTAAGAGGGTTTTTATTACTGCTAAAAATATTTATGGGTCTCCCTACCCATTTATTCATCTCACTATGTGTTTGGAGAAAAATTAATATTCAATTTAGCTACATGCTAATTTAGGAATATTACAGTCCTCCCCTCCCAAATTTTTCTTGTCCTCAAGAACTACAAGGATAGAACTGAAGAGTCTCTCCTCTTCTTCCTGTAGCATTTTCAAGTGATAAGTTCCTCCAAAGAACAAGATTCTTTCTCATCAATGTGTTCTCAAGTTGTTCCTCCCATGTGTAAAAGCATGCCTTTGGTGAAAAATCCAAATAGCTCTCATCATGAAAAAGTGGGATATCCATGGGAACAACTATATGTGGTCTAGAGGCCTTCTTGAGGCATGGAATCTGAAATGTATTTGGAATCATCATCCCCATGTGAAGCCTCCATCCCCAAGCTATCATCCACAAAAAGTGAGTCACCCTCCAACAAGGTAACTCCTGAAAAATCTCTTCCACCTTAGGCACCTACAAAGAATGTGGGCTACATAGTTGAATATGTGGGACTAAAATTTCCATCCCATGCTATTTATTTCTCCACTTATGATATGTATGGGGCTGCTATTGATCCTGGGCTGAAATATTACGGTCTTCAAGAATGACCCAAGTCACCCCACCAATCAAAATATCCATGAAGTGCCTCTCCCAAGAAATCAAGTTATCCAAATGGCTCCCCCCACATGAAGACAAGAAGTGTAGTGTGGCAATCATGGTTTTCCCATTCTTTCTCCTGAAACATGCAACATGTAAAATAGGGAGAATCATACTCCCAATGGGCACCTTCAACTCTTGTTCCACTCTCCCAACAAAGCTTCCCATAAACATAAGAGCATCATCAATATATGGAAGAAAAAACAAATGAAAACAAGTTGCCACGTGACAACCCGGAGGTGGATCATAGTTCCACATATGGAGCTAGCACAGTGCATCCCCTACCTGCCTCAACATAAATAATAACAAGTGTCTTTCCAGCCACTTTTTTTCTGCCACAATCGTCCTACAAGATAGGATCATAAAAGTAGAATGTGGTGTCAATGGTGCACACCAAGAATCATGTGCCCTCCCCCACAAACCACCAATAGCATATCCAACCTCAATGCTGCAATTGGGCTCAAGTACATCATAATATAATACATAAGAAGGAATAATCCTCCTTGGTACAACATGTTTCCCATATAAATTAAAAAATTACAAATCACAATGCAAAAATGTACCTTCTCTACTATGTACTCCCGTCATTGAGCTGAAATGGCTCAACTGAAATCTCTCCCTCACTCTCCATGAGCAGGGAAGTGGCTGTGACAACCTCTCTATCACCATCTAGGCTATTCATCTCTCCATATGTTGATATACATCTTGTTGGATGCCCTCCCAAGTGAACTCCTCCATAAAACAATGGAATGCATCAAAGTGCATGGAAAGGAAGTCCACATGTGCTGCATGTAACAACTGCTCCTTGAGCTTGGAAGCTCTATTCAAGAAGACTCAACCATAAGAATAGATGACCTCATCATCCACCATGTATCTGTCATCTCCCTCCGGATCATCAAGAATCATGCAAGCACTAAGATCCTTGGAGTACTCTACCAAAAGTTGAGACCTCTAATATGGATCAATCCTCCTAAGAGACAATGTTGAAGATCTGAAATGTGAAGCTCCCCACATGATACTGTCTTTTCCTTTGACGTCCCTCATTCCAAAGTCATCAATCATAATGTTTCTGTATGTGGGAGATCCCTTCGAAAGTGGAAGTACCTCCTCATCCTCCAAGGTTAAGGAGTAGCCCCTTTGCACCATGATAGTGCCATCTCCTACTCCTACAACATCATGCAAAGTATGGGAGAATATCAGTCCATACTCTCTCAGTAACAACCAAAGCAACAACAGCTCTAGTTGCCTCCCCACACCATCACCATATAAATCATGGAGCAACAACATAATAGTTGATATGAAATATATCACATCACCCCAATACTTCAAAACCCCTTGCTGCCATATGATGTAAGTGTCATGCCAAATTCCATCCACCACCATACTCTTTGAAATAGAGTGTGTCATATGATGACCAAACTCTTTCAAGAGTAACCAACGTAGCCTTTCCTCCCGCTGCCCGGTATCATAAATCTGCAAGTGGCTTTCCAACCTCTTGCTCATCAATATCACCCATCCAACCCATGGTGAGTGTCTATCATCGTGTCCAAAAGTGGCATTCCTCCAATGGAGAATACCATCCTCCCAAATCAGATTTCTGTCTTTTCATTGCATGGGATGTTGAAATGCAATCTCCTGGAGATCTCCAAATGATGACCACTCATCAATGACCAAGTTGATCCCATAAGGATCCAAATAGGTGGTAGGAAAAAACCTCCCATCCATATGGGCTTCACTCAATGAACCTATGACATATCACATGCGTTCATGGCATATTAAACAATACCCTTAATTTGACTACATATTGGAAAATACCTCTGAAAATCACATTATTTAACCCCCTACCAATACGAACCCAATACACCTTCCCAATTTAAAAAGCCCCTACTTTCACTATATATTGTAGTAATCCATTTTTTCATTAACAATTTTTATACCCTTTTATATTTTTTCATTAACTTTGAGCTCCATTTTTTATACTTTCCAATATTAAAACCCTTTATCCCTTATATATCCCCCAATATATAATTCCATTTTCCCCTCAAAATATATCCCCCAATATGAACTCACGTGGTATGATATTCTCTACCAGTGAATACCCTGTGCTCCCATCATGATGTGAAAGATCCATCAAGAAATATCCATCACAACCATGAGAGATGTTATCCATCATAATATGTCTCCCAACAACTATCTACCCATCCTTTTTGATACATATGGGAAGGTCATTGGAATGCTCCAACAATGTTTGGGCCCCAAACTCATCATTGTTTCTCAATGACAGCGCTGCTGATCTCCATGATGGTGCATCTATTGTCTTCAAATCATACTCTATGTTGAACACATAGTTTTGCATGGCATGGTTCAGAACAATACTCATCCCCTCCTCCAAAAATCTACACTCCAACCCCAAGAGTTGTGTGCAGCTCAAAAATGATACACTAGGATGAATGTATATCTCTTCCTTCAGTAAATCAAGGCTTCCCAACGCAGTGAAAGCCTGCTACTCCAAATCAGCAATATGTTTTGACCCTTGGTCATGCAATGGAATATTCCCACAATCCTCCATATGATGTGTTGAAATAATAGGAAATGGAAACATGTGAATACCTTTGTAAAACTTGGGAATATCTTGTACTGCTACAAGGGTTCCTTCCTCCGGTGTGATGGCTTCCCCAACTATTGATGATTATGGCTACTCTTTTATGTCTTCATAAGTGTTGGTACAAGTAACCTCCTCCTCATACATCTCCAGAATAGTGCATGGGACTCTAGATGTCAAGAGATCAAGACTACTTTGCAAAGGTGCAAGTATCTTTTCTCCTTATGTAAGTGCTCTCGCAGCAAGTGATGGTGAAGGCTTCTTCTCCTCTGATTTCTTCTTGTCAAACTTCTTGATCAACATTTGAGTAAAGTCTGCAAATGTAGTCACTCTTGCATGACTCAAATGGTTGAACCACCAAATGCTTGCTTCACCCTCAAGGTGTAGCACTTCAATCTCAACAGCTTCTTTCTCTACTACTGGATGTAGCAGGAAAAATGCATCCAACCTCATTCCCCAAGCCCTTGCTGTGCATGAGGATGACCCATCAAAACTAGACAATAGAAACCTATTTCCCTTCTTCCTTCTATTGCTGCAAGGTATCCTTTCTTCTTTGAGCTGAATGAACAATGGGAGAGTTAGATTCTCCTTGAAAGCTCTAGGTTGAGACTTATATTCTGCAAGATACTCACTTAGAATCTCATGATCAAAGTGTTCTCCATCTCTATACCTCTTATCTTCAAAATAAAATGTCATAGTATGTTTCTTTGGAGCTCTATGCAATGCTAAATCTTCTTTTTGCTGATAGGAAGTACATGGACCTTCCTCATCTTGAAACCCTAATGCGGTTTCACTTCTTTTCTCCATTTTTCTCTACTTGACCTCCTTGGAGAGGTTCTTCTTAGATCTAAAAAGAGATGAGATGAAACTCATTCCTTCCATCATTATGATCTCTTTCTTATTCTTATAGCATATTGGCTGAAAACTCATAGGCTGAGCCAAGATGATGCTCTAATACCACTGTAATATCCCAAAATGGGAAAATCAACAATACATGCATGAAAAAATCATTTTTCAAAAATATAAGCATTAATAGAAAAATGCAGCCCATGGATCCATAAGATTTGACATTATAGCAACCATATCTGAAAGGAAATTAGAAACAAATCATTATAGCCTAGTTAAACAGGCCTCCCATGCTCAAAACAGCCCAAAAACACTGAAACCCCAAGACTACTGTTTGGTCTCAACTTAGTCTTCTAAATTGAGTTCATTTAATTGTCAACCAGGGTTGGTAAACTGCTTAAGTGAAGTGTACTGTATTTACCTAGGTGTTTGTTTCTTAATGCGTTGTGTGTAGTGTTTTATGATGTTTTTGGTCTTTTGTGATGATTTATGATGTTTTTGGTCTTTTGGTAGTTTTATGTTCACAAAGAAAATGACTAGAAAGCTAGTGGAAGGAAGCTAATGATTAAAAACAGAGTGAAGCCTAATTGGTTGATGACAAATGACAAATGCAATTGCAGATATTGAAACAGAATCAAATCCAAACTATGACTAAGCAAAAACAAAGCTTGATAATGACTTTTAAGCAAATGATTCAAAACATAAACTCAACTTGTCAAATTCTTTCATCAAAGGTATTTTGAGAGAGAGCTTGAGACATGGTCAGCTAAGCATGCAAATTCTCCTAACTAAACAGTTAAACAACTAACTTATAATGATGCAACATGTTATCCATGATTAGAGATTTATTGAAGCATATTTGGAGTAAAACATTGATACCATCATAAGATCTCTACTTTAAGACTAGTTCCTAACTCTATTCTGCAACTTAGTTTGATAACACTACACTTCACTCAAAGGTTATAGATTTTTAAAGTAGTCTTTTGAGGAAATTTTTGTTTATGAGATGATAAGGAAGTTGCAGAAGTACTTCAGGCCTTAAAATGATATTGTCTTCTGTTCATATGGTTATGAATCAATTGTAGATTTTAGAACAAGAAGAGGTTTGTAAATAATGAAGGTTGTTTTGTTAAGTTTAACAACTGAAGTAATCTAATATGCAGTGAATGACAACTGAATATGGAGTGCAAATGCAATGAGTTAAGCTAAAACTGAACTTAAAATGTCACTAGCCTAAAACAGTGCTGAACTACAAGTCATTATCAAACTTAAAATAAAATAACTGAGCATGAGTTAAGTGCAATTAAACTCCGGAGTATCCTAACTAGGCTATCATGCATTATTCTATGGAATTATACAGTCTGTTTGTCCATCATGATTGGTATTTTGGAAGAGTTTCTTAGAACAATCCTAACTGTACAATTCAGTGCAAATGCAAACATAAAGACTGAAAGCAATGAAAAACTAAGGTATCATAGCTGTCTCCCACCCATCATTATGATATTTTGGAAGATATTTTTAAGAGCAAGAATAGCTATGGTACTTAGTGCAAACACACAACTGAAACGTTCAAGATCACAATCATGCTTAAGACATTATAAGGATTTTTTGGAAGAGTTTCTTCTTTTGGAAGAGTGCTTAGCATAAGTATAACTGTGATGGTGAACAAAATAGATTACAATTAAATCCTACAATACTATAGCCATTTCCCATTCATTATCATAATCTTTTGGAAGAGCTTCTTCTTTTGGAAGAGTTTTTAGAACGAGTATAACTATAATAGCTAATGAAAACAACTACGAATTCAACTTCAAAAACGTAAAGGCAGCTAGAATACTTATCTAAATTATGCAAATAAATCCGTACAGGGGGCAGGGGCCCTCTACCACCAGACGGAATCTAACTCCAAATCAAATCAACATAAAGAAGCACGCTACACTTTCGTCAAAACACGTTACGCTTGAGGCAATGCAACGTCTTCGTTGGGCTACTGACCATGCTTGCAAAATCCAGAAAAAAATCTAGCCTATCTCTCGGTTTCCCAAGTGTTTTTATAACAAATTTACATAACAAGACTTGCAACAATTCGGGGATCATTGTCTTTCCTTATCGAAATCATACTAGGACTCTTAAAGTGGCAGCGTAAAAAGGAAAAGGACATCTGGACTAAGACAGTCCTATTAGAAATCTGCTTCCTTAAATGAGTTCCCACGTACCAAAACCATATCCAGAATTCGGTTTTTCCTTTATGGTGAGCAACGAACAATGTAGACATGACGTGGAATATACCCATATGTGGTTTTTCTTGAGAGGCCACCTGGAACATGCCTGAACGTGAAGACAGCTGCAGAATTTCTGGTTAGCTACGGAATGTGCATTATTCAGTTAGGTAAATATGTGTTAAATCATAAAAACTCTGCTTGGTGGTTGTATTAGTAAACCCAAAATGATTTTATTCAGTTGTTTCATTGATTAAGACCACAAGGACAACAATGGACAAAAGGAAAATGAGGTAAAGTAAGGATGAAAAGCGTGGGGGCTCGCCTTTATGTAGGCTTCTTGCCTGTCCTCATGCAACTTATCCTATAAACTCAGAGGCTTCTGCAAGAACATCTAATCCTCTCCTTCTCCTTTGCCTGGAAGCTAAAGATCTTCTGGGTTTTCTGATGACAAGTTTGAACCTTAAGTTGGTAAGTGCCCTGATTAGCTTTTTGTTTCTTTTCTTCAACTTTTCATTAGCCTTTTCCACTTTGTCTATATGTAGAGATAAGGTTGAATTCATATCGATTTTGAGCTTGACTTGTTCCTTCAAAATTTCATTCTCATTTTTTATGTGTCTATTAAGTATTTCCAGCTCATACCTATCCCTTCTTAACACATCTATTTCGGACAGTGGAGGACTAGGGGTTCTCTCTCTACTCTCTGAAGCTTTCCTTTCCAAAGTTTCAACATAGTCATAAACTTCTTGTTGAGCAGGGTCAATTTCAGGGGTTCCTTCATTAAAATACTCTTCAACATCTTCTTCAATAGATGTTTCCTCATCTTCTATATTTATCACCCCTGTTTGTTTGATCTGAGTTTTCCCTAGTTTCCCCTTTAGTCTATGGCTTCTTCTTGGCTGGGAAGATCCCTCTCCTTTTTGTGTGGCAGATTTCATGATTACCTTCTCTTTCTTAAGTTGTCTCTTGATTTGAGTCAACTTCTCTGAGATGATTTCCTCACTACTTTCCTGGACTGTTTTTTCAATTTCAATTTTTGAAGCTCTCCATTTTCTGCTTCTCCTTGTAGGCTGTTGTTCAGGTGAGGGCTCTTTTGGCTCTTCAAAATGATTTCTTATCAAGAAATTTTCCCAAGTATCATTTGTTTTGGCTAAATGGTGTTCAATTAAAATTTTAACCAAGCCATCATGATATAGAGTTGTCTCTAAAAATTGAACCCTTCTTTGAACACAAGAAGCCATCTTTTTCAAACTTTGAAGCAAGAAATAGGGTAAGTTTAACTCTTCCCCCAGAAAATGCATTATCAGTCTAATGTGGTAAACATAAAATGTGCCATATCTACCCTCACATGTAATAAATTTTTGCAGAATAAATAGTATGTTTCTCCATTTATTTTTCAATGCAGAACTTGGAATTCCTTTCTTAAACACAGTGACATCCATACCTGGTGATTTTAGAATTTGCTTCCAGGATTCATTGTGGAATTCTCTGTTTTTGAACCATCTCTCTCCATTTCTAAGCAATCATGTAGCTTCTGCAATGAAAACCTCATTGACAGTGAATTTAACATCTCCCACTTCAACTTCAGCTCCTTGAAATGATCTTGCAAATGTTTTAGTGAATTCTTTGTGGAAGCCATTAAATTTCTCCAGAAATTGTAGCCATCCTACCTGTTGCAACATTTCTTTACATTGAGGGTAGCCTGCCAGGTATTTTGTACCCATTGGTTCGGTTCTTACAATAAGACCCATAATTTCTTCTTCAATGTTCAAGTCAATACTCTTTCTGCCCACTGAAACAATAACTTTCACCTTCGAATTGATATGCCTCTGACTCTTGGTGATAATGGCTTCAAACTTCGGACTGATATGCCTCTGGTTGACAGTGACAACAGCTTCAAACTTCGGACTGGTATGCCTCTGGTTGACAATGAAACTTCGAACTGATATGCCTCTGGTTGACAATGAAACTTCGGACTGATATGCCTCTGGTTGACAGTGACAACAACTTCAAATTCTACTCTGATATACCTCTGTCTCTCGGTGGCAAATGGCTTCAAATTCCCACACTGCTATACCTCTGTCTCTTGGTGGCAAATGGCTTCAAATTCAACACTACTATACATATGCGTTTATAGTGATAATGCTCAATCTCTGCTCACTGTGATAGTGCTCTGATATTCAAACTGATATACCCTTTGCTCTGCTCACGGTGAGAAGGATATCTCTGTTTTGCGGAATGAAGGGCCGGCTACAGAATGGAGTGATGGAAGTAGTTACGGAATGAGGTAATGGAGTGAGGTGGAGGAAACGAATTAATTATTGAAAAGACGGCGGAGATTTTTACAACGGAAAAGAAAATCATCATTGAATGATTTGGTTGGGTGACATGAGGAATTCAAACACTTCAGCCATTTTAACTGCTTAAATGATGTCGGGTATAGAATTTGAAATGAGAGATTTTAATCCAAAGTTTGTGGAGGGTATTTTGGGCATGATCAATAAAAATAATCAAAATAACCTTTTCGAATAATTCATGACTAAAACTATGCTAAACTTTATGAAATGCCATTATAATGAAAAATTGTTACCTCTGCTTTCATTTACTTTTTGTGGTCTTTGTCTTATTTGTTCTCCTTTGGAAGAGTCTTCATAATCTTTCTTGATTCTTCTTATTCATGGATACACTAGATCTTTTTGTTGCAATTCAAATGTCTACTGATCAGTGCCTTCAGGATTTGTAGCTGCGGAATGACTGGCTGGCTGCGGAAAGTATGATCAGCTGCAGAATGTTTGTTAAGCTGCAGAATGTACCTGTAGAGCATTTTAATCATGGAATGGAGTGGTTTGGGATATAAGTGAGATGTTATATGGCATGAATGAAGATGGATGATGAGACATGATATGTATGAAGTGGATGATGAAATGGAATGGATTTAGTTTATGAAATGGAGTGGAAGAACATAAGAACTACCCTGCAATCCATGACATGTTTTATTCATTTACAACAAGACATCAACCTTTAAATTTTGACATGGAAATGAGATGGATGGAGTATGGAATGAGATGAATGAAATATGGAATGAAGTAGAGTATGAATGAATGAATGAAATGGAGTATGGATGGATAAGTGAATGGAATGGAATGAAATGAGATGGATCATAAGTACAATGAATCTGAACTTATGATTTTGTAACAGCTGCTTGCAAAAACAAAATGGAAAAGTTAGAGTGTCAGAGAGACTCTGATTTTCACCCTATCTTTTTGTATAAACATGCCAATCAATGATTGGTTTTCATGTTTATACTTTTATTTTTTATTTTTTATTTTTTATTTTTTATTTTTTTTATTTTATTTTTTCAAAGAGAAATGCTTCAAAAAATTTAATCAAGTTGATGAAGAAGAGAGATTATTCTTCATTAACTTCACATCACTGCTTTCTTGGAACTTCCTGACAAATTCTTCTCTTGAGAGTGGTTTGTGATATAGCTTCAATCTATGACCATTCACAAGAAAAGTGACCTCTTCTTCATCTATTGTCCTGATTTTTACTGCTACATTATCAAAAATTTCAACAATTTCATATGGCCCAAGCCAATGTGTTTGAAATTTACCTTGAAAATCCTTGAATTTTGAATCAAACAAGAGAGCCCAGTCACCTTCTTTGAATTTCTTCTCTTTGATGTACTTGTCATGCCATCTAGCCCGCTGTTGTTGTTGTCGGACTAGACTTGTTTTGCGAAGTACATCTTGTACGTCTCATCCAGTTCATTAATTTGCTCAGAGTCTATGCTTTTGTATGCTTTTGTGCCTCGTTAAATCAAGTCCTGGTTAATTGCCATTTTGAAAGTTTTAAAAGTTTGAATACGGAACTCTATGGGAAACAAAACTTGCGAGCTAAGCAGTTCATAAGGAGTATGGCTTGTTGTGTTTCTCCATGTAGTTCTATAGGCCCACAAGGCTTCAGGAAGCCTATCTACCCAATCTCTTCTATGTAAATGAACGGTCTTTGTTAGGATTCCTTCAATGACCTTATTAGTAGATTCCACTTGACCATTTGCTTGTGGATGATAAGGAGTAGATTTTCTATGCCTGATTTTCCACTAGCCTTGATGTAAATTGGGCTCCTTGATCTGTAACAATTTCCCTTGGGACACCAAAACGAGTAAAAATATCCTCAAAAAGAAAAGTAACTACAGATGATTCATTAGCAACAAGTAATGGTTTAGCTTCTACCCACTTAGTAACATAATCGGTGCAAACTAATATATATTTCTTTTGTCTTGATGGAGGACTAATAGGTCCTACAAAATCCAAAGCCCATTTTTCAAAAGGTTCAATGTGTACCTGAGGTTGTAATGGCATCTCACCTGAAGGAGAAAGTTTCCCTACCCTTTGGCAACTGTCACACCTTTTGACATACTCCCTTGCATCTTTAAACAAAGATGGCCAATAATATCCTAAATTAAGGATCTTATAGGCTGTCCTCTTATCTACAAAGTGTCCGCCACAAGGTTCATCATGACATGCCTTGAGAATCTCAGGCATCTCATCTTCACGAACACACCTTCTAATGATCAAATCCGGACCTGTCTTGTACAACTCATTAGCAACCCATGAATATTTTGCACTATCACAAATGATTTTTCTTTTATCCCTTGCATTCATAATTGAAGGAAATTTTCCTGAAACTAAATAATTAGAAATATCAGCAAACCATGGAGTTTGAGTAGAGATTGCAAAAAGATATTCATCAGGAAATTGATCTTCAACTGGAGTGTCATATTTGATATTTTGGAGTCTAGATAGGAAATCAGCTACTGTGTTTTGTTTTCCAGGCCTATCTAGAATAGTAATGTTGAATTCTTGTAAGAGCAATAACCATCTTATGATTCTGCCATTAGTAATTGATTTGTTCATTAAGTATCTAATTGCAGAATGATCAGTGTGAACAAAAGTTTCATAGCCTGTTATATAGTGTCTAAATTTGTTTATGGCATGAACAACAGCTAAAAACTCTTTTTCAGTTACAGTATAGTTTAACTCTGCAGGAGTCAAATTTTTACTGATATAATAGATGGCATAGGGAATCAAATCTTTTTGTCCCAATACTGCTCCTAGAGCTGTATCGGAAGCATCTGTCGAGATGTGAAAAGGTAACTTCCAGTTAGGTCCCCTTAATATAGGTGCTTCAGAAATTTTGGTTTTCAGGGTTTCAAAAGCTAACTGGCAATCAGAAGTCCATTTGAATTCACAATCTTTGGTGAGTAATTTGAAGAGTGGAGATGTTATTTTGGTGAATTTTTCTATAAATCTCCGATAATATCCTGTAAATCCTAGAAAAATTCTAACATCTCTTTGACAATTTGGAATAGATAGGTTAGAGATGACTTCAACCTTTGACTCATCAACTCTAATCCCATCCCCTGAAATGTGGTGCCCTAAAACAATACCTTCAGTAAACATCATAAAAAAATTTTCATGACTAAGTGAAAGGTTTGCTTCTTGACATCTTTTTAAAACTTTTTCCAAGTTGTCTAAAGCTTCTTCAAATGAGTTTCCATAAACTGTGAAATCATCCATGTACACCTCTACACAATCATGTATTAGATCTGAAAAAATTCCTAATACTGCCCTTTGGAATGTTACAGGTGCATTGCATAATCCAAATGGCAATACTCGGTAAGCATAGGTACCCCAAGGACGGGTAAATGTGGTTTTGTCTTGATCTTCAAGTGCTACTTGGATTTGGTTGTAACCACTAAACCCATCTAGGAATGAGAAGTACTTTTTGCCAGCTAATGTATCTAACACTTGATCTATGAAAGGTAAGGGAAAATGGTCTTTAAGAGTAGCTTTATTTAGTTCTCGGTAGTCAACACACACCCTCCATTTTCCATTTTTATTTAGCACAATTACCAAAGGAGAAACCCACTGACTATCTGAAATAGGATAGATGAAATTAACATTTAACAATTTTTGCAATTCTTCTTTAACAATTTCCCTAAGATTTGGATTCATCCGTCTTTGAGGCTGTCTAATTGGTTTGAAATTTTCCTCTATATAGATGTGATGAGTGCAAGTCTTGGGGCTTATCCCTTTCATGTCAGTGTATTCCCATGCATATGCAGAAGAATGTCTCTGTAATACTTTGACTAACTCTTCTTGTTGAGATTTTTCTAGGTTCTTGTTTATGTTCAAAGTTTTACCTGGAAAAATCTCTCTTGTAGAGCTACCAAATTTGTCCATAGAATGAAGAGACATCTGCCTTGATGACAAAAACTCAATGTTGGATCCCTCTTGAAATGATTCATGTTTATGTTCTGGAGAGGATTCAAAGTTTTCTAGAGTATTCAGAATTTGATTATCTTCACTAATTTCTGAAATTGTGAAGAGAGGTTATAAATCTTCCTCATCCTCTATCCATTGAGTGTCATCTAGATCTGTAATTGTCCTAGCTGGAGGATTTAAAGTGAACTTTTTAGTTGAACTACCATCAGAGATGTACATATCATCGGATCTACAACTAATAAAAGCATCAGCTGTAGCCAACCAAGGTCTTCCTAATATAACAGGATGGCCTCCTAGATTATTCTTAGGAGTTAGGATCATGAAATCCACAGGGTACTCCCAAGAATCTAGGGACAATGGAATGTCTTCTATTACCCCATCTGGTTTGATCACAGATCTATCTGCTAATTGTAATAGTGTGGGTGTAAAGAGAAGATTAGGAAGTTTCAGTTTATCCATGATTTGTCTACTCATGATATTGATTGCTACTCCTAAATCAATGAGTGTGTTCTGAATTTCAATTCCATTGATGTGAATTTTGACAACTGGATTTCCTGGGTCAAGATACTTTGGAATAGCAATCTTGCCCATCATAATGTCTGCTATCTTTCCTACCAGTTGAATTTTCTTTGTTTCTCTTATTCTTTTTCTTGTTTTCTTCATACTCAACTCCTTTATTGTTTTGGCTAAAATTGGGATTTCCTTGATGGCTTGCAATAATGGAATTTTAATGCAAACATTTCTCAGTTCATCTAAGAAATCATAATTAGGCACCATGATTTGTTTTTCTACACCTCTATCAATTTGTAATCTTTCCGGAAAGGGAGGTATAGAAGTAGATGTGGATGGTTGCTCTAATACGGGAGTTGGATTTATTGGATCTTTTTGTTTTAGTTTTTCAATGTGTGGGTCTTGAAAGGATGTGTCTTCCTCAAGACTTTTATTCACCCGTAGGGAGTCTTCCTCGGAATTATCTTGTTCTTGTATGATCACAGAAGGTTTCCTCTTTTCAAGTATCCTTCCAGACCTAAGTTGAACATCACTAAGGTCTAGAGGAGTAATTAAATAAGTTGGAAACTGTTGTCCTTCTATCATGTATGTATTCTGAGGGTTCTTATTATTGGGGTTTGGTATGGGTTGAGCAGGCAATTGATTTGATTTTTGAGGGAATGGTAATGAAATTGGTTGATTTTGATGTGGTTGTTTTTGATGATGTTGTTGAGGATTTTGTTGAAGATTTTGAGGAAAATTTTGTTGAGAATTTTGAGGATAAAAATGTGGATATGGTGGATAGGATGGTGGATACTGATAGTATGGGGAGTATCTTCCATAGGGACTTTGTGATCCTTGTGCCCAAGCTGGAGATTGATTTTGAAATTGAGGCCAAGGTTGCTGCCAAGAATTCCAAGGTGGAGGTTGATTATACATTTGATCATGGAATCCTTGTGTTTGAGGTCCCTGCCAAGGCCTTCTAGATAAAAAATTGATAGACTCTGTGGACTCTGTAGGATTTTCCTCCTGAAAGACAGCTTTGAGACCAGGAAGAGAAGGACAATTCTTGGTCTCATGTTTTTCAGAACAAATGACACAGGTTTCTACAACTTTTACATCCAAAGGACACTCTCTCAAGGCATGTTTCTTTCTACATTTGGGGCAAAAGATTGCCAAGGCATCAGATTCATATTTTTGCTTGTTTTGTATCTTAAGGGTGTCTATTTGTTCACTAAGACTCCCTAAGATGTCAGATTTAAAATCATCAAGCATGTTTCCTATTTCTGATCTACTTACTGTCCCAGAAGCAGACTTACTTGCCCTTGCAAGAGCAGGATCTCTTGGACCTTTGACAGTTTTAGATTTCCTTCTTGAAAGGTTGATACATAACTCAGATATTTCAGGTAATGTGAGTTGTGATATATCCCCTTTTCCCATCATGTTAAGGACATCCAACCATTCATCCCTAATTGTTTTCAACAAAAGAGATTTTAAAGTGTCTTGATCTAGGTTTTCCATTTTTGCCCTTTTGATGTTGTAATTAAATCTCTCCAACAAATCTTCCAAATTTTCATCTTCTTTTTGTAACATCTTAAAAACTTCTTCCTTATGATTAACCGGCATACAATAATCCAAATACCTCTCTAGAAATGCTTGTTTCATGTCTTCCCATGTTCTAATAGAACTGCTGATCAGACTCATAAACCACTTCAATGCTGCTCCTTTCAAGGTTGAAGGGAATAATTTCAATTTTTGAGCATCTTGTAAGTAGTCATAAGTTCTACACAGAACTTCAAATTCAAATAATAAGGTTTCAGGATCTTCAGTTTTAAGCCCATAGAAGTTTGGAAGGACAGAGGGTGAAATGTTTTTCATGGTTGTATTGGTTTCTTCATCAATTATAGGGAACCCAAAAGAGCTTCCTATTTCTCTTCTACCTCTTCCTCCATCTGCACCTCTACCTCCTTCTCCTCTACCTCCTTCTCCTCTACCTCTACCTCTACCTCCAAATAGTGTGTGTTCTCCATTGAAGACTCCTCCTCCTCCTTCTTCTGCCATAGTTGACTCTCCTGTGGAAGTAGAAAATTTTGTGTCCCTACTAGGGGTCTTTAGATCTTCTTCTATGGCAGGTTTAGTGGATGAAGTGGAAGGTTTCTCTAATGGGATATCTGATTTCAGGTCTTCTAGAAGTCCAGGATCAGTAAAGGATGGAATATGGGTTTGAGTTGAAGGTGTACTAGCTCTGGATCTAGATGAAACAAGTGGTGTTCTAGAAATCAAACTTCTGCCTCTGTTGCTTATAAATCTTCCCCTTGAATCTCTCTCCCTACGCATATAATTGTTTTTGGATGCTAAGAAACAAAGGTTTCCTAGTTTTCACTTCCCCGGCAACGGCGCCAAAATTTTTGGTCTCAACTTAGTCTTCTAAATTGAGTTCATTTAATTGTCAACCAGGGTTGGTAAACTGCTGAAGTGAAGTGTACTGTATGTACCTAGGTGTTTGTTTCTTAATGCGTTGTGTGTAGTGTTTTATGATGTTTTTGGTCTTTTGTGATGATTTATGATGTTTTTGTTCTTTTGGTAATTTTATGTTCACAAGGAAAATGACTAGAAAGCTAGTGGAAGGAAGCTAATGATTAAAAACAGAGTGAAGCCTAATTGGTTGATGACAAATGACAAATGCAATTGCAGATATTGAAACAGAATCAAATCCAAACTATGACTAAGCAAAAACAAAGCTTGATAATGACTTTTAAGAAAATGATTCAAAGCATAAACTCAATTTGTCAAATTCTTTCATCAAAGGTGTTTGAGAGAGAGCTTGAGACATGGTCAACTAAGTATGCAAATCCTCCTAACTAAACAGTTAAACAACTAACTTATAATGATGCAACATTTTATCCTTGATTAGAGATTTGTTAAAGCACAATTGGATTAAAACATTGATATCATCATAAGATCTTCTACTCTAAGTCTAGTTCCTAACTCTATTCTGCAACTCAGTTTTATAGCACTACACTTCACTCAAAGGTTATAGATTCTTGAAATAGTCTTTTCAGGAAATGTTTGTTTGTGAGATGATAAGGAAGTTGCAGAAGTACTTCAGGCCTTAAAGTGATATTGTCTTCTGTTCATATGTTTATGAATCAATTATGGATTTTAGAACAAGAAGAGGTTTGTAAATAATGAAGGTTGTTTTGTTAAGTTTAACAACTGAAGTAATCTAATATGTAGTGAATGACAACTGAATATGGAGTGCAAATGCAATGAGTTAAACTACAACTGAACCTAAAATGTCACTAGCCTAAAACAGTGCTGAACTACAAGTCATTATCAAACTTAAAACAAAATAACTGAGCATGAGTTAAATGCAATTAGACTCCGGAGTATCCTAACTAAGCTATCATGCATTATTCTATGGAATCATACAGTCTGTTTGTCCATCATGATTGGTATTTTGGAAGAGTTTCTTAAAACAATCCTAACTGTACAATTCAATGCAAATGCAAACATAAAGACTGAAAGCAATGAAAAACTAAGATATCATAGCTATCTCCTACCCATCATTATAATATTTTGGAAGAGCATTTTAAGAGCAAGAATAGCTATGGTACTTAGTGAAAACACACAACTGAAACGTTCAAGATCACAATCATGCTTAAGACATTATAAGGATTTTTTGGAAGAGTTTCTTCTTTTGGAAGAGTGCTTAGCATAAGTATAACTGTGATGGTGAACAAAAGAGATTACAATTAAATCCTACAATACTATAGCCATTTCCCATTCATTATCATAATCTTTTGGAAGAGCTTATTCTTTTGGAAGAGTTTTTAGAACGAGTATAACTATAGTAGCTAATGAAAACAACTACGAATTCAACTTCAAAAACGTAAAGGCAGCTAGAATACTTATCTAAATTACGCAAATAAATCTGTGCAAGAGGCAGGGGCCCTCTACCACCTGACGGAATCTAACTCCAAATCAAATCAACACTTTCAAAACAACACTGTCTGCTTCATTAAAAGTGAAATAACTTGAACAGAGCACTCTGCGTCTTCAGAAATGTAGCACAGAATCTAAGCAAAATCTAGAACAAAATCTAGCCTAGCTCTCGGTTTCCCAAGTGTTTATATAACAAATGTACATAACAAGACTTGCAACAATTCCAGGATCATTGTCTTTCCTTATCAAAATCACATTAGGACTCTTGAAGTGGCTGCGTAAAAAGGAAAAGGACATCTGGACTAAGACAATCCTATTAGAAGTCTGCCTTCTTAAATGTGTTCCCACGTACCAAAACCATATCCAGAATTCGGTTTTTCCTTCATGGTGAGCAACGAACAATGTAGACATGACGTGGAATATACCCATATGCGGTTTTTCTTGAGAGGCCACCTGGAACATACCCAAACGTGAAGACAGCTGCAGAATTGCCGGTTAGCTACGGAATGTTTGCATTCTGCAGCTAGTTCCGGTCAAAATGCATTACAATGACAAAAATCACAAAACTTAGCAAGTCAGTCATGTTAATCATTCTAAAAGTAATTTTAACTAAATTCATTGATCAATTGGGTCTGGGATAGCAATGGACAAAGGAAAATGAGGTAAAGTAGAATGAAAGAAAGCACAATCTTGAGGCTCAACAACTACTTGATGCAGGAGCATCAAGACCTTTTTATCCATTTGTAAATATGGGGTGTGATAATATTAATTTGTGAATATGGGGTGTGATGATTTTTAATATTTTATTAATTAATTTGAATTAAATAGGAGAAGGTGAGGATTTATGTAAATATCTTTTTATTAATAAAAGGATATGAGGATATTTAATAAATTGAAGGATTTTAGGGATAAAAACCTATCCTTTAGGGATGTTGAGAGATTTAGGGGTTTGTTGAGGATTTTAAGGGATTGAGCATTTAATTAAGTGATTTTTAAAATTGTATAAATAGGAAAGGGGTTTTGTGAGAAAAAGACATTGAGAGAGTGAGAGTGTGGTAGAGAGGTGGTTTTGAACAGCCAAGGCTGTAAGCCTCTGGAAAATTGTAAGGGCCAAGAACGTTGAATATTTGGCCAAGAATATCAGTTTGTAAGTATGTTAATTTTTATGAAAGCGTGATTTTGAGTTATGGACTGGTTTATGTATGGTTAAATTCTGCCTAAGTGAGCTTTCGAAAGTTGGTTGTGGTTTGAGAATGTTAAATTTGTGATTAAGAATTAAAACATGCGCCTTAGCAGATTTTTATGAATGATTGAATCCATCATTAAGAAGTGGAATGTTAAATATGTGGTAAGAGATTTGTTGGCATCGATTTGTGGGAATCGATAACCCTTTGTTGCAACGCTGTATACTCAAAGGTATGAAAGTATATGATGATTTAAATGATGGAGCGTTGTTTTCATTAAATGGATCGACACAAACTTCAAGTTCAGTGGTAAGAAATGAATGAATCAAGGAATAGAATTGAAGTAATTGTTTTATTGTTGAATGTCCAGCACGCAAATGAACTTAAAATCTTTGCGAATTCTCTGAATACTGTGTATGAAAGGGCGTTGTTTAAATCCAATGCAGAGTTTGTTTTTTAAATCCAACACAGAGTTATATGAAGAGATCGAATAGTGCTGAAGAAGTTTTGGCTCTGAATTCAAATGAAACGAATGTAATTGTTGGACAGATTCTATTAGAAGAATCGATATATACAGCGTTTCAAATATGAGCAATTTCGGTGCATGGAGCGAAGAATCAATTGTAATATTGATCAACGCTGGAAATAATGTTGAATGCTAGTGCATGCTGCGAGGTGAAATAAGGAGAGGTAAGTTAATCTTGTTGGTATTCGATTCTGGTTGGAATCGATCAAATATTTTAAGGCGCAGTTCAGAGATGGGTTGCCAGACTCAACGCATTTTTTATTAATGGTGTGTGTCATTACTGATATAGACAGCGCTGTGGAAAAAGCTGAGAATCAGTGCGGTTATGTTCAACTGCTATAGTTAACAATGAACCTGTAGCGATATTATTGTTTGAAGTCATTTGTTATATTGTTTGGAGACCGGTAGAAGGAATGATGTATTGTATTGACAGAGTGTAACTACTGCTGTAGAAGGAATGAAATGCCAGAAGGCGCTGTCCACAAACTGAAGGCGCAATCCAGAGATTATCACAGGAAATTGAACAGGTAAGTTTTGTTGGTAATGGACGCATTGTTGAAAACAGTGAAATGTTTAAGATTTAAATCCAGAAATAATGTGTTGGCAAACGTATGGAATTAAATTATATAAGTTGCCAATTTGAATATACCAGTAAAGGCGCACTTTTTAATTGAACCCAGCATGTAAGAACGAAATTGTAATGGTGGGATCATTGAATGGTAATTGGATTAAGACTGGAAAAAAATGCATGTCAAATTCAAGCTTTGTTTACTGGATTGAGTAGTGTTTGTCACACTTTTACATCAAAGTAGAATCTGAAGATTGTATTGGATTGAAAAGGAATTTTAAGTTGTTGAATTTGCCAGCGATGGAAAGATAAAACGCTGGTATTATGGTCAAGTTCGAATCTCACTTGTCCATAGGCACATTTGTTTGATTAAAGTTTTGATGATGAATGAAATTTGAAAAGGCGCATGGTTTTGAATTGAAAGATGATATGAAAGATGAGTATGAAAGTGTGCAAACATGGAGTTATACTTTTGCATAAAGTTTTATATGAAGATTTGAGTTGGGTTTCATCATAGAACCTTGTATGAGTTTCAAAGCAAATAGAGAAATTATGATGACATGTTATTAATTTCCGCTTATGAGAATATGGGTTTTGAGAACATATGTGCAAAGTGTGAATTTGCCAAGTATTGAGGATTTGATTTGGGGAAAAAGCTGTGACGTAAGTTGAGCTGAAACAGATGTTTAAGATCCTGGTATTTGCAGCTCTAGGCTGCGTCATTTTGGTATCAGAGCTTGGCTCTGTTGAAATGAAGAATGTTTGTTTTTCTGAATGAAGACAGAAGGTTTGTTGAACTGGAATATATTTCTGAATGTGTGATGAATGATGAATTAGCAGATGTGCATGCAGGCAAAGGAGGTCATATTCTAATCTGACAGTCAAAGCAAACCAGAGTACAGCTGAAGAATTGAGCAGGTATTGTGTGTGGTTAATTTTGATTTGAGTTTTACTGACAAGAAATGGAATGAGAATTGATGATTGCAGCAAAGAAGAAACTCAGCAAGGAAGGAATTGTTGCTGACAGCTAAAGTTTGCAGATAAAGCCGGAAGATTGGAAGAAAGGATCAGATTCTAAAATCTGATTGACAGTGAATTTGTGCAGAGGAAGCATAAAGATTTGCTGGACAGAATTGCAGGAATGATGAGATTGAAGTGCAGGAGAATGGAAGGACAAGATCAAACGAGATCTTGGAGGTGAGAAGATATGTTTTTTAAAGAATAGAATATTGTAGTCTTTGCATTGAAATATTATTGCAACTCCCAAAAGGCAATTGCTAACAGATAAAGGAAGCTGGTGAAAGTTTCTAAATGAAAACATAAAGGTGGCAGAACCTTGAGGAAATCCAATAGAGATTGGATAAGGAAGACAGTTGTGAACAGGCAGATGAGTTGAAGCCAGGAAGAGCAAAGAGAAGTGCTCAAAGGAGGTTCCAGAGATAGAACCAATTGCTTGCCAAAAGACTGAGTGAGGAGAGCTTGGTGAGGTAAGTGGCGGCAGGACATGACTTGCTGCTGAAGAGGCTTTAGTGCAACTCATAGTAAAGTGAGTGAGAGACTCATAGAGATGGAAAGGATGATGACTAGTGACAGTCGTAACAGAGGTTCTGAAATCAACCACAGTAGAGGACAAAGGGAGAAGGATGCCAAGGCAATTGGGATACAGAGACAGTTAAGCAAAGAGGAATATGAGAGGGAGAAGGCTGAGATAGCAGTTCAGCTTGAGGTGTTAATGGAGATGTTGCAAAGAAATGAGGAAGACCAGAAGCATGGTTATGTCATGAGAAAGAAGCTGAGGTGGCAGAGACTACAAGAGAAGTGGAATCATCAGGTGAATTTGCAGTTGATAAAGGAACTAAGGGAACTTGAACGGGTTATTGATGCCAGGCAGAGGATAGAGAAGCTCGAAACAGTTGAGCTACAGCAAAAGGAAGATGCTGAAGAAGATGTTGAAGTTTCAATATGTTACCCAGAGAGTGGACCATTACTTTTTGAAAGTGATGAAGAGATGGAGGAGTTGAATCATATGAATGATTCAAAGCAGCCCGAAGATTTGATGACTGAAGCATCAAACAAGACCGTAAGGTCTTGTGATTTTAAAACTGATGATTTGTGTGTGATTGCAGGTTTGGAAGAAGATAGGCAGTGTTTTGAAGTTGTCAAAGATGTGAAAGAGTACCTTCCAGAAGATGAAAGTTTTGAAGCAGAGGCTGGGAAAGAATCAGTTCACTATAGTGGACAAATGCTGGAAGACATCATTGAAATAGCTGATGAGAAAGGGAGACTAGCTGACAGTCTCAAGAGTTCTTTGAGTTTGGATCAGCATACTGATATGCTGACAGAAGAAGAGAAATCAACACAACATACTGAAGTGTTGCTAAAGGGAAAAGAGGTACAGAGGCCTTATTTTTTTATTATAATGATTTTCTTATGATTGAAGATGTTGTTGCAGACGCTAGAACATATTTGGCACAGGTGGATAGTCAAATGAAAGAAGAAGAGGAAGAACATCTACTGAAGGATGTCCAGGATAGATTGCTGAAGAAGGATGACAAAGCAGTTGTCATAAATGATAATCAAGAAGAAATTGCAGATAAAATTGCAGGTGACAAGCAAAGGAATGTTGCAGAGGGAAAGGAAGATTGGGAGGCCGCAACATCCATAGTGACAGCTAGAGCAACATGTGAGGCAACATTTATAGTAGCAGCAGCAGAAAAGGAGCAATCAAGGGATGGAAACAATCAGCAGACAGAGGACATACTGGACAGAGAAATTGAGTTGATAAGGAGGTTAATGATAAAAACATCCCAGAGAAAGACAGCTGAAAGAAAGAAAAGGAGCGACAACAAGAGAATGACAGCGAAAGATTGCAAGAGCAGAGCAAGTGGAGCACTACAACACAAAATATGGAAACCTGGAGGGCGACAACAGATAGCAACAGTGGTAAAGCAATCGACAAGCACGGAAAGATTACAAAATAAGATTTGGGATCCAGGAGGAGATATCCAGACTTATGACCAGGTGGTCATGAATTTTCTTACATGGGGAGTCTGATGCAGGAGCATCAAGACCTTTTTCTCCATTTGTAAATATGGGGTGTGATAATATTAATTTGTGAATATGGGGTGTGATGATTTTTAATATTTTATTAATTAATTTGAATTAAATAGGAGAAGGTGAGGATTTATGTAAATATCTTTTTATTAATAAAAGGATATGAGGAAATTTAATAAATTGAAGGATTTTAGGGATAAAAACCTATCCTTTAGGGATGTTGAGAAATTTAGGGGTTTGTTGAGGATTTTAAGGGATTGAGCATTTAATTAAATGATTTTTAAAATTGTATAAGTAGGAAGGGGTTTTGGAGAAAAAGACATGGAGAGAGTGAGAGTGTGGTAGAGAGCTGGTTTTGAACAGCCAAGGTTGTAAGCCTCTGGCAATTGTAAGGGCCAAGAACGTTGAATATTTGGCCAATAATATCAGTTTGTAAGTATGTTAATTTTTATGAAAGCTTGATTTTGAGTTATGGACTGGTTTATGTATGGTTAAATTCTACCTAAGTGAGCTTTCGAAAGTTGGTTGTGGTTTGAGAATGTTAAATTTGTGATTAAGAATTAAAACATGCGCCTTAGCAGATTTTTATGAATGATTGAATCCATCATTAAGAAGTGGAATGTTAAATATGTGGTAAGAGATTTGTTGGCATCGATTTGTGGGAATCGATAACCCTTTGTTGCAACGCTGTATACTCAAAGTTATGAAAGTATATGATGATTTGAATGGTGGAGCGTTGTTTTCATTAAATGGATCGACACAAACTTCAAGTTCAGTGGTAAGAAATGAATGAATCAAGGAATAGAATTGAAGTAATTGTTTTATTTCCAGCACGCAAATGAACTTAAAATCTTTGCGAATTCTCTGAATACTGTGTAATTAGTATGTATGAAAGGGCGTTGTTTAAATCCAATGCAGAGTTTGTTGTTTAAATCCAACACAGAGTTATATGAAGAGATCGAATAGTGCTGAAGAAGTTTTGGCTCTGAATTCAAATGAAACGAATTTAATTGTTGGACAGATTCTATTAGAAGAATCGATATATACAGCGTTTCAAATATGAGCAATTTCAGTGCATGGAGCGAAGAATCAATTGTAATATTGATCAGCGCTGGAAATAATGTTGAATGCTAGTGCATGCTGCGAGGTGAAATAAGGAAAGGTAAGTTAATCTTGTTGGTATTCGATTTTGGTTGGAATCGATCAAATACTTTAAGGCGCAGTTCAGAGATGGGTTGCCAAACTCAACGCATTTTTTTATTAATGGTGTGTGTCATTACTGACATAGACAGCGCTGTGGAAAAAGCTGAGAATCAGTGCGGTTATGTTCAACTGCTATAGTTAACAATGAACCTGTAGCGATATTATTGTTTGAAGACCAGTAGAAGGAATGATGTATTGTATTGACAGAGTGTAACTACTGCTGTAGAAGGAATGAAATGCCGAACGGCGTTGTCCACAAGGCGAAGGCGCAATCCGGAGATTATCGCCGGAAATTGAACGAGTGTTTGTTGGTAATGGACGCATTGTGGCAATTGAAATGTTTAAGATTTAAATCCCGAAATAATGTCTTGGCAAAGCATTAATAAATTAAATTATATAAGTTGCCAATTTGAATATACCAGTAAAGGCGCATTTTTTTAATTGAACCCAGCATGTAAGAACGAAATTGTAATGGTGAGATCATTGAATGGTAATTGGATTAAGACTGGAAAAAAAATGCATGTCAATTTCAAGCTTTGTTTACTGGATTGAGTAGTGTTTGTCACACTTTTACATCAAAGTAGAATCTGAAGATTATATTGGATTGAAAAGGAATTTTAAGTTGTTGAATTTGCCAGCAATGGAAAGATAAAACGCTGGTATTATGGTCAAGTTCGAATCTCACTTGTCCATAGGCACATTTGTTTGATTAAAGTTTTGATGATGAATGAAATTTGAAAAGGCGCATGGTTTTGAAGTGAAAGATGAGTATGAAAGTGTGCAAACATGGAGTTATACTTTTGCATAAAGTTTTATATGAAGATTTGAGTTGGGTTTCATCATAGAACCTTGTATGAGTTTCAAAGAAAATAGAGAAATTATGATGACATGTTATTAATTTCCGCTTATGAGAATATGGGTTTTGAGAACATATGTGCAAAGTGTGAATTTGCCAAGTATTGAGGATTTGATTTGGGGAAAAAGCTGTGACGTAATTTGAGCTGAAACAGATGTTTAAGATCCTGGTATTTGCAGCTCTAGGCTGCGTCACTACTGCACACAGAAATTAATGCAGAGAGTGACAGTGTAGTTTGTTAAGGGTTTGTACTTAGAAATATGAGAGAAAAAATAGATCTGTTTTATATTAATCAATGAGGCCCAAAGACAGAGATCTAGCCTATTTTACAGAAATCCGAGATGACTCAACAAGGGTTTCTTGATAAACATGAAATACAAGAAGAAAATGCTACAGATCTATGGCTGAATCACATTGTATGGTTGAAGCTCTAAATAATAATGGTTGATCATTCAAATAAATGTTTGTAGCTCCTCCTACTAGCTTTCCGGGAAGAAGAATGAACCTCCTTCAAGGAATCTAGCTCAAAATACAAGGGATTAAACCCCTCCACTGCAATACCTTAAGAAATAACGTAGTTTCTGAAAGGGACTGCACTGTTGCTGAAGGTAATTGCTTGGCCTAACACCAAAAAGTGGAAAATGTAGTACAAAATTCTCTCGTTAGATTTCTTAAACAAGATCTCCAAGCAAGAGTGGGGAATTCCTGCATGAGAAAACCCTTGCACTAAACAGTGCAACAAACTTAGCTAAATAACCAAAGAATGCAAGAAGTCTAAACAGACCACATACAAAATATAATATTCAATCATATTGTAATTTCTAAATATTGGCTATATGATTATGATTATGATTATATAATTTTTGGATGCATACCCAACCTCCGTGCTGCCAAATGATGCAAGTGTCTTGTATGGCTATCTTATTCCTAAATTAGCATGCAGCTAATGGGGATATTTATTTTGTTTTCAACACTTAGTTAGATGAATAAATGGGTAAGGAGGCCCATACATATCTTAAACAGAAATAAAATCCCTCATGATGTGAAAGGGGATCATAATAATAGTTGGATCTAGCACCCTCATGTGTGAACAGGGGAAAATACATGTGGACAAAGTCAAGTTTGACCAATTCAACAGCACTGGTATGGATGGAGTAGCTCATCAAACGAGACAGCGCAGTGATAGTGGGAGGAATATTCATTAAAGGTGGAAACCCTAATGAGTGGGACCCAAGGTAAGAAGGCTTACACTTGTTTATAAGGAGGGCAAGGCAGCCATAGTGAGGCATGTTATGGATTATTGATTTTATGGTCTGCATGACTATTGTGCATTCTTCAATTGTTTAGTTGAGATTGTTGTGTTGTTTAGCACTAGGTGTTCCCGAGCGGGAATCCCATCTTCTTTCTTGAGAGGCCTCTTGGGGGATATTGCACTTCATTTTTCCACACTCAGGCTTAATGCCAAAGCTTCAGTCTTCAGCTACAATGTTATTTCGACAAAGAATAGTGTTGTGTTGCAGGGTGTTGCAGTGATGGGTTGAGAAACCCACTTCCGGAGCTAGTTTTTCAGAGGAGGAATCATTCTTCTCTTTGGGAGATCAGTGAGGAATATTCTGGAGCATATTTCACATCTTGGCACTTGGCCAATATATTTTCCATCTCTTACAGTGTAGTGTCCCTCTTGGAATGCGTTATTTCAGAGAGCATTTGCAGTGAGGGGTTGCAGTGTTTGATCGGAGGGTGAGATCTTCAGTGATTAGATCAGCCTTTCACCTAAAGGATCTATTGGATGGGATCCATTTTTCATATGCATCAACTACAGCCATCTTCATCCATTTTCTAAGTTGCAGCTACTATTCAGTCCTAGGGTTTCATTCCGACATTTTGGTACTTTTGCATATTTATGAAATCCTTCACGAGTTGTCTTGAAAATGTGTTTGGGAGCTTAGATCTTCACTCTCGGTATTGTATGAGCCATACATTTTCATATTTATGTTATTGTACATTTCCAGTAGCAGTGTACCATCTATGACTGCGCTGTACTTGTTCTTGGGCATTCTTCTATGTAGCAGCATTTCACTTTTGGCATATGTATTCATGGAAGGCTTGTTTTCCTTGATTATTTGAGTTGTGCCCGCTTCTATTGTACTTATTTGCTGCTGATTTACATAATAAAATGGCTTTATGGTTTTCATACATTTGATGTAATGTTATTCAATGCTATTTCCAGTTTTATGTTCATATATTGTTGCTTCCCCCTTTTTCGATATTACAGTGGTATCAGAGCATAATCTTGGCTCAGCCTGTGGATCTCAGCCATCATGTTATCAAGAGAATAAGAAGAATATTGAAAGGATTAGAATGATGGAAATAATTAGCTTTATATCATCATTTTTCATATCTATGAAGAACCTCTCCAAGGAGGTTAAGCAAATGAAAAAGGAAAAAGCTGCAGTGAGACCTCTAGAGGGTTTCGAGAGGAGGAAGGCCCATGTACTTTCTATGATCAGAAAAGAGAACCAGTGTTGCAGAGAGCTCCAAAGCATCCCACTATGCCCTTTCCTTTTGAGAAAGAATACAAGAAGCATGGATATGGAGGGCCCTTTAACATGATATCCTAAGTGGGTACCTAGCAGAATATAAGTCTCAACCTAGAGCTTTCAAGGAAACTCTAACTCTCCCACAGTTTATTCAGCTTGAAGAAGAAAGGAGACCTTGCAGCAATAGGAGGATAAAGGGAAATATATTTCTATTGTCTAATTTTGATGGATCATCCACATGTATAGAAAAGGCTTGGGCAAGGAAGCTAGATGCATTCTTCCTACTACATCTAGTAGTGGAAAGAGAGGCTATTGAGATTGCAGCGCTACACCTGGAGGGTGAAGCAATCATTTGGTGGTTCAACCATTTGAGTCATGCAAGAGTGAATGCTTTTGTAGATTTCACTCAAAGTTTTATCAGAAAATTTGACAAGAAGAAATCAAAGGGGGAAAGGCCTTCACCACCACTTGAGGAGACTTGTACCAGCGCTGATACAAATATGGAGGAGAAGCCATCATCATCAGCAGTTGAGGGAGTCAACACATTAGAGGAAGGAACTCTTGCTGTCATACAAGATGTTCCCAAGTTCCACCAAGGTATGCCTAGATTTCCACTTTGTGTTATTTCATCAAATCTTATGGAGGGTTGTGGAAATATGCCTTTGCATGACCAAGGGTCAACACATACTGCTGATTTGGAGCAGCATAATTACATTGTGTTGTGCAACCTTGATTTTTTCAAGGAAGGGATGAACCATCATCCTAACTGCCCACAACACTTGAGGTTGGGGTGTGGATTTGTGAAGGATAGGATGAGATTTTTCCTAAACAATTCAATGCAGAACTCTATGTTTATCCTTGAGTTGGAGCATGAGACAAAAAATACACCACTGAGAAGATTAACAGTGTTGTCATTAAGCAGCAGTGAGGAGTTGGGGGCCCAGCAATTATTAAGAATTCTGATGACCATTACACTTGTATGAGATTGGATGAGCAGTTAGTCAATGAGAGACACTTTGTCTTTCATCATTGTGATGGATCTATTGGGATGAGCATTTTGCAGGCCTATGAGGAGGTTTTTCCTCTAGCACACTTGGATCTTTATGGATTCAAGATGGTCATTAATATAAGGTCTTCTCTAGGATATCTCTAAGAGGTTGCATTTCAACATCCCATGAAATGAAAGGGTAAAAATCTGATTTGGGAGAATGGTAGTACTCATTGGAGGAGTACCAAAATGAAGCATGGTGGGAGGCACCCACATTTGGGTGAATGGGTGTGGATGGTGAGTCACCTACATATCTATGATACCGGGCAGCAGGAGGCTTGGCTGCGTTGGCTAGTCTTGAAAGATTTTGGCCATCATGTGACATATCCTCTTTCAAAGGGTATGTGGGTGGAGGAAACTTGGCAGGACACTTGCATCATATGGGAGCAAGGAGTATGGATGCATTGTGTTGGTATGACATTATTCATATCAATAATTATGTTTTCACCTCATGATTTGTATGATCGAGGTGTGAGGGGGCAGCAAGAACTATTGTTGCTTTGGCTACTCTTGGGAGAGCATGGGCAGATTTGCACCCACACTTTGCATGATGTTGCAGGAGTAGGTGATGGCACTATCATGGTGCAAAAGGGCTACTCCTTAGCCTTGGAAGATCTAAAGGTACTTCCACTTTGGAAGGAATCTCCCATATACAGTAGCATTATGGTAGATGACTTTGACATGGGACATGTCAAAGAATGGAGCTATGAGATGACAGGAGCCTTATTACAAAGGCCAACAGCGATGTCACTTGGGGGCTTGGGTTTATTGATGGAGTGTTCCCAGGATCACTTCACATATGATGCACTTGGTGGACAAGGAGGAGGTGAGAGTGATGGAGTAATGGATGGAGACATCTATTACTATGATATGCTCTTCTTGACTTGTATTTCCAAACATAAGAAGAAAGATCCTCATGCAACATATGATTCATTCCTCTTCATGGAAGTATGTCATACCACTATGGAGGGCTTGTTCATGGATATTATCATAATATTACTCTCAGTACATGGTAAGAATTTTTTTTTTGCATTTATTTATTATCTAACACAGTATTTGCATGCTCTTACCATTTCTATACAGTGCATTGCTCCACAAGAGGGCAAGCCTCTATTTGGGCTTCATGGTCATTTTGGGACCAACATCAGTGATGGGGATAGCCATCTCTTGAATGGATTTGGGTAAGTGTTGTACTATTCTTTGTATGCTCAATTGATAAACAATGCCATTTACTATTTTCTAGTAGATGAGATGACATGCACAACTAGAAACTTGTTGGGAGACAACTTGCCATGTTTTGTTTTGAAACAAGAGTTAGGAAAACTGCGCTGTGACCACTTGGGAAAATGTTGGTACCTTACAACACTACATGAAACCTTCAGTATTTTTCTCATTTGGATGCCATATGGTGATGATGTCCTATTCATCATATATGGGATGGTTTGGGCAAGCATGATTCATGACATTGGGGAGAGTATCTTTGGAGATCCAGTCTTCTCCTTGCCATTTGAAGGCAACATTATTGCAGCCCAAGATCAGCAGCTACTCTACACTTATCATAAGTGGAGAGAGGGACAGCATGGGGTAGGCTATTTTGTCTACCATGATCAGTTATTCAGCCCACCTACATTGCAGGAGCCAAAGGAGGAAGAGATTATTCATGAGTTACCATTTTGGAGGGTGGCTCATTTTGTATGGATGATAGCTTGGGGATGGGAGATTCATATGGGGATGTTAGACCCCAATATATATCAGACCTCATGCCTCAATAAGGCCTCTAACCAGCACATTTTTTCCTCCATGGATGTTTTACTTTTACATGATGATAGCTTTTTTGGATGCTCACCAAAAGCTAGCTTGCATACTCGAAAGGGGCAACTTGGAGATGTATTGATGAGACAACGTCTCGTTCCTTGGAGGAGTTTATAATATGAGGATTCTATAGGAGAAGGAGAGGAGGCTCTTCAGTTCTATCCTTGTAGTTTCTTGAGGAAAAGCAACATTTTAGAGGGGAGGACTGTAATATTCCTAAATAAGCATGCAGCTAATGGGAATATTAATTTTGTTCTAAAACTATAGTTAGATGAATAAATGGGTAAGGAGGCCCATAAAAATTTCTAGAAGAAATAAAATCCCTCTTGATGTGAAAAGGGATTATAATAATAGTTGTATATAGCACCCTCATGTGTGAGTAGGGGAAAATACATGTGGACAAGGTCAATGTTTGACCAAGTCAACAACGTTGGTATGGATGGAGTAGCTCATCAATAGAGACAGCGCGGTGATAGTGGGAGGAAGATTCCTTGAAGGTGGTAACCCTAATGAGTGGGACCCAAGGTAAGAAGGCTCACACTTGTTTATAAGGAGTTCAAGGTAGACATTGTGAGGCATGTTATGGATTATTGATTTTATGGTCTGCAGGACTACTGTGCATTCTTCATTGTTTAGTTGAGATTGTTGTGCTATTTAGCACCGGGTGTTCCCGAGTGGGAATCCAATATCCTTTATTGAGAGGCCTCTTGGGGGAGCTTGCACTTCATTTTCCACACTTATTCTTAAGTCCAAGCATCATTCTTCAACTACAACGTTATTTCTACAGAGAATAGTGTTGTGTTGCAGGGTGTTGCAGTGGAGGGTTGAGAAACCCACTTCCGGAGCTAGTTTTTCAGAGGAGGAAGCATTCCTCTCTTTGGGAGATCAGTGAGGAATATTCTAGAGCAGATTTCACATATTTTCACTTGGCCAATCTATTTTCCATCTCTTACAACACAATGTCCCTCTTGGACTGTGTTATTTCAGTGAGAATTTGCAGTGAGGGGTTGCAGTGTTTGATCGGAGGGTGAGATCTTCAGTGGTTGGATCAGCCTTTCACCTGAAGAATCTATTGGATGAGATTCATTCACGATATGTATTATCTAAAACCATCTTCATCCATTTCTTGAGTTGCAGCTGCTACTCACACTAGTAAATTTGGCCCAATTTCCGACGGCCAATTTGTCGGTTTTCCGACACCTAGTCGTCGCAAGAGCGACAGTTTGAGGCACTTCAAAGCGTGGTTAGCCATAACTTCAGTCTTACGACACTTCCATAAAGCGTCGGTATTGCGACACTAGTTCCGAAATTTTGCAAAAGCGTCGCAATACCGACGCTTATGAAGTGTCGCACTAGCGATGCTTGTGAAGTGTCGCAATATCGACGTTATGGATAACGACGCTTCTAAAGTGTCACAATACTGACGCTCGTATAGTGTTGGAAGAATGACGTTATGGCTAACCACGCTTTGAAGTGTCACAATACCGAAATTGAGCAGAAGTCGCTCTTCCAACGCTAACGGTGTCGCTCTTCCGACGTTTGGAAACGTCGCTCTTCCGACGTTGGCAAACGTCACTTTTCCGACGGCATCGTAATTTTTTTTTTAAAATGTAACATCAGTCTTCCGATGCTTACGAAGACCGATGCTTATAGTGCATCGGAAGAGCGACAACGGGTTCAATTTAAAAAAAAAAAAAATGAAAATATTCTGAATGCCCGTTAGCAGATGTTGTTGGGAGGGCTTGTCTCACATCATCAATAATTTTATTCCGATGAAAATCTTGAACAGGGCTCAGATCTACATTCGCAAACTACATCGTTCGAGCGACGGCAGGTTAAATTTTTATTAAAAAAATGAAATAGCCCACGGTCATTGCAGTATGGGTTATTCGATAAACGACAATAGGAATTCGAAACTGTAATGAATTGACTTGCAATGTCTCTAGAATATGAAAAGAGTGAAGTAAATGCAGGTTTCTTTTATTCAAATGCAGATCAGAGGGAGAAAATGGTTTTAGCAGAAAGAAGACAAGTAGATGAGAAAATTCAAAAGATCATTAACCTGAAGAAGAAAGTTTGTGATGGCACTCACAACAATTTTGTTGTGATCAATCAAAAGGGAATAGATCCTATGTCACTCGATATTCTTGCAAGAGAAGGGATTGTAGCTTTGAGGAGAGCGAAGAGGCGCAATATGGAGAGATTGGTTTTAGCTTGTGGTGGGGAGGAGTTGAAGCCTTTTCTGATGCACTTTTGGTTGTGCCCAAGACTCTGGCAGAAAATTCTGGACTAGATACTCAAGACGTCTTGGTTGGACTACAGGTGGAGCATGAAAAAGGAAAAATTGTTCGTTTAAATCATCATACAGGAGAACCGATGGACCCATACTTGGAGGGAATTTTCGACAACTACTCTATCAAGTGCCAGATTATAAATTTTGGCCCTGTAATTGCATCGCAACTACTTCTTGTGGATGAGGTCATCCGTGCTGGAACAACATAGCGTGGTCGATGCATGAATTGGACCAGCGTTGAGAACTGCAATCCGAAACTAAGGAGGATTGTAAATTGGTGAGGGTTGTTCAACTGTGGAGTGATGGAACCCTGAAGGCAAGGAGTGGAACCACAATCATTGAATAGTAAAGGCAGTTTTTAAATCCAAACCCGACAATATCGCGTGAGGTCGAAGGTGGTGAGTTGTTTTTATAAAAACAACGCGATATACTCCAGCGATGGACACGTGTAATTGAGCGGTTTTGTGATACCATCTATATCGCACGCATTTGGAGAATTAACCTCCGTGTAGCCGGGTCGCGTGACTACCATCGGATGATGGAGTGGTAGTGCGATAGCCTTCCAGCCGTAGGATGGAGGCGACGATTAATGAAAGGGTATGTTAAATGCACTGCGGGGTCTAATCAACAGTTGGTTATGTGTGTTATGAACGGCATTGTTATGTTATGAATTGGATTCATAACCAAAGAATAGTTAACATACAGGTGTATATATATATAGTGGGTGAAAGCATAGGTGATAAAAGGGGGAACCTTGTCGTAAGTGGCTATAAGAGCGTGGGCCTATGGTAACAAATGAACTTTATAATAAAGCTCATTTGATCACCATTATGAAATGAACCTTTATGAAATTCGGATCTTATTACAAAGGCAGGCTTACGAAATGAAGGTTTTATAACCTAAGAAGGAAAGTGAATTAGTTCCGCACAGTATTGAAATTTCCAATCGATATTATTGTGAATTTACAAACTTTGGTTTGGAGGTTTATTAAATTTTCCAGTTCAAGAAATGAGAACGGGTTGACTTTGCCCAGATTGTGAAATTGATTGGGCAATAAAGTTTTGAAAAACCAGGACTGTGGGTCTTACCTCCATCAGGTTCCAACAACCAAGAACCAAATACAGGATCTTTGGTAGCAACAGATATTTTTCAGTTACACACATTTCATCCCCTAGCAAAAGCTCGTAAGATTAATGTCATATTCACAGCTAATATTTTTGCAGTCCTTGAGCAAGCATTTTATGAATTAGTGACCAGGACTAGTAGCGACAATTGGACCATGGTTGGAAGGAGTTACTACCTTTATGTCAAATGTAAGATATTAAAATACAAATTCCATTTCAACCCAAGCCTAGCATTTTTATAGTCTTGATGGGTGAGACTGCCTCTGTTACACAGCTGATACTGTATGTAACTGTTGTTACAAGCCTTATAAGTGCTACAGTAAGAAAAACAAGATTCCTATTTGTGCAACCCTTTGACATCTCATGTCTCTTTAAAGGATACAAAGAGAAAACTAGGCATTCAAATGCAATCTGCATACAAGGAAGATTTCTTCAACATGTAGGCTGCTCCTCAGAAAAGGAGAGAAATCCATAAATCTAGGAACCATGAGGCAGTGGGAGAGTCATCACGTCCTCTGTTAGAAAAGGTAGATACATTTCCTTTCCCCAGAAAACATGTGGGTGAGGAATGTGTATGCTTGTCTTCATTTGAAGACAGATTAAATCGTTCAATTGAGGAAGCTGAGAGTTGTCATTGTTCTGTTGCTAGTAGTAGTAGTAGCTATATGTCAAATGATATTTTATGTTCAAATAAAAAGCATTCATCATGACCTGTAGTCTATAGCTCTTTCGATGATGCTATGTCTTCATGTGAATGTCCAAACTGGAGGCAAGATAAATCTTTTACTGAAGAGAAAGGAGCAGCAAAAGTACATAAATTAGAACTTCGTGCATATCACTCTATAATGAGAGCTTTGTATGCATCTGGACATATAACTTGGGAGCAAAAAACCTTGGCTTCTCCTACGATTGTGAATTCTGCTGAAAAATATTTTTGTGCTTGTGGGCATTGACTACAGAGGGTGGGAGTTGAGTGTTTTTCACTGGTGTAGTTTTATGTGACCATTCATCTCCTCTTTGATGGTTCCTTTTTCTCTTTGTATATGTATATTTTTTAATAGTTGCCTTTTTCTGGTGGCAAGTAGTTTCCTTATTGCGGACTTCATCTTTTTTCTTTAAGATAGCAAAATTATACTTTTAATAGTATACAGTATGAATTACAAGCAGTTCAAACTGTTATCTGCTTCCTGGGAAACAGATCAGCAGTGAATTCAAAATATATTAGATCTGGTTGTACACCATCAATCAAATCACTTGTATCAATATGGGCATCAATAACATATAGATAGCTACAACCTTCATTGTCATACCTAAATAGTAGTAATTTAGAACAAACAAGAAAAGCAGTGGCAGTAAGCAATAGGTGCATTCAGTTAGAGAACCATTTATGATGAAGAAATAGGAAAACAAAATTTAATACAACATAAAAATTTACCTTTCTCCTCTTTTATTTGTTTCTTGATCATGTAAGACCTCTCCAAGGTATTCACAAATTAATGTCCCACGTGAAATTTCTTATGCAGCTCTAACTGCCTAGCCCTAAAATCAAACAGAAAGACAGACCAAAACATTGAAACAGAATTGAGGTCTTGTTGCACCTTGATTTATTGATAATTTTGAAACCAAGCTTTTGCTTTTTGAAAAAATGCATCTGACATTAACAAGTGAAGTTATTTACATTCTAGACCACGATTACATTTCAATAATGCTCCTAATGCACTACCAATACTAGAACTTCAATAAAAGCAAAATAACACCTTATGCTTTGTTTTATATACTTCAATTCTGACTTGCACTCCCTTCTGCAGCACCCGGTTTGGGCATTCTTTATTACAGCTGCACATAGAGGTGCATTCATATACCAAGAACCCTTCCTGGAGAAAAATAGACATTAAAGTCAGAAAAGATAGGCTAACCACTATAACTATGATGCTAAACCTTAGCAGTGAAGTCATTACATTACTGAAGTTCACTACACATACTGACAAGAACTAAAACACAGTGAGAAACAAGAAATTTCCGTGGATTTTTCATGTTTCGGGCACTCTGATGTCAATGCCCAGTACAACACAATTGAAGGACAGCTACAGTGGCAAAATTATGGTAAAAAAATGACAACAGTATGCACAATTATTTGCATATCATCAGAGAGGCCCTCAAATAACCCATAAAGTTGTATGCAAGAGGAACAGTACAGGACAACTCATAATGAAGTCTGTAACTTTGTTGTTAAGAACTCCCACGGATAGATAAACGTATAGTTTATCATAAAATAATATTAGATTGACATAATTTTCACTTTACAAATCTATTCTGTAAACATAGCCTCATGGGGCGAATCCGTAGAAAGAGGAGTTGTTGATGGAGAAGTAGGAGTGATAAGTTGGAGGGGAAGGGTAGGTATAAACTGAAGTTGAGAATTGATTTCAGAAATTGATGGGAATGCTGATGGATTAAGGGTAGTGGATGCTGATTCTAATGATTCTAAATATGCCAAAGACAGTGGAGGGCACTTCAGGTAAGCATACCCCACAGGATGCTTACCTTATATGTGTGTGCGTTTGAACTTTGAACTTTGAAACAATTTTCTTTTATATTATACTAAAAACATAAAGATCCAAAAATAAAAGGGAACCTCAACCTTGTCATGAGGCTAAAGTATGCCCTAGGAGATATATTCTTCACATCATTAAGCAACCAAAAATTGCTTAGCTCTGATTTCAGAAAATACCTTGTCAAAATCTAAGTTTTATAAGCTATCAATAGTACCAAGCAATGCATAAAAAACTTACTTATAATGAATCATCAAAAGTGAATACAATACTAAGGAGTGTATATAATGCCAAAGGCTTACAAATGGCTCAAAACTAAATATTTGCAATTACTAAGCAATGATCTGTGACAAACAGGAAGGCCATGTTGGCTCCAATTTTGAGTGTATATTTTGTGTAAACTTGTAAAATCCACCATCAGTTCACCATTAAATTCACCAATCCTTGAGATTCAGCAAAATTAGAATTATTTTGAAATAAATGACGTCGAATGCAGTGACTAAACCTATAGATAGTCCAAGCCTTCCCAAACAGGACACAACTTCCCCTCAAATTCTCAATCTAACCTAACTCCAAAAAGATACTTATATAATCCTGGCAGACTCTTCATCACAAATACCCCTTTATGCCCACATTCCTCATCAAATGGGAGGTAAATTCATGAACGAAATGTTTGTACTAAAACTAAGGATTTTCAAAAAATAATAATAAACAGTGAAACAAGATTTTAAGAAGTCACGCTTAATCCAAAATATCGTTAAACCAACCACTAAAAACACTGAGAAAATCTACACACACACAAATTGACTTGCAGCTACAAATGCATAAAATAAAGACTAAAATAACAGTTGCTTAGCAATAGCCTGAACTTGTGCTTCAGGAAGGCATTTGTCATCTTCAAGAATCTCAAATAGTTCACCCTATCATCAAAATCATTTATAAGTCTATGATCTATATCAAATTCTTTGGGAGCAGAATTTTAATGTTGATATACTTCAAACTAGAAAGATAAAAGAGTACGCACATGCTATAATAAAATCATAAATACCTATGCAAATTCTGTCACAACACAAAACTCATGTGGAATTTCAAATGCATCTAGCATCTCTATGATATTCTCATGCTTCAGCTGTCGTAATATCTGACAAAATTGTAAACATGAATCATTTCATGCACAATCCAAGTAATATAATCGTCGCATAAAAATGGTTTTCCACCAAATGAGGTTTTCAAACCAAATTTGTGTAATATATACAAAGATATTTCCCTACAGATAGTAATTCAATAACTAGTCAATGCATAGATTCATCAAGTTTGCTTCATAAGGGAAAAAGTCGTATTCTAGCCATTGCATCTTCCTTGTTAGACTATTGAAGGCAGGTGGTATTAACTACAAAATGAAACAACCAGTTAGCTAGTCACATTCATTGTACTACTCTTACCACAACACATTCTTCAAATATACATATATGCATATATTTATATCTATATGAATGATTTGGTAATGTAATAGGAAAAGCTGACAACATGACTTTACATCTATACAAAATAAAATCAATAATCGAGACGACAAATAAAAATGTTCTTGTTTCCCCTGCCTTGAAACAAGCTTCTAAACAACATGAATGTTTTTATTTAAAATCATAAATACATAGTCTCAATTATAATCCATAAAATCTCAGCTACAGTCAATAAGAATATGGAATCTCTGGAAATGTGGGTCTGTTACACACCCTTGGAATGTTACAACACAAAATAAAGTAATACAAAAATTAGGCACAACAAGCTTCTGTTATGAAATAAGATTATTGCATATGTAATGCATTTAGTATAGTTGAAAAGATAGTTACTGGCACATATTGCAAGACCTAAGTTACCTGGCATGTTCTTACCCCGCCGATGGCCGGACCTAATATGAATGTTTAATTGAGTACTAATATCTTGCCTGTAAACAATGCTTCCCGAAGGGCCTCTTCTAAGAGTCACTACCTGCAATTTGTATTTTATTAGCATTACCATTTCAATTCTAGAGAGTTTGCAGCAGCTCAAAACAACTAATAGATGGCAACACAATTTTAATATATACTAGAAGCAAAACCTCAGCTCCAAGTTCTGCAATACGCTCGATCATCTCCAATGGTGATCCAGGTCCAACAAGTGAAGCAACTTCCTTTTCGTTTGTGGAAAATATGTTCCCAACAGAACCCAATGCCCTGTAAGATGAAAATTCATATTACTAAATTACAGCATTGCTAAGATAATTTAACTCAGTCAAGTTAATATTTCTAGTGATTCAATTTGCAGAGAGGCTGACTGCAGCCTCCTCTTCCTATAAAATTCCCTGCAAGAATAAGGATGTTGCATAACTGAATTGAGTTCACAAGGTTAACAAACATTTCAAGGGAAATTTCCCATTCAAAACAGAAGCGCAGAAATGAAAAACTCCGGGAGGAAATCTAGAAATGCAACCTGTTGAAAAACCAGAAGTAGCAGATTGCAACTCCTGATATGTAAAATGCCTGCAGGTTTTACTTTGACAAAGGCACTCTAATCTCCTTGCCAAAAAATATACAACAACCAAATGAAATCAGTATACAACAACCTTACAACAACCTTAGCTAATGGTTCTCTTGTCTTTGACTCTTCACTCCATGGTTCCTTTGAGGAGTGTAGCTTTATAGATTGTTATTGCTTTTAATTATGTTGAGAATGCAGCAAGATGATGGAGCTTAGTGAAATGAAGTCGCCTTCACTAGGTGGGCCCGCAGGCAAATTCTGGCGCAAAGTCTATTTTTAGACTATGTCTATTTTTAGACATACGGAGCATAATTTGGGAATTCTACTTGGAGATTCTTAAAGTATGCGACATGTCGGTAAAAATAGATGAGACCCTAATTTTTAGGACCCGGGCTATTTTTAGACTGATCTCCTAAAAATATGGAAGTCAAATATTATTTACCCTTAATAATATTTTGACTATAAACAGCAGTTTACTCTCTTGGCGCACTTCGGTTTGAGTCATGGAGGTGACTCATGCAACTGACACAAGGAATCACGTGGTTCCTAGGGTTTGATGGCATCTTGCATGGTTGGCTTCAGTTAGACTTCAGTGGCAGGAGTTTTTGGAGGAGTTAACGGGACAGATAGTGGAGTTGTGTTCTGTTTGTTTTAGTTGAACTAGTTGGGATTAGTTAACTAACTAATCAACTAGATATGAGTGGAGTAAATTAAATAATATTTAATTTACTAAATATTAACTCATTAGTCAACTCAAGAACACTTCAGTTCACTACGGTGCATGATCAGTTCAGTGGAGACCAGTGGAAGAGGTAGATGAAAGGGTGAGTAAAGCTATCAGTTGGTAGATTTGTTTTGCATGAGATTTGCATTACACTTGGAAGAATTGTCCATGACAATTACGCAATCAAGGGAAGGGGATTCGAACCTTGAACCTCTTCATATACAGGCCATGATTGCGCAATAGAGGCAAGGCAATTGGCGGGGAGTTTTGAACCTCAGACTTGTTCAAAACTGAGTCGGATTGTGAGTAACTTCATGAGAGAGTACTGAGTACTTGTGAGGAGTATTGTACTTGTTTGGTTACTTGATTTCTCCATTATAATATACACAATAGCTGCGGGGTTTTCAGCTATAGGCTTTCCCCATACATACTGAGTTAATGTGTGATTGAATTGATGTGAGATTTCTTCTGTTATTTCCGCATGTGACAATTAATCGTAGAAGAAGGTTATGTGTTATGTATGCAATTCGAAATTGATATATGACCAGGTTAATCTTCAGTGAATAAGTGATTTATTCAGCTAATTTCTACATGGTATCAGAGCGAGATTAATTGTCGAGGTCTATTACGGTGATTGCAAACTTATTTCCTTGGACAGAGTCTGCATGCGGGCCAGGTAGCCTCCGGAATATTCATCCTTCTTTGTAAGGTGAAAGATCTGGTGAATGCCCTTTGCAGTCAATCTCTGATTTGGAAATAATTTGTTTTCAAGTATAGATCGAAAGCGATAGAGCTTGGAGTTTGGAATTCGAATTTTGCAGAAGGTTGATTTTCTTGGTGCCGGTGTTGAAAGATGTCTTCTTTCAATGGTTTGCGACTCGAATATGCTCTTGAAGGCAGTTCGAATTATGTTGCATGGAAGGATCGCATGGAAGCAGTGTTAGAAGATAATGGTCTGAAGGAGTTCGTGGATGCGGATGTCCCAAAGCCCACTGATGCAGCTTTGGTCGATGCATGGCAAAAGAAGATCGCGAAATGTCGAAGGATCCTGTTGGAGGGCGTCAAGGATCATATTGTATCCAGCCTTCATGGTAAGGCTATTCCATATTTAATGTGGAAAGCTTTGACGGATCTATTCCAGAGTAAGAGTGACCAAAGGAAGCTGGCGCTCAAAGATAAGCTCAGGAACATCAAAATGGAGAAGGGCGATAGTATCGCCAAATATCTCACGAGGTTCACTCAATGCAGAGATGAACTGGGAAGTGTGGGAGTTACTGTCGATGAAGAGGACATGGTCGACCTGGCTCTCCTTGGTCTTCCGAAGGCTTGGCACTCATATCAAGATAGTGTCAATGGTCGGGAGAAGCTGCCGGGATGGGAACGCCTTTGGGCGGATCTCATGCAGGAGGAGATAAGGAGGACTACTCGAGATGGATCTTCATCAAAGGGAGCTGATGAAGAAAACTGTGCTTTGGTGGCCAAAGAAAAGAAGGGGAAGGGTAAGAAAACCTCTCATTCTGGTGCAAAGGGAAAAAAGCAGGATATGGCGAAAGTGAAGTGTTTTCACTGCCATGATCACGGACATTATGCTACCAATTGTCCAAAGAAGAAGAAGAACAAGAAAGCGGGAAGATCTGTAGATGGAGAAGCTTTGGCTTCACAGTTCGAGCTTGACTTTTCACTGATTGCATGCTTGGTTTCAAGTGTGATGGGATCGGTGTGGTTCTTGGACAGCGGTGCGTCATTTCATATGACGGGAGATCGGGAGTTGTTCTCGGATCTGGAGGACAAGGATTTGGGTATGCACATCGAGATGGGCGATGACGGTAGATACAGTGCGACTGGTATCGGTACCGTATCCTTTCAGAGGGAGTCTGGTAAACCCTTTGTCTTAAAGGATGTCATGCATGTACCTGGATTGAAGAAGAACCTTATTTCAGTAGCGATGTTGGAGGATAAGGGTTATGATGTGGTCTTCAGCGAAGGAAAAGCTTTCCTGCGCAGTAAGACTACTGGAGAGACCCGGAAGATAGGGGTTCGAACTCAGAACCTTTATCAGTTGCAGGTAGATGACTGCGCAGCTATGGCATGCAAGGCTGGAGATGTGGTGAGCGGGGATGATGAGGGCGAACTATGGCACAGGAGATTGGGCCATCTTCACCATGGAGCTTTGAAGATTCTGCAGCAGATTTCTACTGGACTTCCTAAGGGCACCCTTGCGCAGTCAGATCAGTGCAAGGGGTGTGCTTTAGGGAAGTATGTGAAAGCCACCTTTCACGAGAAGGATAGTCGCGCCACGACGATCCTTGAGAGAGTTCACACAGACGTGTGTGGTCCTTTCTCGGTTGCTTCGACAGCAAAGCACAAGTATTATGTGATCTTTGTTGATGATTTCTCTCGAAAGTGCTGGATCTTCTTCATGCAGAAGAAGAGCGATACATTCGCGAAGTTATGTGAGTTTAAAGCACTGGTCGAGAAGGAGTCGGGGAAGAAGGTGATTGCTCTAAGGAGTGATAACGGTGGTGAATTCATCTCGACTGAATTCAAGGAGTTCTGCAGCGCAGAAGGGATTCGGAGAGAGCTCATCGCACCCCATAACCCACAGCAGAATGGGGTGGCTGAGCGGAAGAACAGAACGATCGTGGGTGCTGCACGGGCGATGTTGCATGATCAGGGCCTACCCCTTCCCTTGTGGGCTGAGGCATGCAATACAGCAGTGTATGTGCAGAACCGTTGTCCTCACAAGGTTCTTGGCATGAGTACACCAGAGGAGGCTTATTCTGGCAAGAGGCCTGATATTTTCCATTTGCGGATTTTCGGATCTCCTGTCTACATGCATGTGACGAAGGATGCAAGAAGGAAGCTGGATCCAACTGCTGAAGTTGGAATATTTGTGGGGTACACTGATACACCTCACAACTATCGGGTGTATGTGCCAGACAGTCGCAAGACTGTTGTGCGACGGGATATAAAATTTCAGGAGGAGAAAGCCATGCGGTGTTCGCTTGAGAGGGAGCTACACTTGCATGCAGATGAGGAGCTGTTAGTTCCTAAGGAGGAGCTTCCGGATGTGGATCAGCCACAAGAGGAGGTTCAGGAGGTGGAAGAAACCACCCAGGCAGCGCCAACCATCAGAGGGCGCATGCGCACTACGGAAGCTGAGCGACTGGCTCGGGATGCAGAGAAGGTTGTAGGACCACCTACAGCACAGCGCAGACAGAGACAGTCACCGGATCGGTACACTGGATACATGGCTCTTATGAGTCAATGTGTTGTGGCAGAGCCATCCTCTTTTGAGGAAGCTGTGGAGGAACCCGCATGGGTTGATGCCATGATCGAAGAATATGATTCGATCATCAGGAACAGTGCATGGGAGATTGTCCCAAGACCGGTTGGGAAATCAGTTGTAGGTTCGCGATGGATCTACAAGGTGAAGCAGGCGGCTGGCGGGAGTGTGGAGAAGTACAAGGCGAGATTTGTCGCCCGTGGCTTCTCACAGATCGAGGGGATTGACTATGAGGAGACTTTTGCACCTGTCGCAAGGTACTCTTCCATACGGACGATCCTTGCTCTCTCGGCGCAGATGGGGTGGCACATTCATCAGATGGATGTGAAGACTGCGTTCCTCAATGGAGTTATTGAGGAAGAGGTGTACATAGAGCAGCCTGAAGGTTTTGAGATCTTCAGCAGTGAGTCGCATGTGTGCCGACTTAAGAGAGCACTGTACGGGCTGAAGCAAGCACCTCGTGCTTGGTACACTCGGATAGACAACTACTTCACCGGGCTTGGATTCTCCAAGAGTGAGGCGGATCCAAACCTGTACCAGATTGTGGTGGAGGGGAAGCTGTTGATCATCGTACTGTATGTAGATGATCTGATTTTGACTGGCGACGAGCAGTTGATACTTTCATGCGAGGAGGATCTTGCACGAGAGTTTGAGATGAAGGACCTGGGCATCCTTCATTATTTCCTGGGATTGGAGATTTGGCAGCGCAGTGGAGGACTGTTTGTTTCTCAGGGCAAGTATGCCCGGGAGATTCTGGAGAGGTTCAACATGCGAGGCTGCAAGCCTGTTGACACTCCTCTTCCTGGTGGTTGGAGGAAGGAGGATGCTACTTCAGCGGAGGTAGTGGATGCCACTGTCTATCGACAGTTGGTGGGGTCGCTTATGTATCTGGTCAATACACGACCCGATATATGCTATGCAGTTAACCGGCTTTCGCAAGCTATGGTTAAGCCTACCAAGCTCTTTTGGAAGGCGGGCAAGCATGTATTGCGCTATATCAGAGGCACATCGGGATATGGTCTATGGTACAGATAGGAGGATGGAGTGAAGCTTTATGGCTTCACTGATGCAGATTGGGCAGGGAGTCCAACGGACCGGAAGAGCACTTCTGGAGGAGTTTTCAGCATTGGGTCGACAGCAGGTTCCTGGTACAGCAGGAAGCAGAGATCCGTGGCACTCATTTTAGCAGAGGCCGAGTACAGGGCAGCAAGTTTGGCTGCATGCGAGGCTATTTGGATGAGGAAGATCCTCGCAGGTTTGTTCAGGTTGCATTTGGAGCCTACAGTGATCTACTGTGATAACCAGAGCTGCATCAAGCTCTCGGCTAATCCAGTATTTCATGATAGCTCCAAACATATCGACATCAGGTACCATCACATCAGAGATTGTGTTCAGCGGAGGATCATGATGCTTTCATATGTTCCCACGGAGGATCAGGATGCCGACATCCTGACGAAGGCGCTCACCGGGAGCAAGTTCGAATTCCACAGAGGCAGGATAGGGGTTGCAGATAATCCATATCTTGCTGAGAGGGAGTGTTGAAAATGCAGCAAGATGATGGAGCTTAGTGAAATGAAGTCGCCTTCACTAAGTGGGCCCGCAGGCAAATTCTGGCGCAAAGTCTATTTTTAGATTATGTCTATTTTTAGACATACGGAGCATAATTTGGGAATTCTACTTGGAGATTCTTGGAGTATGCGACATGTCGGTAAAAATAGATGAGACCCTAATTTTTAGGACCCAGGCTATTTTTAGACTGATCTCCTAAAAATATGGAAGTCAAATATTATTTACCCTTAATAATATTTTGACTATAAACAGCAATTTACTCTCTTGGCGCACTTCAGTTTGAGTCATGGAGGTGGCTCATGCAACTGACACAAGGAATCACGTGGTTCCTAGGGTTTGATGGCATCTTGCATGGTTGGCTTCAGTTAGACTTCAGTGGCAGAAGTTTTGGAGGAGTTAACGGGACAGATAGTGGAGTTGTGTTCTGTTTTGTTTTAGTTGAACTAGTTGGGATTAGTTAACTAACTAATCAACTAGATATGAGTGGAGTAAATTAAATAATATTTAATTTACTAAATATTAACTCATTAGTCAACTCAAGAACACTTCAGTTCACTACAGTGCATGATCAGTTCAGTGGAGACCAATGGAAGAGGTAGATGAAAGGGTGAGTAAAGCTATCAGTTGGTAGATTTGTTTTGCATGAGTTTTGCATTACACTTGGAGGAATTGTCCATGACAATTACGCAATCAAGGGAAGGGGATTCGAACCTTGAACCTCTTCATATACAGGCCATGATTGCGCAATAGAGGCAAAGGCAATTGGCGGGGAGTTTTAAACCTCAGACTTGTTCAAAACTGAGTCAGATTGTGAGTAACTTCATGAGAGAGTACTGAGTACTTGTGAGGAGTATTGTACTTGTTTGGTTACTTGATTTCTCCATTATAATATACACAATAGCTGCGGGGTTTTCAGCTATAGGCTTTCCCCATACGTACTGAGTTAATGTGTGATTGAATTGATGTGAGATTGCTTCTGTTATTTCCGCATGTGACAATTAATTGTAGAAGAAGGTTATGTGTTATGTATGCAATTCGAAATTGATATATGACCAGGTTAATCTTCGGTGAATAAGTGATTTATT